>CM062286.1:21525382-22057882 GCA_031216635.1 Dissostichus eleginoides | reverse complement strand
GTTTTCAGGTTGTTGTTTGTTGTCTTTTTTTCTGTTTGTGCTTGTAAATGTGGAAATAATTCATTGTAAATAGATAAAGGATCCATTTGAAAATGAGTTCATATAGTATGATTATGTTCAGGATCCATTATCATAGCCGTGTTATTTCTTTCTTTTTTTTATGAAAAGTAAAATACAGATTTAATCAATCACAATAAATGAATTCACATTTTCCTCACTCGAATGAATGAAATGTATTATATAAAAAAGATACAAACTGTACCTCTTACAACCGTTTAGCAGTCTGTCTAACTTTAAATCTGTTGTTTTTAGAAACATTTTAGGATATTTATTCCTGATAATGCACTGTAACTTATGCCTCATTATGCCTTTCATAATTTGATAAGATTATTTTTATTTATTTTACATCAAACAAATACATTTAAAAATAAACAATTAGCGAAAGCCATTCTCAAAATAAATATATATTAGGCATACATGTTTCTGCTCATTGTTGTAAAAAAGCTCTTTTGAAATGAAAATCACTGTGTGTGTGTACCTGGCAGGGCTCTGCAGCAGCGAGGGCCTGGATGGCCTTCAGAGCCAGCTGGCAGACGTCTCCCCCCCCCGTGAGGAGGAGGTGGGTCACCATGAGGCTGAGGGAGCAGAGCTGGCTCTGGCCGGAGGACAGGGCCGAGCTGACGGACAGCAGCCAATCAGCTGCCGCCGCCGGTTCCTCCGTCACTCTACGCAGTACGGACAGAGCCACGCTTAGCTCGTTGTACCAGGAACTGAGAGGAAGAGCCAGTGGTGGGCTGGACTGAGAGGAGGAGAAAGGCAAATATTTGTTTCTTGGGGAAAAAGGCTCAAATCTGTAAATCAACACATATATATATAATAATCTTCAACTGAAAAAGGTCAAGCATTAAAACAGAAAGCCCCCCCTTTGTGAAAGGAGCCAGGGTTTGTTCTTCAGTCTCAAATGTTTATATTTTTAATTCCTTAACCAAACATTTTATACATTTTCATGTGAACATCTGAATGGACATCTGGATATCTTCCAGGGGAGACTGTCTGAAAATATGCACTGCTCCCCATGTTTTAAAGAGGCCCTATAATTGTTTTTGGTGTTCCTCTCCTGTTTGTGCATGTAAATGGTCTGCAAAGGCTAAAATCCCTGTGTTCCCTCCAGAGGGAGTTTCTCTCCCACAGACTTCAATGTTACCTGTGGGAGTTTATCCGTCTTCCTGCTGATTCTGCGGAGGAGGCTGTGGGCCAAGTCCTGGTTGAGTCTGTGCCTCCGCTGGTCAGCCAGCGCCTCGGTGAGGCCCGAGCAGGACAGCAGCTGCAGCACCGGAAGAACCAGGACCGGACTCAGCCAGGGGGCCAGCTCCCCATGCTCAGGGACCAGACTCAGAGCTGCCAATCAGAGGAGGGCAACACGGAGATTATTCTACAAATAAGGTAGAAAACACCAAATGCAGAGTCGTTTTCAGGAATGTTCATAAGACGTGACGGTTACAGTACAGATCAATTCATGTAAAGAAACTCATTGTGAAAACTATGGGAACCCATAAATGCAGGATCAATATATTGAGTCAATGTGTAGGTATTACATGCAGAGCCATGCAGACCTCTTCTTCTGTAGACAAAGCCCTTGGCATGGATGCACTGTATGCAGGGCAGAAATGTACTCCGGTTGTGTTTCTGTCTATTTCTAAACACATATAAGAAATGGACAGTAACGTCAGTGGTAATGCATGATATTTGACCAAAAGGGTGGTTTCTCAAAAATAAAGAAGATGCAATATAAGCTGATGGAAAGGGTTTTTTAAATGACACCTCGACATGCAGGACAGATACAATGAGTCAGAATGATCCAAAGAAGAAATCCATACACTACTAAACAGAATGCAATATACATTGCTGTATTGTAATGAATAAGCTGTCTGTGATGACGCCCATCACACAGGTAAAGGGATTTGTAGCAGTGTTTGACAGGAGAAAGTTCAGACTTCAAGAACATCTCTTGAGTACTGGATGTCTCTCCCTTGGCTGTCCAAAAATATTGTTTAATTTATTTATGAAAGAGGTTTTTTACCCAGATTAAGCAGGCTGGTCTGCTGGGTTGCTGGGACTTCTAGCAGGAGAAGGGCCACGCCCATCAACAGCTCGTCCAATGGTAGCTCCTATACACATAAACAATGAAAGTTGGCACAAATATATCTTACATATTATCAGAATGAAAACACGGAATTTATCCAAGTTTTTGTATGCTCAATTTTTAGAATAAGATAATAATAATATTTATTTAAA
Organism: Dissostichus eleginoides; assembly: GCA_031216635.1. Classification (NCBI taxonomy): domain Eukaryota; kingdom Metazoa; phylum Chordata; class Actinopteri; order Perciformes; family Nototheniidae; genus Dissostichus; species Dissostichus eleginoides. The sequence continues at coordinate 22,055,587 of CM062286.1, read as the reverse complement.
TTATTTTAACAACTTAAAAATGTGCAATAAATAAAATATTAGAATAATAATCTGAAGTTTTATTGGGTCATATCGTTGCTGGTGTCACCTGTTGGCAGGCCGGCAGGAGCTGCTGTAATAGGTTGAGAAGAGGTCTGCAGTCTGCATTCAACCGGAGGCAGCGCCTGCAGGCACACAGCAGCTGGAGGGTCAGCCCCACCCTCTCTGACCTCCACTGCTCAGGGGCCGGGACCAGAACCTGCAGCAGGGCGTCTACGAACCCACAGAACTCCAGCACCGCCTCCACACTGTCCACCTATCAGCAAGAGAGGAAACCCTGTTAAAGGGGCCCTATTGTGCTTGTATGTGCATGTAAATGGTCTACAAAGCCTAAGGGGTGGAACATCTGCCAGCTAACCAATCAGAGCAGACTGGGCTCTGATCTGATATTAGTTTGTTACCTGCATGTGTGGCACCAGCTGACAGAGGCAGTGCAGCAGGCTCTCAAACACCGGGTCCTGCTCCTTGTTCTGGAGGAGTGATCCGGCTGCTGGGTGAGAGGGCATCAGCACCCTGAGGAGCCCGTGGCGCAGCAGGGCGTGCTGCGGCTGCCTCTGAGGCTCACAGTACAGGTAGCGCAGGAAGGGGGCCAGCATGGTGACGTAGGCGGGTTCATTCCTGCAGAAAATACAGACACCATATTATGTCGGCAAATATCAATCGTTCAAGGTTGATACTGTGTGGAAACTCCTCATATTGAAGCCTTGTAGAGAGAATGATCCATGCTGTATGTATGGTGCTGTATCTGTATGTATTTGTTTCGCTACATAATAACAGCTGATGATGGTTAGATGAGTTATCTCGAAACAATGCCTGCCACAGATGGCTCTGAAAGTCATGCAGTGAAGGAGGGTGATTGGATGGAGCCTTCAGTGTGTGGCAGCCATGCTCACCTCTCAGCAGCCTGCTGGATGAAGTCATCAATCTCCAGCAGCAGAGCAGGCCAGCAGTCCACTCGGTTCTCCAGAGCAGTGATGTATGGGTGAGGGTTGTTCCTGCAAAGACACATCACGGATGTTACTGGATTTGTTCGAGGAAATGTTTGGAATCACCAAAGAAATCACAATTCATCCTGTGGGGAACATGAATCTCAGTACAAAATACCAAATCCATACAATAGTTGTGGAGATATTTCACTAAAGAGCAACATCATGGGGAACCTCCAGGAGAGTCATTAGGATACACTGTCTGGAAAACTTAAATATCCATAACAAAATATTGGTACAAGACATTTCACAGTTTGGTGCAAAGCCATAGAGTACATGTTGACATACTGTGAAGATTTTACTAGCATAGATGTTATTAAAGTAGATGTAGAAAGTCAGAGGATAACCACAGTTACCATATAGCAGAGCTCCCGTTAGCCGGTAATTACCGGACTTTGACCGGTAAAATATGCTGAAGACCGGCAAATATAAATCTCTCCGGTCAAAATGTCCGGTCAAAATAATTTCCCCTTAGCGCAATACCTCATCAGTTGCGCCACTTATGTGACAGTCAAGAATAGTATGTGACAGACAAAAGAGTATGTGACAGACAGGAATAGTCAATTCTAATGTCTAACACTTAATGTGGAGAAAGAGATGTCCTGAATGGGTTGATTGTGCGTTGATCTGTTGGTAATGCCTCGGAGTTCCGGTGGGCATGTTAACAAATGCATAATGCTGCGCTATACTTTGCGGCCTCGCCCGGTTGCATAGCGACGCTTATTGTTTAGGTGTCTTTTAATAAGCAGGTAGTCATATCATTAGCTAGAACTAGCTAGATCTGATCGATATGGACATAAACGCGAGTAAAGTCTAATCTGACGGGAGAGAGAGATCAGCTGCTGCTGACGAGTCGACACGCAGTTCTGCATGATCACCTGCAGCGGTGAGCGGAGCAAAACACACACTTCAGGTTAGAAAATCACACGTAGCTATTTTAATCACCTCTCAAACTACCTAAACTAGTTATAGATATGTTTAGTTTTACTGTCGGGTCACTCATTACTGGATCCGCGAGCTGCATGATACTGGCGGGCTGTCAGGAGAAGGAGAGAGCGCTCCGTTATTCCCATGTTATTGTAAATTGCTGTTCAGTTTGGAAAAATGTAGTTAATCTACTATCATTAGTTTGTTTAATATTGAATCATATCGATTTGTTTTAAGGCTCAATAAATAACAAAGAAGACCTTTGACCGGCACTTTTCTCATTTTGTCCGGAAGATTTAAACTTTAACGGACATGTTTACCGGCAAAAAAAATAAATAAAAAATAACGGAAACTCTGCCATATAGCTTCCATTAAGATGCCAGAGGTTTTTAGCTGTGACACTCTTTTGAGTGCCTCTATGGAATAAAAAAGAGGTCAAGATATAAGAGGATTTTCCAAGAAAGATGCATGGAGTGCACCAGCCTATTAAATCAAATAAAATCTATAAAAAAAAAAAAATCATACACAAAGCTAACTCTTTGTGCTTCACAAACCATTATTAGTGAGTAACGTTATGGCATAATGTAATAAATACCCTATTTGCTCCTTTCCATGTTTCACTTGCACAAAACAGAATATACAGTATATGTAATAGGAATGACCAGCAGCTGGACAGACAGCGGAGCTCCTTCTTTAAGGAATGCTCCAGCTCTGCTGTCACAAGGACAGACACAGGAACACACTCCTGCCAGCAGCCATAACACTTTATAACAGCTCACCTCCGGCCTGCAGAGAACTCACTGCTTCATAGTTTTGGTTCCTCCCCAATGAACAACAATGAACATTTTGGCACAACTGCTAGTTACAAAACTGTAATTTATATACTACCATATGTATATATTTTTCTGCTACTGTAATATATTGTGGGAATTCTCCACAAATTGATGTAGTACATTTTATATTGAGTATTCTTGTGGTTCATGTCCTTTATACTGTAGATATGTACATACTGTAGACTTGCTGCTGTTTATTATTTTTATTGTTACTTTAGTTCATTTTATTTTATTATGTTTATAGTTTGATTTTAATGTCTGTTGGGATCAATAAAGTACCTATCTATCTAGAACACAAGAGTGCAAAAATTAAAAAAAATTGGACAGCCTGAAATGCCTCCACGCCTGAAAACAGTCTTCATGACTTAAAGCTCACCTATTATGCTATAATTGAACAATTTATAGGGCCATATCTATACAAAACATGTCTCTGAAGTGTTTTGCTCAAAATACCAAACAGACCACCCATTGTAGCATGCCTCATCCCCCTCTATTTCAGCCCTGTTACTAAAGTGCTGATTCTGGGTCTAGCCCTTTAAAAGTAACCGAGCTGCTGCTGGACACGCCCCTTTGGAGCTGCTGCTGGCCACGCCCCTTTGGAGCATCCGCATGCAAGCAGGCTTCTTTACACATACTCTCTCCAGTACAGCATTAGCTCTGAGTGTTAGCGATGCTTGCTAATGTAAACACAGACCATATTACTTCCAAAACACGTCGTGCATTGTTTCTGATGCAGCAACGTTTCTGATAGGGCCGTGGGCGTAAAGCCAGCCCAAATTTTAGTAATGTCCTCATGACCGCAGAAAATCTGGATCAGCTCCGTTGTTCCCCCATTTTAGAGATGTGGGTACGGAGGAAAAGAGAGGGGGTTTTATTTTCTGACACTTTGCGAGACTCCTTTTTGCACAATTTCAATTATGCTAAAATGTCAATTCAGCCTCTGTGGAACTAATACAGGTAACCTGATTCTGATTTAGCCAAGCACAGATAACAAGCGTTTCTTGATACCCACATTGCCAAGTTCCCGCTCTTGACCTGTCCTGCATAAACAACCCACAGCCTCCATTACTCTTGAATTTGCAAACCCATTAAGCCCAGACAAAACACTGGGGTCAAATCCAAGGTGAACCCTCTGTGTATTGTTAAGATTCGTGCCCACAGCCAGGCCAGAGGTTAACACAACATGGTTGGTGTGTGTGGGGGGGCAACACCACCATCAGCTCCACTTAACCGATGCGTTCCATCAATCACATTTTTAAGTGTAGGAAGGAAGTTCAATGACTGAGAATGTCTGTGCATGTGGCAGCCTGCAGTGTGGCCCAGACATGGACTACTCAGCGACTGCACCCCCCCTCCTCATTCATCCCCCTCTTCACACAGTGTAATCGGTCAGACCATCTCTGCCCCCCTCCTCAGGTTCCCCGTGGCTGTCTCCAAACCCCTCGGCTTCAATACAGCTCCCATCCATCAGCCTCTGCACTGCTCCCTGCTTTTCAGCCGCCACACAAAGGAAGTGGCAGGAAGTCAAGGCGGACCCCCCCCTCCTTTTAGTTCAACTCCAAGTTCACCGCTGAGTGCTGGCAGACAGATGGGCCAGGTAGGATCCGCCTGTTGTCACACTGCTTCCTGGGGGGGTCTGCAGGTTACAACAACCTCTGAGGGGGTTTGGGACACAGACCTGATTAACTATCAGATATAAATCCAGATTCTGTTACTGCGTCGCCTATAGGGAATAAGAATGTGACGTCATCAATGGCAAGTCAGCCCTCTTTGGAGGAACATAGTGACTGCAATCTATTGACTTAACCTGTACAGCGAGCGGAGTATCCGTAACTGTTTCCCTTTAACCGTTATACACATTGTTGGTAGGCTCTGTGATGCCACTGGCTGCTCCAGACACTCCTATGATCAATGAACAAAACTAAGAAAGGACCATGAGATTACACTTTATTCTTTCAGGGAGACGTAGCAAACATCAGCAAGAGACGCTGAATGTGTTTACTACAGGAACACAAAGCACTACACTGGGATGATTTGGGGGAATGCTGATATATATTGAGGCTGCTGTCGCTATAGTATAGAAACCACCCTTGAATGATGGGATAGTAGACTAAAAGCTTTAGGAATCCAAACTATAACATATAATAAGTACCCTGTATCAAGATCGATGCAAAACAAGTGACATTTGTTCTTTTTAGAGAGATTTAGAATAGCCAATAGAATCGAGGGGAAGTTCCTAAAATCCATCTAAACATCACCCATTGGTGAATGAGTGATTCGTAGCCAGAATGCTCCGGAACCGGAAGCTGTCTTACACTCTAGTAGCTATCGTAGCAGCTATATATGAAAACTCCATTATTGACATAAATATGACGATGGATTATCAGTAATCATTTCAAAGTGACACAGACACATTGGATTAACCTATGGATTAACCTTCAGCAGCGTTTTTTTATCGTTTTAATGCCATTGAACACAACTTTTGATCAGAACACCAGCTAAGGTAAGACAATGTCCCGTGTTTGCTCCGTAAAGCTCCGTGTTGTGATGTCTGTGTTTGCTAGTTAGTTAGTTCAGATCACTCAGTGATGATACTTATACCCCTAGAATCTGTGGAATCTCAGCTTGCTAATCAATATTTATACCTAGAGTTCTGTGCTAAGTGTGTTAGCAATTTTTTCACTCAGGGCTCATTTAGACGCTTCTTGTGAGACTTGTGTTTTGTTTCGGTAAAAATGGTTCGTATCGTCAGTTAGCTGAGTGTCTTCCCGTTAAGTTGGTATGACCCATGAATAGGTTTTTAAATGTTAAGAAGCCCTGAGACACAGTTTCGTGAAAAGAAAAACCCAGCAGCCCCCGCGGGCGGGGGCCTCCGGGTTGAACAGGTTAAAAGCTGAACATTTGTTTGCATTAACCACATCAGGTTCTCTTGTCTTAAAGCTCACCTATTATGCTATAATTTAACAATTTAAAAAGGGCCATATGTATACAAAACATGTCTCGGAAGTGTTTTGCTCAAAATACCAAACCGATCACCCATTGTAGCATGCCTCATCCCCCTCTATTTCAGCCCCGTTACTAAAGTGCTGATCCACGCCCCTTTGGAGCTGCTGGCCACGCCCCTTTGGAGTGTCCCCATGCAAGCAGTGAGCTCTGTGAAGAGAAGGCTGTCTACCAGCAGAAACTCAGCTAAACCCTGCCGTGATTAAACGCCATATTATGTTCCAAACCACATCAAGGATTATTTCTGAAACAGTATGGAGCTCAAACACTTTCTCTCTCGTGGGTTTACTACAAGGACAGTACCTTTTATATCCTGCTTCTTTACACATACTGGGTGTTTCTCAATGTCGAGGACAGCTGCTCCAGAGCCACTATTTCAAGGATACTACATCATCGAGTCCCGCCGAAGGACTGTTCCAATGTCCAGCATACTTTCTACCGAGGCCGGCGTACTTCGTTGCAGGAAATTTCGAGGTTGCACATGTGTAGCCTCCACGGTCTTAAAATCCCCACAATGCTTTGCGCACGGACCAATTTCCAAAATCTTTGGCAGAAAATGTAAGGCGGGCCTCTCATATGACGCACACTTGCTAGCCTGTCCCATTCTTCGTTCTCCGAATGAAAGGAAGAATTTTTGCCTAGCCTCTGATGGACCTGACTCGGAAGACATGTCTTACCAAGGAAGCGTCCTCGACATTGAGAAACACCCACTCTCTCCAGTACAGCGATAGCTCTGAGACTTAGCGATGCTTGTTAATGTACACACAGACTATATTACTTCCAAAACACATCGCACATTGTTTCTGATAAAAAGTGCATTTTGCATAATAGGTGACCTTTAAAGTTAACAGTTTTTTTAATGTGTTTTTGGTTAGATGCCTGAAATAAGAACATTCGTAAAAACGAAATGTCAATTTTCGATCTACGACATCAAACATGTCTGTAAATACCTGACTTGCACATGTCTGAAGCTTCTACGTGTCATAAAAACAGAGGTTGCTAACATTTGACAAAAGAAGACGAGTAAACGTCATCATGGTGAACATTAGCCGCCTTAAGCTTAGCGGTGGTGACGCACAGCCTGTACCTGAGCAGGGAGGCATTGAGTATGTGGGAAAACCTGCAGGGGACACTCGGACAGACTTCACTCAGACTAACATCAAATGGGGATGAGGAGGTGTGGTGGACGGAGCTGAACCTCCCTGATCTGGAGGGGGGGGGGGCTGCGACTCCGAGGCTCAGTGGCAGATTGCACGGGGCAGCATCGAGCAGCCGGTCAACAATGGGCACCAGTGGGCATCCTCCATTAATCCTGCAGCATTTACAGTTACCCAGCAGTGCCAGGGCCCGGCGACCAACGGAGGGCCAGACTGCTGCCCCCTCTCCCCCCACACATTCATCTTCCCACCAGGCTGCCAGACAGACGCAGACAGCACAGACAGAGATGAAGACAGAACAAGAAGGAAGAGGACAATGGGCAGCAGGAGAAGAGAGAAAGAAAGAAGGGATAGAGATGTGTGGAAAGGTTAAAGGGAGGAGGTGTAGAGGTGGAGACAGGAACATGGAGAGCAGGAGGGAGGAAGAGAAACATGAAGGAAAATAAAAAAAGACAAAGCAGCACAGTCTTTATCACCCGCTGTAACTGAGTAAGGAGGCCCCGGGATCCTGGCAGAGGTGAGGGGGAGGGGAGGAGGAGGAGGAGGAGGAGGAGGAGGAGGAGGAGGAGGAGGAGGAGGAGGAGGAGGAGGAGGAGGAGGAGGAGGGGGCGGCGGCGAGGGCTGACCTGACCTGAACCACAGAGAACTAGTCCCTCTATGTATCTGTTTGGTCATAAAATCAAGACGGTTCTCTTCAGCAGTTAAAAGGCCTCCAAGTCAGTTTGACCCTTATTTCCATTGGCTCTGATATTGGTCAAAGTTACAGCTGAGAAGTTTTACATGTTGTTTGTAAACAAGTCATTCATCCACATTATCTAATCCAAGAATCAGTGCATCCGAAATATTCATACTTATTCTACATAGACCTTTTTCCCAGAAGACAATTCCATACCTTTGCAAAGGAACGTCATTCACACAAGCCAATCAGAACAGTCATTTTCAGGAGCGGGCCTTAAAGAGACAAGCGCTAAAAACAAGCATGTGCTTTTTGCAAATTAAAGCATGTACAAGAAAAAGTAAGTGAACCCTTGGAAAAAACAGTTTTTATGTATAGATTTGTAGATTGGTACTAAATCATGGTCATATATTCACCTTAGTTACGACAATCAAAAAAACATTCTGTTTTAACTAATAGCAGACCAATAATAATTGGCTATTAGTTTTGTTCTTGTCCATATTGAAAACATCAGTCAAACATTCCCTGGGTAGGTTTGAAAAGCTAAATATATATGAACCCCTCGACTTTAAACAAAAGCTAACTGAGTTAGGGGTTAGCAAACCTTGTTTTATTAATTGAAGTGTTTTTGATTTATAATAATCACTCAAATATTTGGAGTTTCCCATACACAAGAAGCATCTGCTGACGCTCCCTAAGTGGGCGCCCAGCAAAGATGACTGTGTTTAAAAAAGACATGAACGATTATAAATGTCTGTGTGTCATTAGCTTAAGCACATTGTATTTGTTTGTTATTGTGACTAAGTTGAAAATCAGATCAGATTTTATGACAAATTCATGCTCAAACCAGGAAATTCCAATGGGTTCACATACATTCTATTGCCACTGTATACATGTACTAGAAGAAACATTAAATACAACTAGGAACTTGAAAGAGAGCATTATGTGTAGCCTTTAAGTTGTTACTAATAACATTTATAATGGCGCCATATCTCAGTAAGCCATGAAAGAGTTTGAAAGTGAGCCAGCAGTAGAGCAATAGGACCTGGAGCAGCTAAATTGAATTATTCTTTATACAATGTACTCCTGTTTTTATTAATATATAGAAAGATAACATGACAAGTTGTGGTTTCAGGGGAGGTTGCAAGCTGAAACTTTTTCTTTTGCAAACAACATTTGGACATGGTAATAGTTTTGTTCTGTTTGAGTTACAGTAAAAAGCCCTTAATCTGACTGAACAACTAAAAAAAGTCCTAATACGCTTCGAGAAAATGATTTGCTAGTTCAAAATCAACAGACCAACAGTAGGACTTTGTTGGGAAATGTTGGGAAAATACTGAATGTTCCTTCTATATCAGAGTAGCACATGATAACAGAGGCCCTACGTAGCTGTGTACGTAGCCGAATGTATGACTCTACTCTGGGAACTATTTGTCCAACGCAGCCCTGTGTGTGATGACTACTTCCATGCTTGCAAGGATAATAAATACATGTATCCTGATATTTATATATTTATAACTAAATTCAAAGGCTAACTACAGGGCATCTCTGATTATCTCCCGTATATACAGTATGTGTATGCTCGAAGCATAGCCTATATTTATACAAGATCATTTGGTAACCATGGTTATATGTTTGCAAATGCAGATATTTCTTGATACATCAAAGGAATTAAATCAGAGTTCTCCTAACATAGTGTCCCACTGTGTGCAGTTCCCCCGGTAAAAAGAGAGGGAAACGAGATGAAACGAGTCCAGATGAATAATACTCATCAGATATTTCTGGGTGTAACCAGAGAACATACAATATGATACGATAATACTTTATTGTCAGATCAAGTCTGACATATTTCTTCAGTCTAACTTTATTAAATCGTGGGACCCGGTATCCCTGATTTGATGGTAACAATTCATATTCTCTGTTCAGGACATGTTTGAGTCAGAAGTTATGGTGAGCTGATTCAGAGTCTCTCACAGGGTGGATCTACTATCTTTGAGCAGATGTTCACCTGGTGGAGCAGTTTGGATTTTAAAGCGGTAGAGAAACACTTGTACCATGTAGTAATGCTATACTGTAGAACACTCAGAATCACAGATGTAAAAAACTAAAGAAGAATTTGTCTACTCGCCCCGAAAGCGGTGGAGAAAATTCTTAGTTTTGTCCTTGTGCAGACAAAACATAAATATAAACATATGAGGCAGACATGTGCTTTTTGATTTGGTAAATGTGTTATATGAATACACAACACAAACATTGAAACAAAGAAAGGCTGACCTGATGGAGTAAGGACAGCTGAAGTGTTTTTCTGCGTCTCTCTGGTCTGCCTGCATCTGCAGCAGCCTGCCAATCACCTTCATCAGCCCCTGGACATTTCTGTTCAGATGGTAAAACACAGAACATAAAAGATCAAGAAAGATTCAAGGAAAGAGGAAAACTGTACCGTTAGTGAAAATAAATCTGAGTGAGATGAGAGGATCATTATCAGTCATTTGTTTACTGCAGGACCATCGCCATGATCACAAGAGGGCAGTTATTTAAGCTCAAAGTCATTGTTATGCCTATTTGTTCACAGAAGAAACTGAAACGTTGACTTGAATTAAATGTATTATGTATGTATGTTAATATTATTGAAAGTTGAACCAAGTACTTTTCTATTTAAACATCATTTTATTGCTTGCAACTAACCTAGTAAAGTCATGCGAAATGTGTTGACATTACATTTAATTCAAGTCAACGTTTCAGTTTTTCCAGTGTTTTTATCCACGATGGAGGGAATTTAAAGCCAACGTTCCAAACGGGGCAAAAAATAAAGTTAGGTGGGTATAGAGTGGTGCAGGAATGAGTCCTCAACTCTGGAAATGAGTTGGCATTTTAGCACTTCTGGTTCCCTTGTGTCATAGTCAACACATTTTTGAAGATTTTGGTTAGATGCCTAAAATCAAGTCTGAGGTTAACACAAGATGAAACACATTTTGTTCCACAACGTCAGTAAAAACCCCTCTTGTGAATGTCCAAAGTTTATGCGTCTTAAAAACGGCAGCAGCTAACAAGTGTCTAAAAGAGAGAAAAAAACATCACGCCAAACAGTCCGCCTTTAGTTTGACGATGATGTAGTTTGTTTATAGTATTACGTTAGATTCTTTTATCTGCCTATTGCATGTACGCTAAAGAAAACATGAAAGGAGTGTTGATATGGGGAGATGACCTGCCCTGTCCTGTAAGAATCATGAATGTGTGTTTGCCACAGAGCTTCATTTCGGCTTTATTCCAAAATCCAATGGAAGAATCCCATTGCTTTTCCCCCAGCACCACCCAATTCTTCCCCTGTAAACAAGAGTATGTGTTTCAAATGTCATCATCATTATGGTGTGGAGCAGTCTGTTCTGTTTCAGCTCACATGAGACTGTGTTACTAGCTTAGGAGGAAGCATCATGATGACAGAAAGGTGCTGGGTATATTTAATAGTAAAAAGTCTCCCTAGAGTTATGCTAGAGTTGACACTTCCATTAAGGTTTTATAATTAGATTATTCACAAAAAATGGGGTAACAGGAGAAGGGCCACAGACCTTCAGGAGTATTATTGTGCGCCTGAAACATAAAACTAAAAACATGAACTGAAAAGATGCTTGAAACATTCATAGCAGTGAGGGAGACAGATCATATTCTGTGGATTCGTCAATACCTCTTTCCCATTCCACATAGTCACTATATTTATTGTTCATATCAACATATTGATGGTGCAGTGCAGATATACGGTCCATTATTTTGGCGTGTAAAAAGGATTATGGCCAATTATTTATTGTCCTACCAACCATTGGCAAAAGGTCATTCAAAATGCCGACCCAACAAATCCAGTTTACGACGAGTCATATTATGGAGAACAGAAAAGGTCACTTTGCAGTAAGACTTTATCCTCCTTCTCTGATGGGGGTGGGGGGGGGGGGATTAATGGATCACAGTCAGCAGAGGGGGCAAGGACACTGTGGGAGTGTCCATTTACTGAGGGCTGAATTATGCTTCTGTATAAAGATGCTGTGTTACCTGCTGTACTTGATCAAAGTACCAGTACACTCTGTCTGCCAGCGTTTATTCAGTCCCTTCCTGTAGATGTAGTCCCATTTTAAAATTAAATGTTTCATTTTTTCAGTGCATATTACAAAAAGGGCATTTTCTGTTATCATGGTTGGTTTGATAACAGCGTCCAGGATTATCCTGAGACATTGTAAAATAGACAAGTCTCCAGATTTGAAGGAATGGGTCAATACCACTGCTGCATCCTACGAGATTCTGCTGACTAGCTGAGAGTGAGAATGATGAGGATACTCCTGGGAACATTTTATGGACACACATAAAAGTAGATAGAAACTTTCTTTCATTTCAAACTTAACCAACAATCATTACTGCACACACTTGTTCTTCTCCATTGCTGATGAACTACATTTCTATTTTATTATTATGAATCCAGGACTTATGTTCACTGTAACTTGTTAACCGGTTAGTGAGTGGTGGGATGGAAATGGGGATTTAGTCAGCATTTGCTTTATACATCATAACTTTGTGAATTTGAATGTGATGTACATGGTTTGTATCACCCGCTTACACAAATAAATAAATGCTTTTGCTAAGATGTACAAGGAAAGTTAGATTCAGTAAAGGGTTACTGAAACTTTGTCCTGAAACATATTGACATTAACCCTGCGTACAGTCTGCTTTAAGGTGCCTCTGAGCCCAGGTGAGAGGTGTGACTGTACCTGGCGGAGGGCAGCAGGTTGAGCACACTGTGGAGGACGTGCTGCAGCTCTGCATGCTGCTGCTCCACCAGCAGGACCACGGCGTCGCAGCAGGAGGAGCGCACCAGAGAGCCGTCACTGCAGCACTGCTGCCACAGAGCCTCCAGAGCCGGACCCTGAAACACACACACACAACTTAAGAAATAGATCCAGATCTAGCCTATAACCCTCCTGTCATGTTCGGGACAAATCTGACCGAGTTACTACTTTCATCAGTCATAAATATTTTGTTTTACATTTGATTGTTTCAAGGCCTTATGATATCCTTCACAGTAGGCATTTAAACGTATTAAACTGCTTATCACACCTTTCATTGCATTTTTTGTGGGTTAGTAAACTATACCTATGGTGTTCCTGGTCAAAAATGAGCGCCATTGGAAATGAATGGGTAACCCTAGATTGTGTTCATCCATCCATTGAGAGAGCACAACCAAATCAACAACATGTTCATTTTGGAATACATTTTCAGTGTCTATTCTTTGTATTCACACTGCAGTTATTCATGTAAACCAGTACACTAAGACTTTGTTTACAGCTTAAAATGCTGTTTGATAACATTTGGTGATTTTTAATAGTTTTTGTGTTAATGCAAGAGCAGTTAAAAAAGACCAGTAACATTGACTGCCATCCCCATGTCTTCATTAGCGGGGTGAACAGTGGAACAACCAAGTCAATGTGGAAAACAACATGTCTGTGTTGTTGGGATTTGCTCTGAGGAAAACACAAATCCATCCAGCAGCACCAACAACATTACCATGCTTGGGAGTAAAGCTGAAAAGTTGTTTTAATGTAAGCTTCTTAGAAACTGTTTATAGAAATGCTACATGATTAGGCAGCAACTCCAACAAATGAAACAATCACAGTTTTTAGAAAAGGAATAGGAAGATATTTCATAAGGTCATAAGCCACAGACTGAAATGGTTCTGGTGTTAATATGTAGCTCACCTGAGGAGAGGACTGTGTGATCGGCCCATTGGAACCTTTCTCCTTCAGCACAGCAGCAACAAGAGTTCTCACTGTCTGGGGAGAAAAAAGGTCATCTTTTATTTTAATTTAATTTGCGTTTTCTGAGTCTGGTAACTCTTAAGTATTTATCCTCTGCAGCAGAGGTGTCTTTTGGTCTTCCTCTCCCGGGGGGGGGGGGGGTCCTCATGAAAGCCAGTTTCATCATAGCGTTTGATGGTTTTTGCGACTGCACTTGAGGATACATTCAAAGTTCTTGACATTTTCCGGATCGACGGGCCTTCATTTCTTAAAGTGATGATGGATGGTCGTTTCTCTTCACTGGGTTGAGTGGTTCTTGCCATAATATGGATTACAACAGTAGTCAAATAGGGCTTTCCACTGTGCACTAAACCCTACCTCTGCTCAACACAACTGATGGTCTCAAACACATTAGAAGGCAAGTCATTCCACAAATGGACTCTTGACAAGGCACACGTGTTATTTGAAACCATTCCAGGAGACGACCTCATGGAGCTGACTGAGAGAAGCCAAGAGTGAGCAAAGCTGTCATCAAGGCAAAAGGGGGCTACTTTGAAGACTCTAAAATATAAATCATATTCTGGATTTTTTTAACTAGATAATTTCATATGTGTTCTTTCACAGTTTTGATGTCTTCTGTATTAATCTACAAAGTAGAACAAAAGTAAAAAAAAAAAACATTGAATGAGAAGGTGTGTCCAAACTCATGACTGGTACTGTATATATATACACTCAGTGTCTTACCTGGGCTTGTATGACAGGGCTGGGGAAATCAAAGCGTATCTTCAGACCCTCCATCATACCTGCGGGTCGCGCCTGAGAGCAGAAACTCCATCAGAATATATGAACACAGCTGAATGACAGTAACCAGCGTTAGAACCCCAGGAGGGCTCCGTGCTACCTTTTTACTTAAATCAAGAATATCACATATCGTGGAGTCAGCCTTTGAAACAGAAGCAGAGTGGTGCAGCCACCTGTTGCTGCAGAGCATCAATGGAGGTCTGCAGCACCCATCCTCTGAAACCTGAACCCTGCCATGTGTTTTCTAATTATTGGCTTGTGGCCCTGACATCATTTTCATTCAATTATTCAGAAGTCGTCAGCAGAACAACACTCACTGACTCACAGGTTGCTCAGCAGACCTCAGGCCGTCTCATTGGGCGGACAATGTGTGCTGACCCCCAGCTGTCTGTGTCCATATCATGATACGAGACAGACATGGGGTCAGATTATGGATATTGTAATATGGCGTAATTGTTGACTTTTCCTGGATTTAAAGGTCGCATTACAGTAAGTGATGTCATTTTCAATTTCTTATTATTTCTCTATACCCACTAGGTCATTATCTCCCATAACTGATGATTATTGATCAGAAATCTCATTGTGTAAACATTTTATGAGAGCACCAAAGGTAAACCCTACAATGTAGTTGCGTTGTCAATATAAAAGGTATTAATTCAAAAATAGCGGGGCATTTGATATAATCCATATCACCTAGCCCTAATCTAAAGGTTTTGAAATGCACACTTTTTTGAGGTAATAATTTGAATATGTCTGCTGCTGATTATGAAACATTTAATTATAAGATGGCACTGAACATACAAAATAGGCACCATCGGCCTGCCAAATGCTGGTTTGTAATTTTGCTTTACTAGTATGGTCAGATTATCAGAATCAGAAATACTTAATTGACTGGGAACATTTTAGTCACACTGAAAAAACTGAAACGTTGACTTTAATTAAATATATACATTAGGTTAGTTGAAAGCAATAATACTGGGTTCAACTTAACATTATTGCTTTCAACTAACTTAATACAGTTTTGTGAAATGTGTTGATATAATAAATGTAATTTATGTAAAACAGACCCCAAACCCAACCCCCCCCCTGGCTGTTATCTAACTGATAAGTCAGCCTGCCCTGCAGAACTGTCCCCCACCCTGCTGTACGCTCCACACACACACACTGCTGCTGTACGCTCCACATACACACACTCTCTGCTTCACAGACAGGTAAGTGAGCAGCACCTGCTACTAAACAACAAACTGACACTATCTCTGGCGTGTGCTTATTAACCGATGTTTGTAGAGAATGTGGTTGCTGATCACGAAATATCTGAATGTCAATGCTTTGATTTCTTACATTCTTTAATGAGTCTTTAAGCGTTTGACAAGAATGTGTGAAGTGGAAATGTACTTTTTAGGTGAAACAATCAAACAACTCCCTTCATGGTTTAGAGGACAGCTATAGTTTGGAAATAGCTGGCCTTTTCAGTAATTTAAAGACTGTCAATATTTAACTAAAAACAATTCATAACCCTAAAAGAGCCTCAATTGTCAGCTAAACCTAAAATAATGTTTGTACACAAAGCGGTCCAGTTGTTTCTACAGAGTTTGTACCTGACAGCAAAACAATATAGGCTGGCCTGTACTGCTAGCTCTGCATTAGCAATAGAAGAGAGGACAAAGCAGGAACCGTGTTGAGCCAACAGAGCTTTAGAAACCACCCGCAGGCTTTACTGTGGGACTCTCTGCTGCACTCTGCACATGCCGGACAGACACGTGGCCTTCAACCCTGGAAGCACCACAAACAAAATGACATATTTCAAACCTGATGAATTAAAGCCACCCTGTGGAGATTTGATTATGAACAGATGCTCCAAATACCATCAATCAACACATTCAACTCTATGCAAGGGTAAAGCATGGGCCAAGGAAAAAACAAATACATTTAAAGCGTATCCAAACCATGGGATGCATACACAAATACATTTTTCATTAACATGATGTGATATATCATTTCACAAAAAAATTCACATGCTACCCAGAAGTAAATACAAATAATTAAAATGTGTTCCACCTTTGATAACGCTTTAATGCATCAATATTTATAATCAAAACATATCATATATATTATTCTGAATTGACCAATCTGCAGAATGACAATATGTTGATACTAATATGTTTTTACTTTAGTAAAAGTACTTTAATACTTTTAATCGAGTAACATTTTGATTGCAGGACTTTTACTAACAGAGTATTCATACACTCTGGTATTTCTACTTTTACTTAGGTACAAGTACTCCTCCTCTGTTTCCCATAAAGCCCAGCAGGTGTTTGACTGCACTGCTGCGGCCGATGGTGTATTTTGGCAGCTAAATAGTGATTGTTTTGTTTAATCCGTGATGTTTGATAGATTATAGTTAAACCGAATTAAAGGGTGCTCTCTGCTCTGTTGGACAGTGCTCTTAGTTGCGGTTTTCAGATTAACAGTCTTTACTAAAAGGCTAGTGAAAATAAAATAGAGGGATTTTTCAAAGAGGTTCAATGTAGCGCGCATTCTTATGCTAGTCATCCTGGTGCTGATCCGATTCATACATACAACACAATAAGTCACTTAAGAAAACTATAGCACAAACAAATGTTAGACAACAGGCTACTTTATAATTAAAGTAAATAAAAATACTACCCAGAAGCTCGCAACACAAGTAATAGCTAGCTGAACAGGCTAATAACAGCTACATGGAGTTATCGACACAAACACTTAGCTAACCAACTAGCCATGCTTCCGTGTTAACAAAGCCACTGTGATTCCTGGGTAACTTCATATTAGAGGATGAGTTTAAGTAAATAAAAGTTATTCATGTTGCTTGCAGAACTTTACCCCATTCATGCAGATCCAGCCTCCCGCAAACTGACAAGCAACTACGGCGAGGCTGGAGGACCAAAACTGACAGAGAGCGACTGTCACACAAAACGCGAACTATAAAAACTATAGCACGGTGTAACAGCCGCTGTGTAACAACAATCGTTATAAAAACTTAAAGAGGAAGTTTTGAATAGCATGTCTGCAGATAGATGTGTAAACCAGAGCTTGTATTCAGTGCTGACAACTGGTTTAATAATTCCCTCTTAAAGTGAATTGTAATTATTTTTGAAAAGAGTGAGACATGGGGACACTGAGCAGTGGTGTAAAATAACTAAGTACATTTACTCAAGTAGGCTACTGTCCCCTTAGAGGTACAGTACATGTACTTTAATTAAGTATTTCCATTTTTTGCTACTTTGTACTTATACTCCGTTACAATTCAGAGGTAAATGGTGTACTTTTCCTCCACTACATGTATTTAATACCTTTAGTTACTTTACAGATATGGATGAATGATGTGAAATATAATCAAGTGTTAAATCAGACTTTAGTTCCACCTGGAGTAAATTCACAAGCTACCCTGCAGTATACAAAGTCATTACAACTAGCTGCACCTTTACCAGCTTTGAGAACACTTTAATGATCAATCATTATAAAACATATCATATATATTATTCTGAAATGGACCAATCTGCACAATGGCTACTTTTACTCTTGGTACTTGGTAAGTATATTTAGTGCTAATACTTTTCTACTTTTACTTGAGTAACATTTTGAATGCAGGACTTTTACTCACAACAGAGTATTACACTCTGATACTTCAACTTGTACTCAAGTACAAGATCTGAGTATACTTCTCCCAGCTCTGGTGGCTTCTCCTCTCAGGAGCTGTAATGTCGTCCATATTCATTCGATGATACTCATCATCTATTCCCAAGGGGGTTAATTGCTACCCATATTAAAATAAAAGTATTATCACTATTTAGAAGTTTATCTATAATACTCCTGTCACATGTTTAAGGGTGACCTGATCAGATGGTAACAATATAGGCTAGTTCTACAGTATACAATGGTTATTTTTAAATTCCCATTTTCATTGTGCATGCTGCTGCCCCTAAAGCTTAAAGATTTGAAGTTTAAAAGTAAGAGGCTCGTTACAATACATGAAGAAAGTCAGAATAATGTGAAGTTAACCCTAGCATCACCCTGTTAAATGTTTCCTATAAAAATGACAGTCTTTGTATAAAAAAATCTTTAAAAGTTATGTTTCAGCTTTCTTTGTTGAAAGTCAGGTTTGCCAAATGTACAATTTAAATCACACAATTTGCAGGGTGTCGGTGTTTGACTGCTTTAAACGGAAACATCTCGTTAACACTGTTAAACATGCTTTATTTGCCGGTTTTCCCTTGGGACATGAATGCAACATAATTACAGGATAGTTCTTCCCACCTCATTGGAGGACTGTGTGTCTGCTCTTCACTTATTGGCTCTTCCCGTCTCGTGCTCTGTCTGAAGCCCCAGCGTGTACACCAAGCTGCGCGTGCGCTTTCCAACTCAGCATCGTTAAGTTTGCCGAATTGACGCAAGGAAATACCGGAAACAGCAACATTTTACATACAATATAAAATAATGAAAAATAATCGACAGGAGAAAAAAATTATATTATTTATTGAGTAGATTGTCAGGTAATAAAGTTGTACTTAATGTTGATTTCTGTTGTTGGTGTCGTTAAACAAAATCCAGAGGGGATAGCAATAAAGAATATAAGCCGTTTTGATCCTCCTAACCACAACTGGTTCTGTTAGCAGATTCATATCTTTGTCTACCAGTGTGTTTGAGAGCAGTCCCTACAGACATGGGCAAAGAGCAGATTTTATATTACAGCCGTTTCACATATGCAGCTACAAGATCCATATCTGTGTCACATGACATGAATACCATTTATTGTAAATAAATGTTATAGCACAGCAGACCAGCAAACAAGGCCAAACAACCTATTTTGTGTTTTACAGGTTTGCCCCTTTGACATGAAACACCTAGGGGCTGATGAATGTCTTTACTCACTCAATCTGATGATTAAGTATTGAGAATCACAGACAACCAGTCTTCCCACGTTCTCACACTACACTGTAACAATGTGATGTGAAGTTGCTGTATTCTGTAGGCTGATTGGAATATTTTTAAGAAGCAACATTTATCAATTCAACCAAATATGGCTTACAATAATAGATGAATACATTTCCCACCAGATTAAAAAAGGAACTCCTTCCCATTCCCAACATTTAGAGCATCATGTTTGTAATTACAATCCCTTTGTAATTACACTTAATAAACTGAATCAATTTTAAATATTTTCTTTTATTATGTTTATACTTTCTTCCACCTATAAAGATTACAATTTCATCCCAATTTGGGACGAATAAAGTACCTACCTACCTACCTACCTACCTACCTACCTACCTACCTACCTACCTACCTACCTACCTACCTACCTAGAGTAGAGTTGTTATTTCTGGAGCCATGGTCTAGACTAGAGTAAATCAAATAAACACCATGTCCCTTCACGGAGAAATGGAAGAACAGCTTCAAAGATCTTGTTCTGATATTTAGGGCGGCACACTGAGAAGGGCCGCACTGCAGGGGTTTTATTTTGAAAGTCCACAGCGGAAGTGCTGCCGGTTATTCTCGTTAATTGACAGCCGGCAAGGTTTTGCAAGTCTTGAGTGTGCCTTCAGTCAGGAGATACCATGTCCACCGTCACAGGCACACTGTACTCACCTCTCCTCTCATTTAGAACTCATTCTCCATGAAATAACAGTAACACGGGGCCTCCAGGATGGCCAACTCGGTGAGTAACCAGTCGGGAGATTAGCTTTTCAGCCCGGTACCATTGGAGCATCTTTTTTGGACATTTTGCTGTTTGGTCTCCCCGGAGGAGTCGGTGGTTTTACTCCGGAACGAGGATTTAAGCCCTGCAGCTAGCAAGAGCCACTGCGTGCTGAATGACCAGTGTAATCCAGAAACCTGCCAGTTTAATGTGCTGCTCCTTACCTGCAGAAATGCGTTTGATAATTTCCGAAAAGCATTTTCCAATTAGGGTTACAGTCCGTCCTACAATTCGGCATAATGTTACACCCGAAACGTAGCACTTTAATTGGGTAAAATGTCAACTTTCTTGAGGCTTTTAGTAATTTCATTACTTTTTAAAGCCATGTAACGGCCACTTTACCACTTTGTAGAAAACTTAGGGAGCAATTTTAACAAATATGAAGATTTTGGAAATGGTAACTAGGCTACTTAATGAGTGGTTTATATATTAAATATGTAAATGTATGCTTAAGCTTATAATCAAACGGCATGATCATGCAGGTGTGTAATTTAGTCAATCCAAAAAAAATGTAATTAAATGATCAGATTGTTGAATGGAGTCTGCATGAGGTTCTCCTGCAGGAGGAAGACATGCAGACAGAGGGAGAGTACTCAGATCAGAAGTACCAGAGAGTATGAATACTCTGTACAAGTACAAGTCCTGCATTCTAAATGTTACTCAAGTAAAAGTAGAAAAGTATTAGCATCAAAATATAGTTAAAGTACCAAAAGTAAAAGTAGCCATTGTGCAGATTGGTCCATTTCAGAATAATATATATGATATGTTTTATAATGATTGATCATTAAAGTGTTCTCAAAGCTGGTAAAGGTGCAGCTAGTTGTAATGACTTTGTATACTGCAGGGTAGCTTGTGAATTTACTCCAGGTGGAACTAAAGTCTGATTTAACACTTGATTATATTTCACATCATTCATCCAGATCTGCAAAGTAACTGAAGCTATTAAAAACATGTAGTGGAGTCAAAGCACACCATTTACCTCTGAATTGTAGTGGAGTAAAAGTACAAAGTAGCATGCAATGTCGTATCTCAAAATGTTACTTAAGAACAGTACTTGAGTAAATGTACTTAATGAATTCCCACATTTGTGTTAATGTATGCCAAAGCCTATAATTAGGCTCTAGTGTAGGGTCTAAAAATGTAATTCAATGATCAGATGAAATGGAGTTAGCATGGCATTCCCCTGCAGGAGGAACACATGCAGGCCACTGACTGTATAATATACTGGAAAAGTGAAAGCAGCATCAAGTCATAGAAGTGTTGATTTGAACCCCGGTGATAGGGTTTTAATCTTTCATCGTAAAGATTCTGGGCTACAAATTCTTACATACTAAGTCCAACATGCGTAATAGTGTGCATCTTTTGTGTGTACTTTTCTGGATTTGAGTAGTAGCCCAGCGTGGTTTTGATTTGCAGGGTGCTGTTCAGGTGAAACTAGAACTCGGTCACCGTGCCCAGGTCAGGAAGAAACCCACCGTGGAAGGCTTCACCCACGACTGGATGGTGTTTGTCCGCGGCCCGGAGCAGAGCAACATCCAGCACTTTGTGGAGAAAGTGGTTTTTCACCTGCACGAAAGCTTCCCCAAACCAAAAAGAGGTAAGACACCTTTTATTCCTGCTGTATTGGTCCCTTGGGATGTTACACCTTCTACTATTTCTACCAGGCAGCTTGGTTTCCGATTTTATGACAGAAATAGGTATTGGGCATCCACAGTGCTCATGTAGAAAATGTCCTTCTTTTAAGTGTCCTGTAGTGTACTAGAAGAGAGTTGTTTTGAAATCTATGAGCAGAAATAGCTGTGCATGTTGTCCGGTTGCAAATCATTTTTCACAAATACTGGCAAATAACATAACTTAATGTGTGACTGAGAATATGGAAATGGAACATTGGAAATATTTTTGCACAAATGCATGTAATTGTGTTTTGTTGTCTGTTTGACAACTGACATCTTACAGTTTCTTCTATATGTCATTTGGAATGTATGAGTTGGTTTGAAACATTTGATGAGTCAGACGAACCCTTATGTGAGCACGGCTTGATTTGGGTCCTGTGAAGGAAATCATTGATGGGTATGATGTGTGTTGGTTTTGGTTGGTTGCAAGCACAAACATGCCAGTGATCCTGAAACAGGCATATTGCAAAACGGGAAGAGTACAGTTAGACTGTGCATTATGAACGTGTGCAGTCTCCCAACATGCTCTGCGATGCACCCATAGGCTACTAAAGCTACTAAAACACTGTGCGATAATGCCAACATTGCCGGTTATTGCATGCTGTGTCCAGTTTTAAACATGTCGAACATCAAACCCTGACATCTGAGCAGCTGAACACAGCAACATCTCAGCTTGTTGGCCTGAAAACATATTTCAATCGTTTGTATCAAAATAGTTGTAGATCAGTTCTCTTTTGATCGATTCATTGAATTATGGATGAATAACTGCTGCTTTGAATGATGATAAATAATATGGCATCTGAATCAATATGTGTATGGGCATTTCTTTAATCAGTGTATTCTGAGTGATCTCATGCTGTATTCTGATTGGTTGGTGTGCAGAGATGAAGTCACATGTGTGAATTTGGTCCAACATTTCTTCCTCGGTCAGATTTGTAAAGCCAGCTGTCTGGTTTCTGAAGCTCTGAGTCGGCTTCAGTAGCTGTTTCTCACTCTGCCGTGTCTCCGGAGCGACGGCCAATCACAGCTCATGTTTCTGTCCTAAAGTCCCTCAGTGTGTAAGGGCCTCTGCAGACCATCATGCAGGGTGTGTGTCCCGTAAAGGAGTCCTAGTGCAGCATCTGGCCAGGAAGGGATCAAACATCATATGTTCTGCTTCAGGATTTTTGACCCCCCTTCAGCCTTTTGTAAGTTTAGGGGCTTTGTTTATGAGACGAACGCTTGGCATCAGTCCAAGGTTAATTCCTCTTGTTGCTCCACATGTGATTATATAGGAGTCAGGTTTCACATAAACATTTGATTTATAGACTTCACCCTATGAAATAATATTGTGGCTAACTCTCTGTTTTTTTCCTTATGTAGATTAGGAGCGATACAGTGTACATTAGTGCTGTTGAGGAAAAACACAAGTCAGCATGACCACCACTAGCAACAGCTTGTTGACATTAATGAATGTAGGGCTGTGATATTTATTGTCCTATCCAACAATCTGTTCTCAATTCGTGTAGTGTGTTTGCTCTAACTGTATCCATGAGTTTCTTACCTAATAGAACTTGCTGCAAAAAAAACATTAGATCACTTTAGTGAAGAGTTATGTTGTCTTTATATATGTTGTCATATTTTCCTGATTAGTAATCATTTATCACAATGCCAAGATTCAATCAGGGACCTTAATCGTAATATAAATACAGAAAATACAAAAATGCCTGTGCCTGTTTTTGTTGTTTACAACATGTGTTGAGTAAGATAATCCCAAGATAATGGAAGATATAACAAGCTCTGCAAATGAGAACAAATCCTTTTTTTGCTTAAAATAATTATAATCTTTTGCTATTTTTTCTTAAATCTTATCCTCATATTAAATGCAATGACTCTCCATAGTGCTTTATCTGCAGGAGGCCAGCAACACAGATCCTTCTCTTTACAAAACACTGGCTAAAATATGTTTGCCATGAACCATAAAAGATCACTAGACTCTTACTGTATTTTCAAACTTTGGCGTCGTAGATATAAAGGCAAAATTCTCCAACGTGATTTCTTTTTTCAACATCTGAAAGTTATATTCTTAGAAGGTGGAAACCCCTGAAGGGTCTGAAGTCAGAATGTGTCAAGTACAGATATGACTTTAATGAATCATCAGTTTAAAAATGATGGACTGTGATGCGTTTTAAAAGAAGACATGTTTTGAGACGTTGCATACAGAAACTTGGACACTTAATGCATTAATGCACCCCGCTGCCTTCAGGCTGAGTATACATCAAACTCCTATCTGCTGATATAGAACATTCAAAGTTTGCCTTAAAGGTCTCCTATCATGCAAAATGCACTTTTCGATGTCTTTTATACATCAATATGTGTCCCCGGTTTGTAAGGAGACTCACAAAGTGTCAAAAAACACAACCCTCTCTCTTTTCCTCCGTACCCACATCTCTAAAAAAGGGGGAACAATGAAGCTGATCCAGATTTGTGTCCAATATGACGTAATATCTGAAATGTGGGCTGGCTTTACACCCACGGCCCTATCAGAAACGTTGCTATCAGAAACAATGCGCGACGTGTTTTGGACGTAATATAATCTTTGTTTAAATTAGCAAGCACCGCTAACACTCAGAGCTAACGATGTACTGGAGAGAGTATGTGTAAAGAAGCAGGATATAAAAGGTACTGTCCTTGTGGTAAACCTGAGAGAGAGAAAGAGTTTGAGCTCCATACTGTTTCAGAAATAATCCTTGATGTGGTTTGGAACATGATATGGCGTTTCATCAAGGCAGCGTTTAGCTGTATCTGCCGGAGCTCAGTGTGCCTGCGTGTTCCAAAGGGGGCGGGGCCAGCAGCTACTGACCCAGAATCAGCACTTTAGTAACAGGGCTGAAACAGAGCGATATGAGGGATGTCTAAAATGCATGATCTGTTTGGTATTTTGAGCAAAACACATCATAGACATGTTTTTTTAATATTTGTATATATCTGAGACCCATAATATATGCCTAAAAATAGCATGATAGGAGATCTTTAAAAGCCTTTGAACACAACAGAGCAGATGAGGTTTGGTTCTGCCCCCTCCTCCCTCCACCTGTTGTGATCCAGTCCTGATAGATGTGATGTGGGGCTGAAGACCAGAACCTTACGCCCAGCAGGAGAATACCTAACCTTCATAAGTCTCACGCCATGACACAGGAGATCTCTCCAGTGTGCTAAGTCTGGGTGACAAAGTGCTTCCTGCTCTTTTGGCTCTTCAGATGTTCTCAAGTGTATATAGTTGAGCTGCATAAGTGTTGTTATAGATCAGAGAAAAATACTGGAGGAAATAACCATGAAGAAATGATTTCCCCAAGGGCACAAACAAAGTACTTTAAAGTCCACTTTTCTCCACCTGATTGAGAATAAAGCATTTTAAGATAAAATTGACCTTTTCATATACCCTTAGATTATTTGACATTCATATCATATTATTTTAAGTTCAGGTGTTTTGTGAGGGTAATGTAAAAGGAGCAGGTCATCATTTTTAAATGACCCTCACTGAAAAAACTGACTTTAATTAAATGTACTGTATGTCACATAAACATTAGGTTAGTTGGAAGCAATAATATTAAGTTTAAATAGCAGTAAAAAGATAAGGGTTCAACTTGATATTATTGCTTTCAACCAACCTAATACAGTTATTTGGTGACATAATACATTTAATTAAAGTCAATGTTTCAGTTTGTCAGTGCATACAGAGTTATGCTATCCATCGCAGCGTTCTGCTATGAAGAACTGATAGGCCGTAGAAAGCTGTAATTGACCAATCAGTATTGAATATCAACAAAGCCATGAAATAATTAGTGAGAAGTCAAAGTGTTTTGCAAAGTGTACCTGCGGCATTCAGTGCTTTGTTTTCTCTGCTGAACACATAGAGGGTTATTTCTTTCAAACTCAAATGTGGCATTTAGTCAAATGTAGGTAGCGAGTATTATGATAATAGCAGAGATTCAGAATCTTATGTCCAGACGAAGGTTGAGGTGTAGTGCCATTTTTTTATTTCAGATTAAATAGACAATAGAAATTGAATGAATAAACCTCTTATTTATTTTATTATTCATTTATTTAACAGGGACAGTGCACATTAATGAACATTTCTGTAAATGTGCCAGAGTTAGCCAAGAGGCTATTTTTCATCTGTAGTCCCTGGACAGATTTTAAAAGTCAACCTAAAACACATTTCATTTTAAACAAGTAAATACAATACATTTAAAAAATGCAACATACATTACTGGGATACTTAAATAAAACAATTTAAAATACAGAACATTAAAACAGAAAAAATAAAACAAAACCAAAGAACATGTTAAAACCCAGGCAGTGGGTTGTAAGGAGCAGAAGATTGGGTCAGTGTTGGCAGAGCTGATTCCTCACTAACCATATTTTGAGTTTAGATTTAAATAAAGTGAATGTGGTCTGGTCTCTCATTGGAGATGGGATTGAGTTCCATTGCTGAGCAGCTCTAACAGAAAATGAAGACTGACTGAAAGAACTTTTTCTGAGTGGAATAATGCAATCTCTCTCGCTGCACTTCTTGTTACCCTAGTTGCAGTTGTGCGTATGTTAATAAACTGTCTAAGAGGAGGTGAGGTAAGGCCGTTGACAATCTTGTAAAAAAGGCAAGCGTTTGCATGTTTAATGAGGTTTTCCAGCTTAGCAAGTTGTATTTTTTGAGTATTGGGCAGTGATGCGAATAAACAGATTTTTTGTCAAGTATTTTGAGTGTTTGTTTGTACAATGACTCCAGTGGTTTTAATGTTGTTGTACTGGCATGTGACCAGGTCGTTAAACAGTAGGTGATGTGTGAGAGAACCATAGAGTGTGTGTACATCAGAGATGTCTCAATTGACATGTAATCTCTGGTGAACCTAAAATCTGACAGACTGAATTTGACCCTATTACATATTCTTTTAACCTGAGCCTTGAAATTGAGTGTTGAATCAATCATGACTCCAAGGTACTTGTATTGTGACACCACCTGTAGCCTCTCCCCTGATACAAAAACATCTGGCGCAACACAAGAGGACTTTGTTTTGGTGAAGAAGATGCATACTGTTTTATAAATATTTAGTTGCAAACAGCATTGTAATCCTCTTAATTGTGAGGAGCTGCTGTTTTTCCTTTGTCATTTGTTTGAACAAAGCAGAAATATCTCTGGTTCTAGAGCGTTGGTTGGACAAACAAGAGACTTGAAAATGTTGTATTTTAATTCAAAAATGTTTCTGATATTCAAAGGACTGCTACGATTTGACTCGTTAGATCATGGAGTCCCTTGACAAACTGCAAAACATTCAGCCAATCAAATAAGAGGATTTGCTGCTTCTCTTTGCCATGTATGGCGATGATTTGAACACCCTTGGGTATATGACGGTTGGTCAGACAGAAGAAGCTCATGGAAGACTTCATTGTGGGCGATATTGTGAATTGCATTTCTTTCACACTTTCTTCACATTTGATAAACTAAACAATTAATCAAAAAAACATTCATATTAATCAATAACCACTACAATCATAAGATGCAACTCTAGTGTGACTACAGCTAGTGATGAAGGCTGTTTTAATCAAATATTCAAAGTATTTCATTTTTTTCTTGCCTTGCTTCATCTAAAAAATCTGACAATTTGCAATAATTAGCTGGGTTTAGACAATGCTTCACATTTCCCCCACACCACCTTCCTAATGATGATTTGTCCGTAAACCCGCAGACATTCAGTGTACACATACGGAGAGCAAAGAGAAGCAATGAACCCTAATAATTGAGAAGCTGGAGCCAGAAAATGTTTGGCAGTTGTGCTTGATAAATGATTTCTATTATAATGAGATTATTGAACTGTTGACTATTAATTATCCTTTGTTTATTCATCAACCATTTCTTTCAGCATTCATATGGTTCTGTTGTCAATGAATCTAATTTGAGCACCTAGTAGTTGATGAAATTGAATTTACATGACCAAAGGATTGTGATAGATATGTTGTCAGTGATGTAAAAAGTCATCATAATCTTTACTTTAGTAAAAGTGCTAATGCCCTACAGTAAAAATACTCCATTTCAAGTAAAAGTACTGCATCAAGACTCATACTTAAGTCAAATTATTTAATTATGATTAAGAAAATGTACTGGAACTGGGAAATGTTTTTTAACAAATAACTTCTTAGCAAAATTGCTGCCAATTATTTTCTGTTAACCATTTCTGTTGAAAGGCAAGATATTTACCAAATAATCACATTTTAAAGGTTATTCCCAAGTTCTGTGTTTCAAAATCTGAATTTATAAAGTCATTTTAAATCTGTAAAATAAATAGTAAAAAGTACAAAATTGGCTTTGAAAATGTAGTAGAAGTATAAAGTTGTATAAAATGAAAATACTTGGGTAAAGTACAAGAACCTCAAATATGTACTTGATAAAAAAAAATGTGTTGAAATCCAAATGAGCCAGGCTTGTGGAAAGTGCTCGGCACTGTGGGTACTAACAATCTCTCAGGGTCCAGCAGGGCCACAGCTGGGGGGCCAAGGCCAAGTCCACACTCCTATCTTTCTGCTGACCATTACAAAGCAGTTGAATGTATCACTCCCTCACTTTGGAAGGACGTACTTTCACTCACCTGCATGTCTCGCATAGTAACTCACCATCACTTAAATACAATGGGAGGCCTTTAAACACGTCGTAAAAAGGAATTGATTGCTAACATATGGTATTTGGACCTACAGTCTGTGCCGTGATCGGACTCTTTGGATCACATTTGATAGCTTTTCTACTTTTTTATTTTTACTTTAAAGGACAGCAGGGATATATGTTTAATGTTAAGAAAGTAACTGTTGTTGGTAACTTATTCTGGAGCTTTGGAAATCTGATATTTAGCATAACGTGTGGGAAGATAGGGCTAATGGACTAAATGTACTGAGAAATATTGGTTGACCTATTCCTGTTTCCCCTGTCAGCACAATGCCTGAATTTCATTCATAAGTTATAAACAAAACAGAATCCTTAAAATCTTTGATCTGATGCATTCAAATACAATTCAAGAGTCTTGATCTTGGATCTTCCCTCGCATACCTGACATCAGTCTTTGATAAATGTGTGAACTTTTCAAGATTCATGACTCAGCAGGAAGGCGTTAGTCATGTGGACCATGGGCTCCCAGAGGCCTGTCAGGATTTCAAAGAAAGGGGGCTGGTTAAACTAAGGAGCTATAATCATATTTCAAAGTGCAATGAGATGTATCTCTGCTCACTTGCAGGTTTCATTTACGTGGCGTGTGTTGTTGTAAAGATGCTGACCGCAGGTATGCTCATATGGACAGCTGACATCTTTTCCACATCAGTTGTTACCCTATTGGCCCAAAGATTGATCTTCTTATCAACATGTCACACAGGGTGTAGCAGTCACAGCATACAGTAGCAGTTAGAATGAAAAGCAGTAACTTCCTCCCACACTCAGTGATTTGTTGTTCCGCTCAGAGAAGCTGCCAGACACACATTAAGATTAATGACGAATCAGTCAGTAAAGCTGCCACTGCGCTTCATTATTGCCATGCGGTTAACAGGCCAGCGTTGAGACGTTGCCATGGTGACAGCCTAATGGCAATGCCGTTTGAACAAATGGAGGTAAAGACGCTCTTTGGAACCAGTGAAGGGGGTGCTATTTTGGCAATAGGCGGCAGCGGCTCATGCTGCTTAAGCACCTCATTTGGAGCCTCGGCTGCCATTTAATCTACTCTGGAGATGGCTTCTCTTCAAAGGTGTTTGTGATATTTCAGAGGATTGTCACTTTTATGTAAGACAGTGTAATGGGAAAGAAATGGGCTGGCTCGGTGAAAAGAGCTTTGGATCTTTGGTCTGTGCAGCGGAGGAAAGATGCACAAGAGCTGAGGTTCCTTTTTAGATTTTCCAAGACCATGGTGCTCTTTGTCGCTGGGTAGAAAAACAATTGGAACGAAGATATCTTCTGTTAGAAAAAGATGATGTGGTGTTTCAGCTTTCCTGGCCTGGCTCTGTTATCAAGGACCATTTCACCGCTATTCTTTAGTGAGAGCTGCTGCTGGGCACTGGGTCATTATTTCTGGACTGTAGCTTGTTGCTCTGTTACAATTCTTGTTAGGGTCATTCACGGTCTGGTGCACGCAGCCACATGTGGATGTAGATGCACTTAATGCGGAACCAAAGTTCTCAAGTCTTTTTATAGGGCTTTTATCTGTCAGCAGCATTTAAACAGTTGGCGAATAATTTCTTGACAACTGCAGCTTTTGTTGGTTTGTACAGGGCGGTAGATAATTCCTGGTTTACTGCAGCTTGTGCTCGTTTAAACAATGCGTACACATTCGGCAGCCCTGTAACTGACAGGAAGATCATCCCCCAATGATAAAGGTTCTTCCACCTCAAGTTTTTAAGATAGTTAAATGATCTGTACAGCCGGGCTAACTCAACATGGTTTGGCTAACAGATCGCAAATGTTCTCATGCCAAAGCTTTCCTAGTGGAGTTCGCTTTACTGAATTATTGTGCCACAAGTGCAAAGTTAAAGTTACCCAATTAGAGTGCATGAGCCTGATTCTACAGTAAATATTTGGTTCGTACGGCGAACAAAGCCAAAGGAAGTCGCAAACAAACTCCTTCTATAGCAAACATTTCAGAACATGTACGCAAACTGTTGGAGATATTAGAAATCTCACTTCTCTTTATCCATATTCTATATTGAGAATGAGCAAAGACACCTAAGTTTAACCGTAGCTCATTCCCTTGTGTTTTTCCCAGTAGAGGAAATTGTAAGTGACTGTGATCTATTTGTGATCCCATGAAAATAATTCAAGACTTCAACCATCAGGATGTTCTCCCACCTGTATGCTTTTGCAGAAAAATATGGGAAGCGGCTGTCAGTTGTTATTCTTTAAGAGAAGTTACCTCAGAAGTAATAAAAAAATCAGACCAATAAAGCATAACATCTTCTTTCGTGTGAGGATTGTCCCACTTTTTTTTCCAAATATTATTTGATTTGCCATAAAGCTGTCATTGGCTCACCGCTGCTCTGGCTCTACCTCTACACCTCATGTCTTACGCTCTTCAAAATCCCTTCTCTGAGACATACAAAACGACTTCCTTACACTTACAGGATCTCTTTCCTCAAAGGAAGAGCATTTTGTTCTGTTAGCCAGATTGGCAACAATAGAAACACACACACAGATTGATACCTTAATGATTGGGCCAACATGTTAGCCTCTGGCCATCTCCTCAGCTCTGTGAAAGACTTGCATGAAACCTTTTAACTCCCCTCATCTTCTGCTCCGGCTTAATTTGTGGCTTGTGTGCACATACCACATAAGTCAAGTCACTGCAGTGACCTACACATAAGATACAGATCCCGGGGCTGAAATATGTCTCAGAAGCTGCACAGCATTCCTCTCTTCTTTGCTGTGGCTTACTAATGGGATCTTCCTGAGCTCTGATGATAGCAGTATTGATATCCTGCAGGAGATGAACGATGCTTTCCTGTACATGTGTGCATATGTGGTTTATTTTGTCTGGATAAAGTTTCAAAAAGGAAGCAATAGTGACATCATCATAAAGCTAACTTCATGTAGTGCAATGCTAGTAACTTTTACAGAGAAGAATGCCTCATTTGAAATAGGTGTAGGATGCACTTATTTTCTGTTATACAGTCTACTGTTCACCATGTGGTTACAACAGTGCAACACTCGCCAATAAATCACCCGCTAACTGTATGTGCGCAGTTCTTAAGCAGTCTGATTATTGATATTTCACGCAAATGAGTTGATGTTTTTCACGTGAGTCGATGTGCTCAGCTAGAGGCTAGAAACCAGAGTTTGACTGATACAAGGTTTTAAGAAACTAATACTGGTACGCTAGCACTGAGGCAGCCGATGGCAAAGTGAAACGTATTCTTGTGTGTGCCAGGTTGTCACAAACACAGCTGAAGTTTTATAGTAATGGCGCTCTGTATGTGCTGGATGTAAATTTTTTTTTTAAAAAACTGCAATCCAACAGTGAGATGTCTTTTCTCAAGAAAATGGCCTTTTCCCAAATGTTGACGCCAATACTCTCCTGAATAAACGTTCATACTTTCAACAATTTAAGATGATCAACTTTATATTTGTTACTTCTACATTGTTTGTATTAAGTAGCTCCTAAGAACAAGGTATGTCAAATAATTACAGCTGTTATCACATCAACACTCAAGTAAATATGTATGAGATCAGACTCTGAATCAGCTGATACACATTCTTTGAGGACTCAGATTGGGTTTAGGTTGAATTAAAACAGGGACTTCTATAATATTCACCTCCTTAAGACTAGCTGAAAACTAAAAAGATGTTGGTCTCCACTTTCTGCTTTTGACTATTCTCTCCTCTTTAAGTCTCCACCTGGCTGGGTAATAAATGGCAATAGACGTTTACGCAGTCAGGGATGTTCACATGCGTTTGAATAAAAGCTCTTTGCATTAATGTGATGTTCCAACTGGTTTTCCGTAGTTAAAGTACAGGATTACAGAAACCTGATTTCCTGGCTGAATAAAGCAAAGGGCTGCAAGTAACAATTATTTATTCCACTGATTTAATAAGAGTAATCGGTGGAAGACGGATTAAATATGCAGATTTGTCACTATTAATAGTTTTGTCTAGCGACGCATAACCTGATTTCATGAAATGTGTTCTTTGTTGCATATTGAAGCAAAAGCTTTGAGCAGTTGCGGATTCCTATTTCAAGAGTTTATCGAGGTGGCATTTTGCCCATAGTTTTTGATTTGCCCAAAGTTGTTGATTTGATTGTGGAAGGAGCAGGGAGTATCTTCAGAAGGGCTGCAAGATCCTCTTCAGGGGATTAGCCTTACTGAACATGCTTTAATGAAACACATCGGATGACTGATCAAACGGATGGAAGTTTGTTCTGAGATCATTTGCTGGCAGTTCAGAGTTGGTGTGTACAAATGGAAGCAGTGTTTTTTTGGTAGAAAATACACAACTTTTGGGGTAATAGGTCCTAAGACCCCCCTCTCCTTGCCTCCTTCTTCCAGTGTCTGGCAAAAATCAAAGAGCTGCAGGAATTTGCCAGTAATTGTTTTACGATTCCTCCGAAATCATACCTACTTGTATAGATGGAACACAAAGAAAGCAAGAGCCATGAAAGCTGAAGGCTGGCTGCTGCTGGCATGAAAGGATGGGGGGGGGTGACAGATAGACGGGGCAGCCACCACCAAATAACAGGAACTGAGCTGTAAATGCCGGCTCTCCCTCGGTTTCAGTCAATGAAAGGAGATTGGAGGAAGTGGTTTATTGAAGCATGGTTTATATGAGCTCTCTCATGGCAGCTCTTTCACCCTTTCTCACTCGCCCCTGCCATAAAACATTTGCCTTTTATTTACAGCACCTCGACACCATAGCTGCTAGATTTGAGTCAGGAATCAGCAAACCAGCCATGGTTTCCCTCTTCACCAATGAAATAGAGTATTTGCTACTTTTCCTTATTTTTATATCATCGCTAATCAAATCTGGATTTCTTCATTTGACATTATTTGGAAATTGTGTTCGGTTACTTTTAAATATTTCAATTATTATTGGAAGAAAAATATTAAAGGATCAATTGATAATCAAAATAATTGTTTGTTGCAGCACTAGCCACATTTCCAGTGTAAACTCTATATATATATATATATATATATATATATATATATAATATAATATAATACTAATAACATATTGGTGTATAACAAGGAGCTTTTCATTGTATTTTACAAATATCAGCTTGCTTCTTTTGCATCTGTTTGATACAATTAATGTTATGACAATGCTATTTGGTACTGTTGAACCATTTAAATAAGTACTAGTGATAGTTCTGAACCTCACATAAAAAAGGAGTCAGTCTAGTTCAAAACGTTATTGAGTTTGCTCTGGATATTTATTGTTCCCAGAGGATATTTTCTCAATTTATTGCTTTAATATGTTTAGTCTATAAAAAGTCAGAACATGGTGAAACTACCCCCTATTGAGTCAAATCATGCTCCCCAGGGGATTCACTACTACAGTCTATAGCTTTCCATGTGCACCGTCCTCATGCTAAAATATAAGCCATTCACACCTGTGGTTTAAGGCCACGTTTACACGGAGAAGGAACGGGTTGTATCCGCTACAGTTCTCTATCGTATGGACGGTTCGTTCACACGAGGCCGTAACGGAACCGCGGAAACGGAGCCCTCAAACGATAACGGGTCCCAAGGTGGGTAGATCTGTGGACGGAACGCTCTGGGGGGCCAAACGGCTCCGTGTGTACGCCCTATACGCCATAGCCCCGCCTCTCCCCTCCTCTCCTGCTCACCCCCGCGCCACCCGCGTCATTGCTGATTTATTTCGCCAACAACAGTGTTCCGAGTGTTTCGAGTCAGGTCCCGGTATCTCGCAGGACAGTGCACCCAGCAGGAGCCTCCAGCAGACCCCCCCGCACAGTTCCCTCGTCCCTTGGAAGAGGCGGAGAGGTGGGGGTTTTTCATCTGCTGGTGGACTACCGGGGAGAACGTCCTGCTCGGAAGCCAGGCTCAGAGTTAGTGGCAGTGGGTGCGGTGCACCTGCCTTTTACAGCAGGAGCACACGCTCGCCTCGGGGAGGGAGAAAAAGAGAAACAGAGGCTGCCGAAACAGCCAGAGCCCTGCCTCTCCCCACCTCTGCTGCTCACCCAAATCTACAGCTCCTCTACCACAACCATCAGCAACAAGTGGACATGGAGAACTACATGAACTACATGTTGCTAAATCCACCGCGGAGAATAAACAGAAGGGCAACCAGGCAACCATGGCAACCATGCCCGGGGGGCCTTATTCACTGCTTTTGGTGAATTTTGTGGCAGAAGTACAGCGCCACTTACAGGCCCGGCATATGTACTACAGCGTCTCCCGTGGATCGAGCGGTCTCGTGTGGACGGAAACGTTTATTGAGCCGATTCCGTGTGGACGGAAGACTTTTTTGATATCGAATTCTGTTCGTTTTCGTTTTTGTCTCCTTGTAAACGGAGCCTAAGTCTAGGATGTGCATACTGAACATGTCGTTGTTGTTGTTGTGTAATTTTTTGGGTAATTCAAATTGACTTGTTTTTCTTTCTTGACAAATGTTCTTCTATCTGTGTCTCTCAATAGCCGCTTTCACACCAAGTACTTTGCGGTACTTAGTTCCCGGTACTTAGTCCCCCCAAACTCTTTAGTCCCTGGAACTGTCCTGTAGATCACGTTCACACCGGTCCCTGAGGGAGGATTACGCAAATTAAGCCGCTGACGTCACTTCTTCTTCTTCTGCTTTGGGTTTACTGGCAGGCCGCAAACAATTTCACGGCATATACTGCCACCCGAAGTCCCGGAGTCCAACGGAGTTGGGGATTGGCTTCAGTAGAAGCTGCTGGGTAGCGTCTTCCGAGTAAATCGCCAGAAGTGCCGACACCTCCTCATCACTCCACCGCTCCCATGTGTTCTTTTGTGTTGCCATAAGTTAGTCTCTCTCCGTTGGTGCGCTGGGCTAATGCTAGTGCTAATAATGCATTGAAAGTACCACCTCTCTAGCAGGAACTATCTGGGGGTGAAAAGGTTCGCGCGAACTAGGTTCTGGTTCCAGATCTTTTTGGTGTGAAACCAAAATCCCAAGAACTATCGGCATAGTTCCTGGGAAAAGTACTCCGGTGTGAAAGCGCCTAATGCTTCACCTGTTCTTGGTTTGGATGCTGCTTGGATGGGAATTGTGAATTCTGCTTGTTTTTTATTTCAAATCAGCCCCGGTTCAACCAAGTGCAACTACTTAACTTGATGAGAAGTGAGGCGGTAATGCCTTTTTCCACCCCTGTTCACCCATTGCCACTACAGACCTGTCAGGCCACTTAGGTTCCAGAGTTGGCTTTCAACACAAACATGAATGTTTCTTACGTTTGGGTCTTTAATCTTGGCAGATAAATCTTGACCTCCTTTGTGTTTTAGGGTCTTAGGTCGTTTGGGTCGGATGAGTTCCTGCGGGACTGTGGAGAAAACTATAGTGTGACGTTGTTTTTGGGGACTGTGCTCGTTCAACCAGAGACCCCCCCCCCCCTACTGAGCTGCTAATCACCATCCACAATTGTTGGAGCAGTTCTTATCATGGCTAGTCAATATTTTTCAGACTGTTACCCCGTCGTACAATTGTGGTTTGTTCCAGGAATTGATTAATGCTCTGATCCAACTGTTTCATTGTCTGGAGTAGTAAAGGCTCACTGCGACATTGAATGTCTGGTTGATTCATTATCGTGTTTACTTATTCTATTTTTTGAAAAAAAAAATGTAAGTTTCTATTTGTGTTTGGACAACATTTAGCATTTGAGAACTTAGGCTTTTGCCATTACTGTACATTAAAAAAAAACATCGAATTAGTTTTTAGGGGAGTTCTAAAAATATCTGAACTGAAACTCAAAAGTATCAGGTCAGCAAAAACATATGAAATTACACTGATCATTAATTTATTTTCTGGGATCTTTAAGTGATCACCGGAGAGAAAATCTCATCAAAAATGTACATTGAGAAGCTATATTTTAGGAGCTTGAGGTGATTGTATAAGAGATTGTATAAACAAACTAAATCACTGGGATGGATATTTCACTTCATTAACACACCTGCTGCTTGTACCAGCTCTACCTGCAGGCAGTCACATGAGCAGACATTGGACATATTTGGCATGTTGGTTGTCATTATAATATAAATCAAACATGCTTTAAAAGTAATGTAGATGGTTGGTTGTAAGACTTTAAACTGAAATGCAACTCAAAGCAAGTTGTATTTAAGCATGGAAATGGACATGCTTTTCAAAGCAGCTCCCCTTAAAATGTTTTTGGTCCAGAGTATTTCGATAAAGTGCAGTTTAAAGCCTTATTTTAACTTGATGACAGCATTAGAGAACAGCAGCAGGGGTTCTGACATATCATATTGTGCTATTTGTTTAGCAGGCATTGAGATTTAATTTTTGATTGAATCCCTGCAACCTAATGAGTGACGCATGTTTCCAGTTGAATTCAAACTGGACAGTGTTTGAGGCTTCATAAACAACCATGCTTCATCTTCTTCTCCGCTGCTCACTGTATGTGGAAATGACTGTTGGACAACGGATGCTGTGATGAATGACTGCATTAGGAAAAAGCGTGATTTTTACAGTAAACGAGCGAGCAGAAGGAGCTCATATTTGAGCCACAAGCTTCACTAAAGAATTTCTTATTTCCAGTCTTGTCTTTGTTTTATGGCCAGGCCTGTTGTCTGGACCGGCCTCATTACAAAGCAGTCTGTGTAGAAAGGGCAAATACATAGTGACTGGCATTGTTCTGTGATTGGCATCTTGGTTTAAACCAAGGCCGTGTTAATAAACGACACAGCCTTGTACCTCTTTGAAAGCTTCTGGACCACTGGCAAGGTTTCCGTTACAGGTCAGTGGACGCATTGTGCATCCTGCCTCTCAGACGCTCCTTCACATAATGCTAACCTTTTCAACCTGAACTACTGAACCCCAGCCAGCGCGCTGCACTGACTTCTCTTCAGGGTTCTCTCTCATTTTAACCATATATTGACCTGTCACTTAAAATCTGCACAGAGGGAAAGATTGCATTTCATTTTTTTATTTCATTATTCTTCTATAAATGTTATTATAATAGTATTAAATTCCCTTTTATTTATTTTTTCAACGCTCGGCTGATATTTATTAAAGATGTAATTTCACAATAAGCCAAAACCCAAATATATTGAACTTACTATCATGTAGGAAAATCATTAGCATCAACTTCTATATATATATATATATATATATATATATATATATATATATATATAATATATATATATATATATATAGATATAGAGATATATATATATATAGAGATATATATATAGATATAAGGGAGGCGTGTGGTGCAGTGGGTTGAGTGTGTGTATATATATATGTATGTATGTATGTATGTATATATGGCCTTCTTGGTAAGATTGACTCATTTTGTGAGGTTTCTAACTTCTTTTTGAACACGAAATGTAAAACTGTTAAAAAACTGCCTCTGATTAATATTCAGAAAATTGCATAGATGTGTGTTTACATTTATAAATTTGTTCCGTTACTCAGAATTGAAAAGAATCACAGAAAACAGTATTTCATTTTATTTTACTGTACAATATTTAATTTTACATTCTGCTTTGTATATCTTATAGTAAATACAAAAGTGAAAGTGTGAGCTTTTACTAAGTCAAGTGTGGTTATGGACCTGCACATAAAGTAAGGTATTCTTTTACTTTCCAGCAGCATAGTGACAGTAGAGGTACGAGATGGGAGATGTCCTTGGTTGGAGATGAAACCGGTAAATTGCCGTTCATGGGCAGCAACTTGAACCGCTATATCACCAAGGTGCACAAATCTTTTAGTTCATACTACAGATATGTCTGAGATGAATTATAAAAAGTGTTGAATTAGAGGTTTTTTCCATCAATAAATCCTTAAAAGATTTATTTATTTTTTACAATAAAATTCCCCATACAGTACACTTCTTGGTCACAATTCTTTATTTACCAGATTTAAGGAATATGTGTCAAGTATATTTGTTTAGATTTAGCCTTTTTCTGTTAAAAGGAAAAACCTGAGGAAATGTTCTTGTCGAGTTCACTGCACTGAAAATATCTCAGCATGACATCACGTCTACCCAGTTATCCACTCAAATAAGAAGAATATGGCGACACATGTACAGACTTTCTGCTGGAGTGTGAAGGTTTCTTTCCATCACGTGGGGGGGGGGTCAGCTCATCTCATCTCCCTCTCCACCTAGGTTTACATAAAGGTGAGTTGGTGAATGCGCTCTTTTAGCTGGGTGTAATTGAACCTGACCCACTTGCACAATTAACTGTAACCCATAATATTTGCTCGGTGGTATTGGGTTCAGGATGGCCTGGCCCCAGCGGTGAGGCTGACCTCAGAGCAGCCAGCCCAGCCATCAATCACTGCTGCGGCCCTGGAGAGGCCTGGAGCGGTTTAGCTTATGTGGGTTAGAAAAACGTTACCTATACAGCAAACTATAACCGTTGTTTTTTATTTGGTGCTACTTTGACACCCAATGGAACTCCACATAGCATAATGCTTCACTTGACGTATGAAACCTCTATTTTCAGTGGTGGAATGTAACTAAGTACATTTACTCAAATACTGTACCTAGGTAAAACAAATTAAGGGACTAGAACTTTTAGTGAGTTTTTTCTCTACTACATTTATTTCACAAATTGAGTTACTTTGCTGATTTAGATAATCAGTATAAAATATAAATTGACTAATATATTATCATATATTATTATAGATTAAACTACCCAGTAGTATATTAAGTCATTTGAAAAAAACCCACATTTACCAGGTGCAACATTATGAAAAACACATTAATGCATCAATAATGAATATATAATCATTTCAAATATAAGGTGCTTAAATGCACCATTCTGCATTATGAGTTATTTTACTCTTGGTACTTAAAGTAAATCTTGATGCATTGAACTTGCAGAACTTTTATTTTTAATTCAGTCGTATTAAGGTTTACAATATAAATATTGATAATAACACGACACTAGTATGATTCCAAAGTATATTATTATTAATTCTATGTTTTATACAATATTATAAGCTCCAATTGTATTTATTGTTATAGTGATGGAAAATAACTATAGATAAAGCTTAATAGCAATGGCAAAAAGATAATATAATATATATAATAAATATAATTGTGATAATAATCACAACAAAAATCTAGCTGAGAAAGACATTGAAATAGGGATTAACGTTCAATAAAAAGCTAGTAAGTAAACATTAAGTGTGACATGTGTCCGAGGTCATGAGTACATTGTCTATATCAATAAAAGTTGTGTAATGCCATTAGAAGCCTTCATTATTTGTCAATTAATGAGTTAGTTATTTTAAGTAATTTCCCCCTCTCTCTCCCCCTCTCTCCCCCTCCTGCCCCCAGGCAGGCGAGGGGAGCCCTCCAGCCCTGTAAGGGCCCAGAGCGCATTACGTCACTCCGCGACCCTCCAGGGGTCCGGAGAAATGTAAGCGCATTTACGCCCGGGGAGGGGGTCAGATGCCCACTGACCCACAGCCCCCCCCCCCTCCTCACCAGTCCTGTGTTGCCCCAGCAAGCACAGACGCTGAGAAGGAGCCAGACATACAGTATCCAAGAGATAAAACTTTATGAAGGGGCCTGGCGTTGACCAAGACGCCGCTGTGCATATATCTTCCACACTCACACCGTTGAATAAAGCTGTTGATGCAGCCACAGCTCGTGTGGAGTGCGCACGGACCCCCGTGGGACAGGCTCTCCCTGCCTGCTCGTAGGCGTGTGCAATGCCTCTGCAAAGCCAGTCTGCCAGGCGTTTCTTGGACAGAGCTTTTCCAGTCACCCCGCCCCCGAAGCACACAAACAGCTGTTCAGTGCGTCTCAGGGCAGCTGTGCCATCTACATAACATGCTAACGCGCGCACCGGGCAGAGGAGGTGTAATTTAGCTTCCCTGGCCCCACCATTGGGTGGAAGACTAAAACCCCCCAACTGAATAGCCATCGACCTGAACGCACTCCTTAGGCTCTTGGGCACAAAGGAGGGGTTCGGTCTGAGTGTCGCCCCGCTCCGGTCACCCCGAATCAGTAAACAGCTCGGATGCACCGACAGAGCGGTTAACTCGGACACTCGTTCGTGCCATACGTTCTCGCCTCACTCTGCCCAGGAGAGGGAGAATGAGACGCAGCGGTGGAAAGGCGTATAGCAGCTTCCTTGGCCATGGCTCGTGTGCAAACGTGTCCACCCCCAAGAGTGGGTCATCGCTCAGGGCCATGGAAAACCACAGGGCACAGTGGCTGTTGTGCCGGCTGGCGAACAGATCCACTTCCGCTCTCCCGAACTGGGCCCAGATCTGCTTCACCACCTCCGGGTGAAGCATCCATTCGCCTGGCAGGGGGCCGCCCCTCTACATGAGGTCGGCCCCCCTGTTCTCCAGTCCCGGGATATGGAGGGCTCTCAGAGATAACACCACCTCTGATGCCCATAACCACAGCCTCTCCGCTGTGGCCAACAAGGCGGCTGAGCGGACTCCACCCTGCCTGTTGATATAAGCCACTGTGGTGCTGTTGTCGCTCCTGACCATTACATGTCTCCCTTGAATTAGGGGCATGAAATGCTGGAGGACTAACACTACCGCCCGTAGCTCTAGGAGGTTGCTGTGTCGTGTTTCTGTTAGTGACCAGCGCCCACCTATAGCCCTCTTCAGGCAGGTCCCTCCCCATCCTGTTCTCGATGCGTCCGTGAACACTGTGATGTAGGAGGTTACCCGTCCCAGCGGAGACCCCCTCCGGAGGCGCCCGGGAGACCCCCAGAACCGGAGGTTGCCCTCCACTGAGGGGGGGATGGTCACCAGCCGCCGTTTGTGCCTCCTGGGATGCAAACGCAGGCTGGAGAACCACCTCTGCAGGCGGCGCATATGCAGTAACCCCAGCGGGACCACAACGTGAGCAGCCGCCATGAGACCCAAAGTCTGCATGACAGTTAAAGCTGTCACTGTCGCCCCCTGTCGCAGCCTGTGAACCGCCCGGAGAAGGGACGCACTTCTGCTCTCTGACAGGGTGGCGCGTAGCGCGTCTGCATCGAGCACCACTCCCAAATACAATGCTTGTTGGTGAGTCATGGGGGTGCTCTTTTTCTAATTGATTGCAAAGCCTAATTTGGTTAGGTGTGTGATCAATTGTGCTGTGCAAAGCATTGCCTGTTCCCTGGACCCGGCCATGACTATGAGGTCGTCTAGGTAAAAGAAAACTCTCATGCCGTCGGCGCGCAGCGGTTGAAGCGCAGTGACCACACATTTGCTGAACGTGCGTGGGGATAGGGAGTAGCCGAACGGTAGTCTGTTGTACTCGTAGGCTATCCCCTGAAAGGCAAAACGCAGATACTTTCTGTGCTCTGGCACAATTTCCACATGAAAGTATACGTCTTTCAGGTCGATGGTGGTGAACCAATTGCCCGGTTGCACCAGCCCCATTAACTGTTTTATGGTTAACATGTGAAATTTCCTGCGGCAAATGTGACGAACCCCCCGTGAAGGGAAGATTTGCCCATGGAGGGTCGACACAGAAAGGGCCGATTATTTATTGAGGTCCCTGAACGCACCGTTTGCGCGCTCTTGTGTGAGCGTGCGCTCCACCATAATGCTGTTCTCACCACTACGGTAAACAGCATTAATCGGAGTTTTTATAGACGTAGTGTGTTCAACTGAGGTACCTGAACGCACCGCCATGCGCTCCTGAGAGAGTGCGGGCTCTGCCATAATGCAGCCCTTACCACTACGGTAAACTGTATTAATTGGAGCTTTTATTCTAGGCGTAGTGTGTTCCCTAACAGTAATACGCAGACCAAAATGCCCCTGTACCCGCATAGCGCTTTGATAGCACTTCCTGCGGTTTATCTCTCTCATCTGCGCATGCCCACTAGCTATCTCCTTTACAGGAGCAACAACTGGGGTAGCGAGTGGGGAATATGTACAGTCAACAATGTGTGTGAATGCAGGATTGTGAAAACAAACGACACTCAGACTTGGATACAGATCAACCTTCTTTTTATTAGACTAATTAATTATTAATTAATTATTATTAATAGGGATCTGAGCATTAAACAGGGAGGAGGTGGGATTCACCCTAGCGTCCCGGGTGGAGAGACCCGCTGAGACGCTTCCTCCCCCCGCCAGTCAGCTGCGTGATGGTGGAGCGCCCAACCCAGCGGTTCTCTGCTGTTGCTGAGCCTGCCGAGGTCGGGCAGCCCGACCCCGTGAGTGCCGGTACGCCGGTCCCGCGGGGTGGGCCGAAGAAGTGGAGGGCGCTGCAGGTACGGGACTTACGTACCGGCGCCTCTCCCTCCGTCTCACCGTCGCTCTGCGCTCCGCCGCCCGCGGAGGAGCGCGCTGCGATGCCTGAGGAGAAGCCAGCGGTAGTATGCGGCTAAGCTGCACCCTCTCCTCCTCCAGGCAGCTAAAACGCTGGTGACCGAGGCTATCGACCCAAAGAGCCCTTCCGTGGAAACGGGGGCTCCAAGGAGATCCACTCGGTCTTTCCTTGACAGCGCGGTGAGTCCCAGCCACACATGACGTGACGCCACTGTGGCCAACGACATCACCCACCCGGCTGCGGCGGCCACTCCATGGATCAGATTGTTCATCTGACCTATGCAGCAGGATAATCACTCCCGTCCTGAGACGGGAGAGCGGGGGCGTCTGCTTGAGGAGTAATCAAAGAGACGCCCAACACGCCTAGATTATTGGCCCAGCCGCCATCTGTGCACCGAGCCTGAACATTTTATCCAAATATTCCAGGGCCTCTCGGTCCCGCGGCAGCGGGGGCAGAGGTTTCTTCCCCTCCGCCCAACCAGCTGTTTGCGGCAACAGATGGGCCGCCAGGCTCTCATCGAGGGGGGGCACGCCAGGACACACCGTGTCTGATCGGCCCTGCACCCTGATAATGCCCGTCATAGGATGCTATTGAGGCCTTCGCCTTCAATGGCCGCCATGTCGCCTCCACACACTGCCAGATGTCTGGCAACGGGGGCGATACGAAGGCCGGCTGCGCCGGAAGCACCGGGCCGTAAATCCCCTGCCTAAGGCGGCTTATAGGCCTCGGTGGCAGCGGTGGGGGGAGTGGTAAGCCTACACGCTCCGCTGCCTGGGTCATCACCGCTGGGAAGTCCAGTCGCGCAGACCTGAGTGCTGGACCCTCCTGGCCATCGGAACCGGGGGTGTCGGACAAGGAGATGTCATCTTCCCCCTCTGTGAAGTCGACCACTCGGTCCCTCAGAAGGGCGAATTCAAATGGCACATCCTCCAGATCGTCCATGTCCACCACCTCGAGGTCCGGATCTTCTACTTCGACGTGCGCCTGCGGGCCGAGCTTCCTCCAGAAATGCTCCACACGATGCCGTCGGTTCAGCAGCGGGATCGAGCGACAGGCAATGCAGGCCGGTGTCTGGCCCAATCCCTGCTTGGCATGGTCCGGCCCCAGGCACTGGAAACACTGGCGGTGCAGATCCGCTCCCGCAATCAGGCCAGGGCACGACGGGCAGTTTCGATGCTCCAGGAGTGGCTCCATTTCAATAATTTTCGCTTTTTTTCCTTTCTTTCAAAACGTCTCAGACTCAGTGCTAGGTATCACCTCCGCTCGCTGAAGAGTAAAGGATGCTGGTCAGGAGGCGAGGCCTCCTTTTATACGGAAGTGAGATGCGCGCGCATTCAGGTAGGCCCGCCCCGGGGCCGGCTACGTCTATAGAAATCTCAGTAGGTGAATGCTTGCATGATAAGGTAGTACCCATAGAGTCCAGTAGAGGGCGGAGCCTGTGAGAGATATAACATGTTCTCCACCTGCCTTCTGGTTTTTCCTGTCATGATATTCTTTTAAAAGGTTTACATGTAACAACTGTTTGCACTTTCTTTTATCAGGACAGAGAATTGCATAGGTCACAGGGCCTGCCTTTCGGGTTACTGTATAAGGGCCTTGCCACTTGGCTAATAACTTACTTGGCCCTGTAGGGAGCAGTATCAAGACTTTCTGGCCAGCTTTCAGCTCTCTTTCACAAACACGTTTGTCGTACCACACCTTCTGCTTATGTTGAGCTTCATGCATGTGTTTTTTGACCGTTTCTCTGTAACTGTCCAGTTTGTCTCTCATCTGTAGGATGTAGGAGATTATGTTGTTGGTTGTTGTTGCCGTTGCCTCACCAGCCACCCGGTTCTCCTTCAGCACGTCCAAAGGGCCTCTGACCTGTCTGCCATATA
Organism: Dissostichus eleginoides; assembly: GCA_031216635.1. Taxonomy (NCBI): domain Eukaryota; kingdom Metazoa; phylum Chordata; class Actinopteri; order Perciformes; family Nototheniidae; genus Dissostichus; species Dissostichus eleginoides. The sequence continues at coordinate 22,011,147 of CM062286.1, read as the reverse complement.
ACAACTCAAAAGGGGAGAAACCAGTTGAAGCCTGTGGCACTACTCTGTATGCAAACAAAAGGAAAGGCAACCATTTATCCCAATCTTTGCCAGTATCATCAATACATTTTCTCAACATTTGTTTCAGTGTACCATTAAAACGTTCTACAAGACCATCAGTTTCAGGGTGGTATGGAGTTGTTCTGATCCCTTTAACACCAAGTTGTGAGTACAGTGACTTCCTCAGATGGGACATAAAGTTTGTACCTTGATCTGTTAAGATTTCTTTAGGGATGCCAACTCTAGAGAATAGCTCTACTAAACACCGCACTATATGCTTGACCTGAATGGAACGCAGTGGATAGAGATCTGGATATCTGGTGGCGTAGGCACAAATAACAAGGGCAAATCTGTGACCCTTGCTACTTTTTGGCAGAGGACCAATTATATCCATGGCTATTCTTTCATAAGGTACACTCATTATTGGTAATGGTTGTAGAGGGGCTCTGTTTGAAAGTTTGTTAGGAACTACAACCTGACACTCATGGCACGTTTTACAGTAATCAATTACCTCTCTGTATAATCCTGGCCAATAGAAACGCTGAGCAATGCGATCATAGGTTTTTGCCTGCCCGAGATGCCCAGCCCGTGGAACAGTATGACCCACATGCAGGATTACTTGGCGAAACTCTTTTGGAATGACTAGCCTAGCCTCTATGTCTGCCAAATACAAAAGGTTGTCTTTTATGATGAAGGGATCCCCAATTAGATTTTTCAGCCCCCCTGTGCTTGCATCTTCATCCCCATCTACTTTGCATGCTTTTGAAAATAGAGGTTTTAGAGATGGGTCATTCTCCTGACTCTCTGAAGTTATCTGGGATTTGCCATTGGGGCTCTATGAGGGGAGTTACAGGGAGAGTATGCTCAGGGCATTTAGCCCTATCGTGATTTCTGTTTTTCTCTTGACGGTGTTGCCGCCTTGTTTTCTTGTTGATAGCTTATCACCCCCTTGACACAAACTATCATCTGCATCTGGTAGAGGTTCTAACCCCTTGGTCATAGAGCGCGTAGCTACATAGGAGTACGCTAGTGAGTTTTGCTGTACCAAGTGGTCTAAGATTGGCAAATCATCCCCAAGGATCACATCATAAGCTAGGTGCTCTAGCACAGGGGTTCCCAAACTTTTCAGCCCGTGACCCCCAAAATAACAGTGCCAGAGACTGGCGACCCCTGTCAACTTAATTTATTTAAGTTTTCCGCACTCTCGCGGGAATATCTCCGCAATGGAGCGAGCTTAAGTTTCATGATATAGCCCAGCGCAACACCTTCATCACATATGTTGCCACTTGTTTGTACCATTTTCAGGCGATTTGTAATCTGTTCTAGAAAAACGATGTGTTTTTTGGATTTCAAGAAGCATATAGAACAAACAATGGATGTATTTTATGAACATTTATCCATGCTGAAAGTAGATGTGTTAGGAGTGAGATAGAGATTATGATCTAATATATGCATCCGATGATGCATTGCATGAAATCTGTTGTTGGGGCTGCATAAATGTTTTTTTATTTTTGTTTTGTAGGCAGACCATGCAGGCCAGCCCAATGGTCACCAAGGTTCATGTTTTAATAGCATTTTTACAAAAAAAGCCCAGGCGAGCCTAACATGAAAAAATGGCTTAGACCTCAGAGAGTTAAACTTGGGCCTGCGACCATAGTTTTACTGTATATTGTTTTGAAAATCCCCAGCGGAGGTTTGTGTCTACATGCGGTGTATTTTGCATATCTCTCAGTAGCCAACGATCTGTGAGTCTGTTGGCTCGGACATAAACTCCGTAATAAATGTAGTCTACATTTCATAAGAGTGTAAAACCTGTGAGCATTTTAAATCGCATTTGAACGAAATGCTCATATAATCTGTAGTTGTATTTGTATTGTTGATTTATTGTGTGAACGAGGCGATGTAGAGAAGGTTAAGCTGTCAATATTAGGCTGTTATGTACTGTTGGAGTGGGAAGCAGGCCTATTGTTTTTGGATATTTGTGGAGTTAGGTGGTCCGTGAGTGTTTTTTTATTGGTGAAGTGGTCCTTGGTATGAAAAAGTTTGAGAAACACTGCGGAGCCTCGCTGCGGGGAAATTATACAGATGGCCAGTCCGCCCCTGAAAAATGTCTATGCACATGTTATTATTAATAATAATAATAAAAACAAATATTAAAAAAAGAAATTAATTTTTTTTAATTTTCAATTTTAATTTTGTAATCATCCACTTTGGGAACCCCTGCTCTAGCACAACAACAGTTAGCATAAAGGCTTGCCCTTCAACCTCAATGATAACATCTGCAGTTGGGTAATCTTTTTTACATCCATGAACACATGTGATATTTACACTGCCATCAAAATCAGTTATTGCATTGCTAAGTAAGCTGGACTTTACCAAGGTTTGTGAACTACCAGTGTCAGCTAGGGCTTTCACTGCTTGACCATTTACAGTGACATCCACAACATGTCTATGTGGAACAATTCCACTATCAGTAACATTAGCATGGTCATCACTTTCTGCACGAGGTACTGAACACATCTCAACCGACTTAGACTTTCTTAATGGACACAATGAAGCCTTGTGACCAGGTTGCTGACAGTAGTAACATATAAAGTTCGTTTTTTAGTTTGAATATGCAGGTTTCTTACCAACCCCAATGTCCATGCTCTCAACAGCTGGCCAACTGTGAGGTTTGCCCTCCCCATGCCTTGGCTTCCCAACAGTCACTCTTTTCTTTGATGGTTGTCTGTGGGCCGCTGCATACCGTTCTGCCAGGTCTGCTGCTTCTTCTCCTGTCTGGGGATTGTGCTCCTTGACCCAGGTGCGGACGTCTGGATGAAGCACACGGCGGTACTGCTCCAAAACGATGGTTTCTCCAATCTCCTCCTTAGTACGGCTGTTCGGTCTCATCCATCTTTTGTAAAGCCCCTTAATATGGTTGTAGGTTTCTCTTACAGTCTCTCCCACTGGCAAAATGGTGCTCAGGAACCGCTGTCTGTAAGTCTCTTCAGTAACATTAAACTTCATTAACACTGCTGCTTTAATGGCTTCATATGATTCTGACTGTTCCTCATCCATTCCAGCATAGGCCTCAAGAGCTTTTCCTGTCAACAAGGTCACTACTCTGGCTGCCCACTCAAATGGCTGCCATCCCCATGTTCTGGCCATCCGTTCAAACCGAACAAAAAAACGTTCTGGGTCTTCACCTTCTTTGAAGTCAGGTATTCTTGGCTCACTTACATAGGGCCTTGCTGTCCGGTTGGTGGATCAATATTCTGCAGAGGCTGAATAGGCCACTCTGATGAGGAGACAGGCCTACTAGCTTGAAGTGGATTGAATTTTTCATGTGGCTCAGCTGTTAGCAGGTGTGTTGAGGTTTCAGCTTGTAGCCTTGGATTATCAGCACGTATTGAATAGGGATACTGTTGAACAGGACGCTCATAGTGTACTTCTGAGCCCCGTATTGACTTTGAAACCATGTCACCTCTTAATTGTTTAATCTGTTCAAAAAGTATTGTCTCAATCTCTTTAGACCTGTGCATAAACTCTCTAATTTCTTCAATGAAGCTTGGCGCAGAGAGTTCCTCACCTCCAGCATGGGCTGTAAACACTTTGGGGCGAACCACCGGCTCTTCCTCGTCTTCTTCACTTTCAGCTGCCATGGCTCCCTCAAGTGGTGACTCTTCTTCCATTGCCCCTTGCCTTTTTTCTTCCTCCAAGTCTGGCAAGGCTGTGGACCTTGTTGAACGACCTCTTCCACGTATACCTTTCATTTAGTCAGTCTGCTCTCAAAGACTCCTCACAGGCATTAAATATCCCACCACTGCCACCAATTGTTACAATGTGAGGTGCAGGAGAAAAAACGATACGTGGAGAGAGGGTTTTCTTTCAAAAATAAACAGGCGTTTTATTTCTTAGCCTTCCATATTCTTTTACAGGAACACAAAACTTCATGCCTGGTGCTGCGTTCACCAGCAAGGAACAAACACAAAATGCCCCCCTCCCCTCTCTTCCCAACCACATTTATAGGAGACTGCCCGCCTTCCCAATCCAACCTGGCCAATCAGGTCATGGTTCTGAAAGTGGAGTGAAGGGTTAAATAAAAAATTAAACACTGTTGTCTACATTTAATAAAACCCTAATGGCTTAAGTAAATTCATAATTGCATCAACATAAATATGGTACCTTCAAAAACAACAAGGTCTGCTTAAAACGGATAATTTTTAACCTAATTGACACTCATACAATCACACATCCTTATTCACTTTATATTGGGGTTGTTTCCGTGGTGCCGACACGTAATTTAGCAGATTCCGTGTCTCTACCACGTAATGCGGTGTTAAGGAGACATGTACATTTCACGTATTTTGGTGAGACCAGGTTGGTCAGTACTACGAATCCAGTTCAACAGACCCTGGATATGTTTGAGTTATCTGGCTTAACTAACCCTAACAAACGTGATCTCGCTAAGTGGTCCTACGACGCTGGTTATCAACTCGGTAACTCAAGCCAGGGTTTCTCTGTCCGGCTGATTGCGCGTTCACATGAAAGGGGCGGGGTTAGCAACATTTGACCAATCACAAACATGGACAAGCGTACTGGCAGCGTCATACTTCCTGAATGAAAAGTAAACTATAATATTAGACAAATATGAAGAAGTTAAACTTTAAACATCCTTGACTTAAACACTTTATCCAGGATAAAAGCAACACAGTTGTACCTGCAAGGTGATACAGAACAGCTGGTAAAAAAAAAAGTGTTTGAATTCGTTCATTAACAGGTTTATGATATCACTGGCACCCCATCTAAAACACGAGTGGATCTGACTTTAATTACATTTGACTCAAGTGTTTCGTCAACTTAATGTGTTATTTAAAAATAATGCTTCTGCATACAGTATGTGACACTGAGTGTTGCACGGCCAGATACGGCTCAAGAAGCTGACACAGATAAAGAAATATATGATACATTGATGATGTGATATGAATGATAATGGGACACACATCGACGTCTGCACTCACAGTGCCGCGGACCGTACGTAATGTTACTTTAATCCGGTTACTTATGTTGTGGCAGATATAAGTAAGCTTTCTTAACGCTAATGTTATAATAGTCAGATTGCCCTGAAGATGGGAGGTGATATTCTATTCATTTTCACGTTCATACAGTCGGTGATTTTTGCCGGCCGTCTTTCCTGCCAAGGCAGTTTAAACTGTATTTCCTTTATCCTGTAATATGACTTGATAGCTTTAAGCTCTGCACACTCTGATTGGTCAGCAGGCGATGCTTTCACTGAGTTGATCTCTTATCTGGAACCAAACCTGCTCCGGAGCAGGTTTGCCATTCAGCATAAGTTACCATGGAGATCTACCCCGGTAAGAAGTGAACCAGCGTCGTAGGACCGGAAACCCAGAGTTAACCCTGAAGTTGCCTCGCTAAGCGAAAATCCGGCTTCGTAGTACAGGCCTCTGGTCGGTCAGTACGCCCGCCCCTTTCACGTGAACGCGCTCTCGGCCGGACAGAGAAACCCTGGGTTGATTTACTGAGTTGATAACCAGCGTCGTAGGACCGCTTAGCGAGATCTCGCTTGTTAGGGTTAGTTAAGCCAGATAACTCAGAGATATCCAGGGTTGAACTGGCTTCTTCGTACAGGCCACTGATCGATCAGGCTAAGCTAACCTGTAGCTGCTCCCTCCACACTCACATCAACTTCATACAGACATAAATAAAGCAGCTGTATTCGCCATACAGGAAACATACATTTAAAACGGTTTTGCCTGCCGTTTTTGTGTACACAAGCATTCATTAATGGTTCGGAAAGTGGCGCTGTACCTTAATAATATAAAAGATTGTATTTGCGTCCATTTCCTGTTCGGAAAGTGGCAATGTACTGAGAGTGTCCTGAGATGGACCTGTCAGCTCCGGACAGCGCAAAATGCATATATGAAGCGCTACGTCATGAACGCAATAAATCATACCCTCGTGGGGGCATGCCCATGTGATTGGCTTAGAATGGAGGAGACATCTGATTGGCTATAGATAGAAAAAATTACAAATACGAATCGGGTGACCTTCAGGGGAATCTCAAAAAATCCACACACGAATGCACAGCGATCCATGCACAGAAAGCGGGTTGTGTTTGCAGGTTCAGAGGTTTTAAATGGAAAACAAATGTGTGGATCAAAAATACATATGTAAAACTTTTTTTCTGTATTTGGATTTTATTTACATGTATATGAAACGGAACACATTTGTGTGTGCATTGAAAAACACAAGTGTGGATCATGAAATACAAGTGTGACTCCTTCTGTGTGCATGTGTGTATTATGAGACTGTTCTGAGCCCATAGTAATGGACTGATGGCGTATGTATGCAGGTAAAATGCCCTTGTTCCATTGTTGTCCTTTGTTAATGGAAATAACTCGTGACATAATAATAATGATAATGCATTTTATTTATAGAGCGCTTTCCTGAAAACTCAAAGACACTTTACAAAGTAAAAAATTCATTAAAACAACACACGTAAAATATATAAATCACAACATTAATTACAGATTAAAAGCAGTTCTGATAAGGGGAGTTTTGATTTGTGATTTGAACATGGTGAGATTGAGGTGGTCACGGATGTGTTTGGGGAGTGAGTACAAGAGGGGGGGGGGGGGGGCAGCGACGGAGAAGGCTCTGTCCCCCCATCTTCTATATATTCCATTCAGACTTTGCATCACAGTGACATTATCTGAAGATGAACCAAGCTAAGACCTGCTTCACTTCTACTTCCAGTAAACACACTCAGCTCTCCACATGGACTTAATTGGTACTTTTTGTGCAGAGTCCACTGGGAGAGAGGCTGACAAACACACTCCTCCAGGGAGGACCACCTGAGCTCTCGTAGACTTTGTTTGTCTCCAAAGGCCCATGGGGATGAGTGGGAAGCTTCACCTTGTGGTGAGCTGGGTCGATTCCCACCGTTTGAAGGCCCCGCTCCTAATTTAACTCGGCTCTTGTGTTGATATCGGCTCAGACAATAAAAATGGGAGTTAATGAGATCTCAGGAGAATGGCGATGCAGCTTTAGTGGCTCAGTTCATTAAGACTTTCCGTCGCAAAGGCAACAGTCGTTGTATTTCATACCCGTCTTTACCTGGTTTTTGCTTCCATAAAAATGTAATAATAATGTGTTATGTGAACAACTCTCCCTTAGCAACCACCACACACACACTTAACAATGATTCAATGAAAACTCCCTCTGGTTTGTTAGCCTTGCGTTGAAGGTCGATGACCTTTAATTTAATGGTGATTTTCTCTTTCATTTCAGTTATCAAGGATCCCCCGTACAAAGTGGAGGAGTCTGGATACGCAGGCTTCATCTTACCTATTGAAGTTTACTTCAGAAATAAGGTACATCCTCAACACCTGCTTGATTCTCAGTCTCTTTTAATGTTTTTGGTCCACCAGGTTTTTTTTACTACCGAATGCTATGGCTTTAAAAATGTATGTTATTGCTTTTTTCATTTAAAAAATGATATTAAAGAGGGTTGAAGATATTGCAATAATGTGGCTACCGTTTTAATCACCTAGTCCACCAGGAAGCTTTTTAAGCAAAATATTTGTTAATATTGAAGAAATGAATTCTTCAATGAAGAATAGCCCTTCTAAATCTTAATTGTTTTAGAAAACATTTTTTGTTTGCATTTTATTATTCAGAATTATATTTTCACATTCTTCTTATGCAGTGAGACTTTTTAATTATTATAATTCTGATATTTGAGTCATCGTTGTTGCCTATTATGGGATTCTTTTTTTAATTTCTCTGAAACAATTTTGTTGTAAAATTACCCAAACTGTGGTAAACAATATTGCAAACCTCTCAAGTTGACCATGGTCAGATTAACACTTAATGCTTTTAACTTTGGATGTTGAGTTTGCTTCATTAAAGTCGTGGACACTAAATGATAGACAAACCACATGGACTTGAGTTTCACTTTATGCATTAATATATATTATTTTCCAGCATGATTACGAACCCAGACTCAGTGCTCAGTTTGCAGAGTTCCCAATAGGATTCTGAAGCTTTTATAAACATTTCCAGTAGTCCAGAAGTATTTTTTCGAGACCATTTACTCACACGTGGTTATGTGCCATGACATAACCATGCAGAGTAAATGCACACCTAATTCTATCATTGTAGAGAACAAGAGGAAGTTACAAATGGTCTCAACAAAAATCTAAATGTGGTCTTCTAGTGATGCAACCTTGCGATGTTGATAAAGAATATAATGTAAGTTAGGTCCTGACAAACTGATTTTGACTGCCTTCTTTTTTCCCTCCCTGGGTTGATGATCGCTTCTCCTCAGGAAGAACCGAAGAAAGTTCGCTTTGATTACGACCTTTTCCTCCATCTGGACGGCCACCCACCTGTCAATCATCTCCGCTGTGAGAAGCTCACCTTCAACAGCCCAACAGAGGAGTTTCGCAAGAAGCTGCTGAAAGCTGGAGGGGTAAGAGAGCGAGGGGGGGGCTGGGACTTTAGTGACATGTCTTAATGGAAAACAGCAACTTTTCTGAAGCCCTGTATTTCTCCTGGAAAGGTTCAGTCCCAAACATTTTAGATGCAGCTAGGGTGTCCTGATAACGTTTTTTGGTCCCAGTTCCTACTTGTAATTTGGTATTGACAGTCTAATCTTATATCAACATTAATGTTGATAAAGTATCTAACTTAATAGATTTATCCGTGCTTTTCACAAGATGTTTTTTGCAAATATTCAAGTTCTTGGTTCATGAGCCCCAGAAATCCAAACAATAGCCATGTTTGGTCTGACATACAGTCACTCAATGAATTAACATATTAGGAATATGACCTGGCCGTCACATGTGACATTTTAAGCGGTGAAAGTGACTGCAACTCATAAAAACGAGAAGTTACTAGCCGAGTGTTCGATACGCTGCTCTTTGCCAAAAGAAAGGAGAAACAACAGCTTTCTGACTGTCGGAGCTTAGTGAATCTGTGTATTATGCCAACAATGGTGTCATTGCATCAGAGATGGAGTACTCGAGTCCTGGACTCGGACTCGAGTCGGACTCGAGTGCCGATTTTCGGGACTCGTGACTCGACTCGGACTCGCGCACTCATTGACGCGACTCGGACTTGGACTCGTGAATTCTCGCGCACGATTACTTGGACTCGTGAATTTTTTCCCCTACGATGACTCGGACTCGACTTGTACATTGACGCTCCGACTTGGACTCGGACTCGAGCAAGTTTTCTCTGGAGTCTGATGTCCTCTATCCTGGCGTGTGCACCTGCGAGGCGAGTTCATGTACTGGGCCCCGCTATTCCAGTCTAAAGATGTCTAGAGACACACCCCGCATCGTGCTGTATGCTTTCACACATTCTGCTTCCACATTGGAAAAGAGCAGCGCAAAATGCTGGTTATGTGGAAACAATATTGAAGAGAAGGCTCCGTAACACATTACTCTAAGGATCGAGTTCAGAAATATAGGCTGTCTTGAACACTATCATCAGAGTAACGTGATCTAATCAATAAATAAAGATTCAGCCGATAACACGAAAGCACATGGCTACTTAACATGCAGAATGACGTCATTTTGCATGCTAAGTAGCCATGTGCTTTCTGGGGCTTAATCTTTATCGGTAAACCGATTTAACCGGTAAAAGTTCCTTCAAAATAAGAGTCCCGATCTTATTACTATCAAAATAAAAGTGCAAAACGAAAACTTTACCATAGGAAAATATTGGCATACAAATATAATCACTTCTCTAAAAGGTAATTCATTTTAAATATAGTTAGACATATTAAAGGTCATTTACAATAATAATATTAATATTAGTAATAAGCTTTATATTTGTATAGCACCTATTACAAGAATTGTAGCCAAACTGGCTTCACAGCAGTTCAATAGACAGATTAGTATAACATGACAGGATAAAAGCAATGTAGAGGAGCAGCTACATTTCAACAAACATATATCCACGAAGATTAATACATGAAGACTTGTGACTCGGACTTGACTTGGACTCTTCTTAGGTGACTCGGACTTGGACTCGGACTCGAACACAGGTAATGATGACTCGGACTCGACTCGGACACTCCTTGGGTGACTTGGACTCGGACTCGAACACAGGTAATGATGACTCGGACTCGACTCTGACGCTCCTTGGGTGACTCGGACTTGGACTCGGACTCGACTACGACTCTCCCTTGGTGACTCTGACTTGGACTCGGACTCGAAGAGTGGTGACTCGAGAGTGACTTGGACTCGTGAATTGGTGACTTGACTAAAACACTGCATTGCATTATTATGTAGTCATGTAGCTGAGGCTTTTGTGTGACTTACAATAAGTGCTTTCAAACATGTGAATACAATCCAAAAACAACTTCAGCAATGATGCTGAGCTGCTATACGTTCTAACTTTAAAATAGATTGTTTTTATCATATTTAAAAGCCAACTTGCTGTTTGAACAGATGTACACTTTGTAGTGAAAGGGTAGCTTTTCGTTTGGCAGAGCTTTGTGTACGGGCTGGAGTATATTGATATACTATGTAGTGGATGTAGAATGGACATTAGTTATTTTGTAGGCAATTCAGATAGTTGGACGGACAAACCTTTGTACTGTCAGCCTGTCTTTAAGACTGAGTGAAAGTGTTCCCGTATGAATGAATAAGTGGAAGGGACCGAGCACAGGACCTTGGGGGACTCCACTAGTGAGTAAATCCAAGAAGTACTGTTATTGTGTTCCTTGAGGTAGAATGTGAAGAGGGAAAGTTGAGAGCTTGCTAGCTCTTGTCAAATGTTGCTGAATAGTCCAACAGGAGGATGGGGGAGAGGAATGCTGATTTGGCAGTGTGGAGTTCCTCTGTGACATCAAGTAGGGCGTTCTGAGTTAAATCGCCTTTTTAAAACGTGCCGGTGGGTGTCGAGAAGATTGTTCTGGTGAAGATATGGAGAAAGTTGAGTGAAGACGGCACCACTCTTTAATGTACAATATTGGGTTTCTGTAAAAGGACAGTTTATCCCCAGAGCAACCAAATAGTGGTGCGCATGTACACACTGTAATCTGTACTTACATATGGAGCAAAATGCCGGTTTGGTTGTTGTTAATGAGAGCTTTACACTGCAACACAAGCAGAATACTGTAAAGTAAATATGTGACCTGCTCTATCGAAATCAGTCGCATTGACCCGAAGACACATTTTGAGTTGTATACACTGTTGGAAAGAGGAGATTCCTAGCTTTCTAATGATATCAGGATTGTTGTTGTACTCCAAATATTAAGCAAAATATGTCACATTATATAATGACTGTCACCGAGTCATCATTTGGAGAAAAAGGCCTTCCTCTTTCCTCTTCCTCTTCTCTGGAATCCATCGATCTGATTGATTATTAGTGGAGCAAATTATCAAAATACTACGGAGGGAAAATATTTTCGTTTGGATTACTGGTCTGGGGGAAGCTCGCGAGTGTGTGTGTGTGTGTATGTATGTGTGTGTGTGTGTTTGTGTATTTTTGCGTTTGTGTGTATTGTGTTTGTTTCCCGGGGAAAACACTCACGAGAAACACCTGAAGTTACCTACTGTAACTCCAGCTTCTATGAGTATTGGCGTAGCCCTCTAAGGCTATCGCTATTGGGTAATCCCCTGCGCGCCCGCGCAGCACTGAAACACTTGTAGTCCACGCCCACCCGCAAGGTGGGCCCCACCCTCGGGCTCCCTTCCGGTATAAATAGGAAGGAGGCCCGACAATCTGCTCCCACACAAAACAACTTTTCTTCAGCTATTCGTGGAGCCAGTGGGGCCCAGCACTTAGAGGGCTACGCCAATACTCATAGAAGCTGGAGTTACAGTAGGTAACTTCAGTTCTATTTCGTATATGGCTCCGCCCTCTAAGGCTATCGCTATTGGGTTAATGGCGAAGCCAGATGTAGTCTGCGCCCCACTGGGTCCCCCCGGTACTGGAAGCACAGACACACCCGCTCAGATAACAACCCCGCCTATTGCGCCATGCGAATGGCGCATCACAGTCCCTGGAATATAGCATAACATGAATATTTACCATGAGGGGACGCAGGCTGGGAACAATACATACCCTCCGCTGTGATAAGGAGAGACGAAGGTCACACTTTGCCCAGCGACAAAAAGAGGGGGAACACGGGCCACTCTCTGCGTGTAGACAGGCAGGAGAGCGCACAGCTGGATCCCTGACATCACTCACTCTGACAAGACACTTCGTACAAAATGTGTCAGAGGAAACAAGGAAACCTCCCCCTCAGAAGAGGGGAAAGGGGCCGCTCTTCGTGTGCCGAGAGGCAGGAGAGAGGCGCACAGCTGGATCCCTGACGTCACTCACTCTGACAGGACACTCAGCACAGGGTGTGTCAGAGAGGAATGGGAGACATCCCTCAAATAAAATTGAATAAAGGAACAGGGGGAAGACCAAGATGCAGCAGTGCAAATGTCTTCCACTGACATTCCTCCGTGCAAAGCCGTGGAGGAGGAAATTCCTCTGGTGGAGTGCGCACTGATGTTCTCTGGGGGATCCGCCCCAGAGGAGACATATGCCTGTGACACAGCCTCACACAGCCAGTGTGACAGCCGTTGTGCAGACAGAGGCTGCCCGATCGAGCTCTCTCTGTAATGCACAAACAGGCGCTGAGAACGGCGCAAGGCAGCCGTGCGCGCCACATAGCAGGCCAGCGCGCGCACCGGACAGAGGAGATGAGACGTGGCTTCTTCCTCCGACCTGTGAGGAGGGGGAAAGAAGCCATCCAGGGTGATCACTCTTGATTTAAAAGAGCTTGTGATGACCTTAGGCATAAAAGCCGGGTTAGGGCGTAAAACAGCTGAACTGCCATCTCCTTGGATCCGGAGGCATGACGGAGCCACAGAGAGAGCAGACAAATCACTCACCCTTTTCGCTGATGTTAGAGCCAAAAGTAGTACTACTTTGGCTGATAACAGTTTAAGGGGAACCTGAGCCAAAGGTTCAAATGGGGATTTGCTTAGTGCGCGTAACACTAAAGCCAAATCCCACTGAGGCGCCAGTGCGCGTGACACAGGTCTGAGTCTCCGTACTCCTCGCAGAAAACGTTTCGTCAGGGGGTGACTAAACACCGTCCCGGCCCCGAAACCCACGTGACAAGATGATATGGCAGCAGCATATACCTTGATTGTGTTGAAGGCCAAATTCCTGTCCAGCAACAGCTGGAGGAATGACAGCACGTGAGGCAGGGGGCACGTAATAGGGTCCAGGCTTTTCGCCACACACCAACGCTGGAAAGCTGTCCACTTGGCTGTGTAGGACGCTCTGGTAGACGCCGCCCTGGCTCCTTGAATGGTACGTACAACATCTTGAGAGAGGCCCAGCCCCTCTAAATGTTCCCGTTCAGGGGCCATGCCCATAGGTGCTGGCCTATCACAGGGTGACTGCTGATCGCTCCCTCCACCTGCGAGAGAGCGTCCCCCCGCCACGGAATTTTCCACGGTTTGCCTGACAGCGTACGCTGTAGGCATGGAAACCAGGAAGCGCCCGTGCGCTCCGGGGCAATCAGGATCATTGACAGTCGCTCCTCCTGCACTCGGTCCAGGCACCGAGGAATCAGCGGGACTGGTGGAAATGCGTACAACAGTCCCCTGGGCCACGGTCGATGTGCGAACGCGTCCACCCCCAGGGGGGGGTGGTCCTGCGCTTTCAGGGAGAACCAGAGGGCGCACTGCGCGTTCCCGCGTGTGGCGAACAGATCCACCTCTGCTCTCCCGAACCGGCTCCATACCTGGGAGACCAGCTCGGGATGGAGGCTCCAGTCCCCCTGGCGAGGACCTCCTCTGGACATGAGGTCTGCCCCTTTGTTCAGCTCGCCGGGAACATACATTGCTCTGATGGAGAGCAAGTGTGATCGCGCCCATATCAACAGCGGTCTGGCTGTGTTCAACAGCTGCGCTGAGCGAACTCCGCCCTGGCGATTGATGTAGGCTGCCGCGGCTTTGTTGTCTGTGCGAATCAACACATGCTGATTCCGCAGCAACGGGGCAAAATGCTGGATTACTCTCCGTACGGAGAGCAATTCCAGCACGTTTATGTGGAGGGACATGTGAGCCGGCCACTGTCCCCCCACTGCCTGCGACATACACGTTCCTCCCCACCCTGAGAGAGATGCGTCTGTGAACACCGAGATGTGTGACGTAACTCTGCCCAGGGGCACCCCCGCTGACAGCACGTGGGGACTTTTCCAATAGGTTAAGTCTGAACCCACGGAAGGAGGGATGGCCACCATGCGCCTCTTCTGTCGCACGGGGTCGATGCGCAGGCGAATAAACCACCTCTGGAGTATCCTCATGTGAAGGAGACCCAGGGGGATCACCACGTGACCAGCTGCCATCATGCCCAGCAGCTGCATCACGGAGAGGGCAGTCACCACGCTGCGAGGTGTGACGCGTCGGAGAAGAGCTGTCAGTGCCTCCACTCTCTGCTGTGAGAGTCGCGCTCTCATGCGGGCTGAGTTCAATTCCACCCCCAGGTAAACAATACTCTGGGAGGGAAGAGGACGGCTCTTCTTCCAATTTATTAAGAAACCCAGCTTTGACAGATGTGATACGAGCTGTACCGTCTGTAAAGCAACTTCCTCCCTGGAGCGAGCCAGCAACAGCAGGTCGTCCAGGTAAAATAGTACTCTCATCCCTCCTCTGTGTAGCGGCTGCAGCGCCGTCTCTACACACTTCGAAAAGGTGCGAGGAGCCAGGGAATAACCGAACGGCAGACGGTTGTACTGGTACGATATTCCCTGGAATGAGAAACGCAGGAATTTCCTGTGTTTCGGGATGATGGGTACGTGGAAGTAAGCATCCTTCAGGTCTACAGAGGTGAACCAGTCCCCCTGGTGAACACACTCCAGCACCTGTTTGATCGTCAGCATGTGAAAAGGCCTTTTCATTATTGCTTTGTTGAAGACTGACAGATCGAGGATGGGTCTCATTCCCCCTGTCTTCTTCGGGATAAGAAAATAGCGGGAGTAATACCCCTGATTTTCTTCCCCTTGAGGAACCCTGGAAATAGCCTCTTTCAACAGGAGTTCCCGCAGCTCTGACTGGAGCGCAAGACACTGTTCCTGGGATGACAGGAGTGTTTCCTGTATCCCATTGAACTGTGGGGGGGGAGAGGTGAACTGCAGGGTGTACCCTCTGCTGATCAACCTGCTCATCCATCTGTCCATCAGACACACGTGCTGCCACTCTGAGAAACACTCTGAGAGCGGGCGCACGTGCTCGAGATGTGTTGTGGTCGTCATGGTGACGAGCCACGTCAGAGCCCTCGCCGCCGCTGCCCGTGCGGCAACCCAAGGTGGGCCTGGAGCGAAAGGGCTGTGAGGGAGCCTCCACACGCTGCATATCACTCCTGCTCTCATCATGAGGCGCGTACACGCTCAGGGGATGGGTGGAGGTGTGTGCAGTGACGTCCACATGAGGCGTCATAACTGCCCTCATGGGCTTATTATGACCGTGTGTAGGAGGCGTATCTCGGACAGAGGAATGCAGCGAGCCCTGCTGCCTACTAATCAACAGATTGGTGGCAGCTGGTTTAGTCAGTGAACACCGCAGTTTATTAACCGATAGATTAAAAACTGCAGGTTTTTTCAACAAGCCCTGCTGGCTATTAACCGATAGGTTATAGGCAGCTGGCAGAGTGGGGGATATGCGAGAAACACTTGATACTGATGCCTCAGACACAAAGTTGGAAAATAAACGTGTTTTATTTTTCTCACAAACCCCCCCAACACGTCAGAAGCGGCTTTGTTTCCTCGGAGGCTCTCGCGGAGCAGACCAGGAGCGGGAGTGCCTCCCTCCCCGTTGGCTCACCGCCGGAAGACCCCTCTGCCCCTGGGGTGGCGGGGGAGCGGCGGGGCGGGGCGGGGCCCCTGCCGCCGCCGACGGGCGAGCCTGACGCCGCGGCTGCTGTTGCCAGTCCTGTGTGCGCCTCTCCGCCTGCCGCTGTGGCCGGGTTGGACGCTGCGGCTGCTGCGGCTGCTGCGGCTGCTGCGGGCGTTGGTGCCGCCGTGGCCGCCCCGCAGGCTGGAGCCAGCTAACGTGCTGGCGGATGTCGTCCGCCTGTTCTGCAGCCGCCTTCATGGCCTCCACCATGGCGTGGAACTGGGGTCCGAACAGCCCGTCCGGGCTGATTGGAGCGTCCAGCAACACCTTCCTGGCCGTCTCCGTGACCGCAGCCTGCTGCAGCCAGAGGTGGCGCTGCATTTGCGTCACCCACGCGGCGATTCTCGCCTGGGAGACAGCAATGGACGCGCACAGTGTGAGCGCCGTGCTGGCCGCCTTGCTGATCTCCTCCGCTTCCTCCGTGGCCAAGGTGGTGGACCGCTCCACCAGCGTCACCACCGAGTCGGAGAGCAGCGCGATGTTGTTCGCCGCCGCCGACGCCTGAAAGGCACACTGGTGCACCCGGTCGGCCTGGCGAGCGACATACTGGTCCCTGGGGGAGGCCAACGTAGGGCGCCGTCCGGCGATCATGTTGGCCTGCCTTACCCCAAAAAACGCCGTCAGGCTCGGCTCCAGAGAAGGGGTGGCTGGGAAACCAGCATCTGTGAACCCCTCCACCTTGGTGAGGGGGACAAATGTGGCCACCGGAGCCCTCAGGGTCCTCGGGTTCGCCGCCGCCCCCTCCTGGTATCTCCTGATGGCGGGAAAGCGTGGCCAGATTGGATCACTCCTGATCGTCTGCACCCGCGAAAAAACTCCGGCCATGTCGTCCGGAGCACACCTCTCCTGAGCTAGGGGAACGGGGAGACCTCTGCAGGCGGCCGCCTTGGCTATGATCTCCGGCAGTTCCCCCAGGATGCCGCCTATCGCCGGCAACGCCGTGATGACGGAGAAGGGGACCGCGTGCTCTGCCGTCCAGTCGGCACCCTGCTCCGACTCTGTCTCCCCCGTCGGGGGAGAGGAGGGAGGGGAGAACCGCACGGTGAACCGTGGAGGGAGGTGGGGAAGGAGTCGTCCGACTCCTGCCCGGCCCTCGGCTCCAGGGACATGAGGCTGCCGCCCGCAGGCTCGAAAGCCTGGACGGGCCAATCGTCCTCCACGGTCGCAGCAGCGAGAGCGTCCGCTCTGCGCTTCCTGTCGGCCGCGGGGAGACGTGCACAGTGGGTGCATGCGACCCGCTGGCTGAGAGCCGCGTACGCGTGCTCTGGCCCCAGGCAGGATTCGCATGACGTGTGCCGGTCGTAGCTCATGATGTATCCGGAGCCACATGAGGGACAATTCCTGACGCAGTTGGCACTCATTGCTCCAGATTGTCAGTGCTTCAGTACTTTCTCGGTGAAGAAAAGAGGGAGCAGATTGTCGGGCCTCCTTCCTATTTATACCGGAAGGGAGCCCGAGGGTGGTGCCCACCTTGCGGGTGGGCGTGGACTACAAGTGTTTCAGTGCTGCGCGGGCGCGCAGGGGATTACCCAATAGCGATAGCCTTAGAGGGCGGAGCCATATACGAAATAGAACGGCTGTTGTTATGCCTGCTGTGACGTTAAGTTACTCCCGTTCTCCGCTTGTATTTATGCCGTTACAAGCTTCAAAGTTGTATTTATCATCTGAATTTGCCGAAACAAGTTAAATATTCTGAAAGCCAAGACTTTGTTTATTTGAAATCAGATGAAAACAAACTGTAACGGACCCTGCCGTGTTATCTATGATTACTATACGCCTTACATTCATTCAGCTGGAGGGAGGGGGAGCGGCGCTGAGGAAGAGCAGGGTGCGAATGAGAGGTGCCTGTCATCTTGCCTTTACAAGCTTCAAAAATGTATTTATCGTGTGATTTTGGAAATAAAAGTTTCATATTCTGAAAGCCAAGACTTTGTTTATTAAAAATCAAACAAAACACCCGAACCCCGAAAAACTATTTTTTTACGCAAATCCACGTTTATTTTGAAATGAGCCGTTGCGACTTCCGACTGATTTCGATAGAGCGGGTCACATATGTTATTTTATTTAGCCAATGTCTATAATTCCCCAAAATTGTCCTGATATAATCCTTAGGATGGGTTTGGGACATCAATAGTTGCTTCCTCAGTGTTCAGTCAGTCTTTTGGCCCTCTGCCAGAGGACCCCTGTAGTGGAAGTTTTATGACTGGAGCTAAGTGCTCTCTATTTACTTTGCCCTGCACCCTCTTCTTAGCCTCAAGAAGAGCTCAATGGCTGACACAGACCATATCGAAACCATCATTCTTAATTTCCACTACTGAAAGATCTTAGTATATCATTTGTACATTTGTATTCAATTCCAAGTTCCTTTACCACACCTTGTTCAGTGTTGTGGAGATTATTGTTTTATTATAACTGAAAATGATTTGCATTTTATAGATTGTGATCGGATTATTCATATTTTCTGTTGTCCCTCTCTTTAACAGCAGCTGGATCCTAACAAACGAAGTTCAGAAGACTCAAATGTAAGATTTCCAACATGCTTTGGGTTAACTGAGGAAACTTGTGTAATGCTAACAGCATTGGACATCTCTACAAAGTGATTTGTAATTGGTTATGTGTAACAAACCCAGTCCTTTTATCCTGGCTGGGTGATGTCCAGTCCCTCAGCACTGCAGCACAGACACAGTGAGGCAGCTGTGTTGTCTTTACTTGCATATTCTGGCAATGGTTCCAGCTAATGACTGCACGATATTCCAGCAAATCAGACAGCTTTAGATGTTAAAGTGTGTGCTGTGAATACATTTGCATCTCTTGGCTTTGAAGAGGCCAGTGCGCTAATTAATTACTGTTAAGTCTCTCTTGAGGCTAATAACAAAACCTACATTTATTTCTACTAGACCATCAAGCAAAGTGTATTTATGAAGTACAATATCACACATAAAAAATGTGCCTCAGGGGGCTGATTTATAATGCTTTTTAAACGATTCAAGATTGATTAGATTGGCTATTCTTTGTGTGATGAGGTCAGGTCTTAATATTAATTGGCAAAAAATGTTCCAATCGATTCTTTTGAAATGTTAGTGAATGCATGTGCCTTTGAAGAACCAGTTAAACTGTTTTTCAATTTCAAAACGTTTTTTAAAGTATTTTCTATTGCGACTGAAAGAATAGGAATCACAATAGCTAACACTTTAGGAAGCCTGTGAAAATATATTCCAATAAAAATGTAGATAAAGAATGTCTTATCAAATCAACTAATGCTGCCTTCAGAAAACAAGACCAGGAATCAGACCAAGCCTTCAAGGCCATATTTGGGTACTCAAATCTTATTTTCCTTTAGTCCGTCTAAAGCAAAGACTCCTCTGAATATGTGTTTTTCTGGTTGTCTTCCTGCAGGTGATGGTGATGCAGGAGGGCTCCACCTCTCTGTTCGGACAGCACATGAAGCTGCCTTCACTCCCCAGCTCACTGACATCCACCTTCTTGGACCAAAAGAAGAGCAAAAGCTTTCACGGCTCAAAGGTCAGTGTCGTTTCCAGGTACTTGGCCTGGAGCAAGTCCACACTTCTTCCCCCCCCCCCCCCCCCACTCTCTGCCACACCCAGCTCTGTAATATTTCACTTCTTCAAAGTATGCAGGCTTTAATCCCCCACATATTCGGCAGGTTCAAAGACCTCCAGGAAATTTAAACTCAAAGATTTCAAAGGCTTAAGCAAACTAAATCTTGGCTGCTGCTGAGCCATAAGCACCGACTCCACTGACAGAGAAGCATGCTGGGAATCTATTTTCCTACATGTCCTTTGAAGACTTCTTATGCATAGAAGCATTCATGTTGGACAATATAAGTTTTAGAAGCTACCTGTTAGATTTGAGACATTATCTTGTGCAGCACTGAATCATCATCATAATAATTATAATAATAATAATAAACTATTTATATAGCACCTTTTGAAAACATAGTTTACAAAGTGCTTGAACATACAAATCCACGGACAGCAAATGAATAAAAAAAACTGAAACTAAACATGAGAAGTTAAAAACATAGCAAATAATAAAACAGAAATAAAAAGAAAGAGAATTAATGAGAAATTAAATAAGACTCAAAGTAGAATCACATAAAAGCAATTCTAAAAAAGTGAGTTTTTAAGAGTGATTAAAAAGAGCAGGCAGATGTTGCAGCCCTGATCAGAATCATGTCTGTCTATAAGCCAGCATGATGTTTCCATTAAGTGTATTTTTAGTCCCTTTTTTAAATAGTGTCATTTAAGAGCCACGTTAGGAGAGGCCCATTTCACATGGAAACAGTTTCCAGTCTAAAGACTGTGTGTGTGATGAATTACTTGTAGAGCAGGAGGTCACACACACACACACACACACACACACTCTCGCTCTACTTGCAAACCCCTCTCTCTCCATCACATGTTGAGAATGATTGCACTGGTACTATAACACATTAGATATTGTTGTAATAAATCATGGCCATAGGACAAAAGGTCTCAGACACTTTACTTTCTATCTGTTATTTATTACAATCATTTAATTTCACAAGCATGCCTGAAGTATTTCACTAACTTTTGTTTTATTGAGTAAAAATATAATATAGTATATTTGAGGGTTAAATGTTACTTCTACTACTGCTATCAATAAAATCATCCAAAAATATATTATAAGTTGTAAATTGCTTGATCCAGACGTCTTGTTCTCTTAAAAACGATGCATCTCTGGAAAGTAAAGAACTTACTCGTTATGACTGTAATTATGATGTTCTGACAGTATTATTAATATTATACGCCCTTCAGTGATTTACATGAACTTGTGCCACTTGCTAACCTGCCAATGTCACGGTGCTGAAAGGTTTGGTAAAACGTGTCACTTTAGCCGTGTCAGAGCGCTGTGTCCTGTCCAGAGCACTAAAGCCTTTTTATGTTGGGCTGCCCTGTGAGGGGGGCGGTGGAGGAGCTGCTGGAGGTCAGAAGGAATCGGCAGTTTTACATCCTGAGGTCCCGGGGTCACCAGCAGATAGGCAAAATGAAAGGTTTTAGAGGTGCTTGGGCAGAGTTGTAACACTCCCCGTCGTCTAGACTGCTTTAATGGGTTTGCTGCATTGATGAAATATTGACAAGGAGGCTGGAGGTGAGACCCAGGGACAAATGGCCCCCGTCGTTGAAAGGAATGCATTTCCTCCTTTCTCCGCATTGCCCTCTGCTCCACTTTTAAGGTTGCGCATGTGTGGCTGTTGAAAAGACCCCCTCACGCCACGAACAACACCACTGAAAAGAAGTCCTGAGTTTGCTCTTTAAGCCCATAGATAGACTGAGAACACCCTTTTGATTTTCTTTTAAGAACGGGCTTCTTTTCACAGAGGCTAATGCCAAACTGCAGGGCAGCATGCGTGTTTCCTCTCATGTAAAAGGCAGAGCATTAATCTTCATTTGACCTAGCTTTTGCTCGCTTTGTTGTTTGGTAATGTGCTTTTTACAAGAACTACACATAGTCTAAAGTGCAGTCAACACAACAAGAGGAAACATGATTACATGAGACATTTTCAGAGATTGGAAAACATGTCTTTCCTCTTTTGGGTTATTGGGATATATTCAGTGGCAATTTACTTCTGTAGGATGTGTTGAAACAATGTAAGATCTCTTATTTGTTGGCTCTGATCCACAGGATGGCTCCAAAGGAAGCAGCACCACCCTTCTCACCACGGCAACAACCACCAGCACCAACAACATCAGCTTCTCCAAACTCCACAAACCCTCCAAGGACCACAAAGACAAGCCTCCAAAAGACTTGAAAGAGCCCAAAAGTGCCTTCAGAGACTCTGGCTGGGAATCCAGCAAAGTCCCCAAAGAACCTTCCAGGAAACCCAAAGAGAACCAGCCACTTAGAGATATAAATCCTAAGATGGGCTTCAAGGAACCCAAGTCTTTGTCCAAGGAGCATCGAACTGAGGGGATGACCCCTGGGTCGGGGCTAAACAAGCGTCGGTCCAGCTCCGACGCCGACGATCTCATGACCAAAAAGCGTAAAAAGGGATTTGTGGATCCTTCAGGGAAGCAGACGTTGGGGTCAGACGCTCCACATTTGGATAAGAAAGTCTTGAAGGATAGATCACAGATGAGAACAAGTAAACTGCGACCAGAAGTTGAGGAGGCAGAGCGCAGGAAGGTGTCCACACTCCCCCCGTTCCAGGACCTGGGGGACCACAATGACTCTGATATGGAGGACCAGTCCCACAAATCAGATGTAAGTACAACCTCTTTTTGAACTGTCAAATGTTTTTGCAACCAAAAGTATAAGAAATGTTGTTCTGTTGTCTGCTAGCTTAGTGAAGCACCAGATTGAATTCATCTGTTTGCTTAGAGCGGGGACACCCATATCCTGTCATCATCACGGAGGTTTAATAAGCAGCTGTCTGACCCTGGTACAAGTCCAGAACATTGAACTCACTGATCTGAGCATTCAGGCCACTTTACTGAAAAAGTGTTGAAGGGAGGGGGTTGTGGAAAGATATCCAATTCTTGGAGGGGGTGCAGGGGTTTGTTGGTGGTCAGTCCTTCCTCAGTGTGCAAAGGCTATAAAATCAGATGACAGAGAGAATCCTCTTGGAGGTGGTCTGGGCAGGGGAACTGGAGGGAGGGGTCGGCAGCATGAACTAGTTCAGCTACATTCAACTGGGTGGCCAAACAGGAAGAGCACACAACTGAAGAGAGATTTTATCAAGAAATAAAATCTCTCTTCAGCAAATAACTGTTTTTGTACACTAAAAGTCTGTTGGTATTGGAATCAGTTTATTGTGGACGTAGCATGTGCTCACTTACTAACATCAAAAGTATTTCTCTCTGCCTCCACATCAAGAGCAGGATTAGAAAAACTACAGTGGCTCCTTTCATGAATAGGCTGACATTTGACTGGGTTGCCTGGTCCACGCACATTTGGTGGAGAACCTCCCCATAAAGACGGGCTGTTTTAAAGCCAAATAGTGGACAAGAAAGATTTATGGTTTTACAACACCTGAGGAGAAAAGAGAGAGGCGGCAGTAAATAGCATAGAGTTCCCCTTTAATCCTTTTCGCTTTTGAAGGAAGAAAAAGGGTGAAGAAAGGTCTAAATCCCCGTGCTTTGAGCGCTTTTCTTTTATGCGATGGTATTTTCATTTCTATTCTCTACAGCTTGTATAAAGTGTGGGTCTTTGTGTGTCTTCCTCCGTAGGAGCAGCTTGTTTAGCCAGGGGAGTTATTACTTAGCACTAGCAGAACCTGTGTTTTTGTCTGCTCTGTATGTAAATGCCTTTCAGCTTTCCCATACAGAGACTGGGGGTCGAGTTGGTTGTAAAAGGGATGTGGGGTGACAAATGCCAGGTGTTTGATTCTCCCCAGGCTAGCAACTCGGGTGGCCGAGCGCCGCTCTCATTTCTCATGTGACCACTTGTTTGATCTTGCTGTTTTCCTCTGAGCGCGGGGCCAGAAACAGCAGAGAGGAGGAAATGTGGAGTAGGTGATGACATGAAGGGAAAGCAGGCTGGCTTTTAGCATGAGAACTTTGCTTTAGCACACTGGAGCTGAGTGATCTGTCACTTGCACAAGTGTGTGACATATGGCCCTTGTTCATAAAATTCACATCATCACAGAGACATGTGCAGTAGATAGCTTCAAATATTTTCATGATAAGCTTGGTATTGTAAGGAATGACTAACAAATATTGTATTGCATTAATATTTTCTAAGCCTCTTTATAAACAGTTGAAGTTACCATTTAGAAAGAAATGCCACGTCTAACCTCTGCAGACATTAGTCTCCCTTAAACTGAAAAGAATAGTATTACATTGAAAGAAATATGGATAAATAATGTAAGTTATAAAATAGAAATTAAAGATTTTAAATAAATTAGTTTATTCTAAGTTTTCATTCAAGTTTAGCTTATATGACCTTAATTTAAGGATAAACTTAAACGATTTTACACATTTGAAAAACCCAGAATTCCCTGGGTTTCGTAGACAAGTTGAGAAAAATACAAAAGAATAGAGCAAGATTGAAACAGTTGAGAACACCATGAATATGTGAACTGCATGAGTAACATTGAGCTGATAGCAATCCACAACATCTTGGTATAAAGATGAATGAGGAATGTTTCTAGGCTTTTTCATTCAGAATAAAACGGTTTTGTTTGGACAGCCCCTGCTGAATTAGACAGGCTAACCAAAAGCTCTTGGTCAGATTAGTCTTGTTTGCTGGCCTTTCTCTTTTGGCCCTCCTAACTGTGCCAAGAGTTAAGAGAAGAAGCCAGATTGATGCCAACAAACTGCGACTAAAGACTATTTATCGTCTTTGAAGAGGGCAGCTTTGGTGGCTTTGAGTAAATCAGGACAAAAGCCCTTAAAAGGAGTGCTGGTAAGATTTATGGCTCCCTGAAGAAGCTGTCCCATAAACCAACAGACCAGCTGTGTGTTGTTTGTTGGCAGGAGGTGACAGACATTGAAGTCGCTCTGTCTTTTGTTCTCACTTCTCTTTTTATCTCATGTTTCTTCTTGAGGTCGCTTATCGCTACTTTGTGGTTCTGTACCGCGGCAACAGCCTCCTTTTATATACATTTGGGTTTGTATATTGACAAAAATTGCATTTAAACTCCCTTTTAGAATGACTTGTTTTAAACTTGCACAACACGTTGTTCTGAATGTGTAAACCCACTATGAGAGCATATTGTTTTTAAGAGTTTTTATACCACAGTACCTTCTACCTGTCACATCTCTTGTACTCCTTTTCCTCTATAAGAACTTAACAGTAGGCAACATGGGGCTTCCCTTATCTAACTTTGAAATACTTTGAAATGTACATTTTCTGTATATTCTCTTGAGTTCTGCTATATTTTACCTAATTAGGACTTTTCAAATACACACTTAAAAAGGCAACATAATGTCTGGTTACTTATGTTTGTCTAGCAATTAACTGACTGCCCATAGGTCAATTAAAAAAAAAAGGTTGCTCGGTGTGTATGTGTGTCCGTTGCTCTCAGAGCGAATAGAAAAGCAGGCAGAAGCAGGGAATAAGTATTTAAAATGTTTCAATTCAGGATGAATTTATCGTCTGATCAGTTCCTTTGATAGTCCTCTATAGAAACCCTGTTCAAACTATTATATACTACACTATAACCCACATAGTAGCATTGATATTGTTGTTGATTTTCTGACAGATATCCCAAAACAGCACCTCAAACCACTTTGTTCGGTTTGCCCCACTGTGTGAATTCCTTATCATTTATTTTCTATCATGTTGTTCCCTCTGTTTTCTCTGTGCGCTGACAAATCTCCTTTTTAAATGTCTTCCCTTCACAAAGACTAATGTGGCCCATTAGTCTTTGTTTTGTTGTTTATGGTGTTTTTCTTTGTAGGGTTGCATCCAACGATTACTTTAATTATAAATGATTCTGTCAATTATTCTTGCCGATCATCTGATTTATTATATACTAATTGCCCTTCCGTAGGATATTGTATATAAACCACAACGGATTAAGATCAACCTTAAAACAGACACTGAAACCAGAGAGTTGCAACACTATTAAAGGGTTGGTTTTATTGTTGAATTTGTTCTCGTTATGTGACATCACATGAGTTCGACCAATCAAAACGTACCTGAGACTTGAATTTAGCATCACCACTCTATTAGGTCGCAGGAGAACATTGAAGGTAAAAGCAGAACCTGTGATGGGTATTTAGTTTGCCTCCTGCAGTGGCAAAGTATTGTACAATAATGTACGATCATTGGGAAGGTGGGCGAGGGTTATCATGGTTTCTGTATGGCTAATACACAAACATACCATACAACGTCCAATTGGATCTCCAACCTGATTAGCTCTGTCTTAGACAGGAGTTTAAACATGTGGATCAGGAGAAAAAGAAACTTTCAGAGTCTCTTAACACACAGGGGAGACATATACACTGTACTGCATACTGCATGTTAAAAAGACATGAAAAAGGGCATTTTGCATAATATGTGAACTTTTTAAATCACATGTTACACTACAGTGTATTTGCCCTTCGGTTTCAAATGGCACTTGAGGCTTCACTCAGGTGCCCGGGAGAATATTATGAGGCACATCTTCTGATGTTTGCTAGTCCATGTGGTTTGTTGAAATCTTCACACGGGGAAGACTGCTTTCTTTTAAAGTGTATCCAAGCATGTGAGAAGTACAAATGTCAGGAATGTGGTGAAAAACATATGCGATCTCTGCCCGTTCTCACACCTGGGATAAATGTCTAACAGTTTCTTTTTTTAGATTCTCTTTTCTCTTAGTTCTTGTCTATTTTAATATTGAGTTTGACAAATACTTTGTCATGCAAACTTTGTAATAGTTACAAGATTGAAACAATGACTTAAAAAGAGCAACCAGAAGTTCTTGTGTTCAGACTGACAACAATTGTGACGTGGCAGGAATGAAACCCTGGGGCTCTCTGGGCATCCCCACAATTAATGATAAACCTGCCAATTGGACACTAAATCTAGCTGAAAAAGTGTGGCATTTTATTAGACTCAGTCATTTATGATGGTAGATGTAGACCTGAGGCTCGAGTAGTAAAAGTAGCCTGGCTCTTTTCAGATGGACCAGAAGTAGAGTGTGTGTGGATGTGTTGGCTGGCTAACAGCTGTGACACACCAAGACGCACACACCCTAACCCTGAGTGCTGACTCAGGACTTATTAAAGAGGACATCTTATGCTCATTTTCTGGTTCGATCCGGTACTTTAATGGTATTTCTATCGGTTATTTTTGCTATTTTTTTAAGGGAAAAACTAAACAAATTGAAAACAGAATTAACATAGCTTTATTTTACGTAAGATATTACATTTTTGTAACAAATAATTATAGACTAATGTGATGATGGCAGAGCAAAACAAATAAAATCATGTACTGTACTTAAGTACAGTTTTAGGAGACTTTTACTTTACTTGAGTATTTCTATGTTTTGCTACTGTGTACTCTACTACAAGAGGTAAATGGTGTACTTTTCCTCCACTACATGTATTTAAAACCTTTAGTTACTTCACAGATGTGGATGAATGATGTGAAATATAATAAAGTGTTAAATCAGACTTTAGTTCCACCTGGAGTAAATTCACAAGCTACCCTGCAGTATACAAAGTCATTACAACTAGCTGCACCTTTACCAGCTTTGAGAACACTTTAATGATCAATCATTATAAAACATATCATATATATTATTCTGGAATCTTTTTTTTCCTCCAACCCTGCTTATCTAACTGTTTTGGTGTTTCATTTTTTTTTTGCCAGAAAAGAAATAACAAAAATAAGGAGCCCCGGAGGGTTCATAGAGACAAATTAATAAAACGAGGCCACGTTTTATTCATTTGTGCGCACGATATACTTTCTTATGGTTAGACACATCGAGCTGCCCGATTATTACGCCATATTATTGATGTGTGTGTGTGTGTGTGTGTGTGTGTGTGTGTGTGTGTGTGTGTGTGTGTGTGTGTGTGTGTGTGTGTGTGTGTGTGTGTGTGTGTGTGTGTGTGTGTGTGTGTGTGGTGTGTGTGTGTGTGTGTGGGTGTGTGTGTGTGTCTGTGTGTCTGTGTGTGTGTGTGTGTGTGTGTGTGTGTGGTGTGTGTGGTGTGTGTGTGTGTGTGTGTGTGTGTGTGTGTTCTGAAGGTAAACACAGTGAAGGCGCTGCGTAAAAGACACAGCTCTCTGCGCGCAGGCAGCAGATACTGTGAGAGTCACGGACATGAATTCATAGATCAAGGCAGACTGGTTCACAGACTCTCCTGTTTTGCGAATCCGGTGCTTAAACAAATAGCTCTACACCTCTGGCCGAAATGTCCCTAAAATGAAGTCCGAGTTTGCAATATATCTCAAATAATGTATGCACTGTCATTTCCCCACATAAACATAACAGTCTGCAGTGAAACGGTTGTCTCCTGTGCGCTCCACTTCCTACTTGGCGCACCGGTAACTTTTTTGTGCGCACGAGAAGTATCTTGTGCGAACGAGAAAAGTATATCATTAATTATATCGGCACAAATTAATAAAGCGTTGCCTCGTTTTATTTAAATTGAGGCCACGAATTACGTCTCGTGCGCACGAATGAATAAAACGTGGCCTCGTTTTATTTATTTTTCTCTCTATGAACCCTCCAGGGCTCCGCACAAAAATGAGCAAATGCCTGCACATAAATACATTTTGATGTGCATCTGTGTCTTACAGTAACTGCATTGATCCAAATGTAGTCTGTTTTATGTGTATTTTATTTCCTCACACTTTCCTCTTCTCTTTCCCAGTCTGAGCAGCCCAGTCCAGCCAGTTCCAGCTCCAGTTCAGGCTTTGCTCCCACTCACCACAAACGCCAAGGTAATGATCTGATCACTCATCAGTTGGTTTATCGTCTTTTTCAGTCAGAAATGTTTGCGATTAGATCTGTTTTTAAGAATGGATAAGAGAATGCAATACCCGTTCACTTTGTGCACACTGGGACATGAACTAGGAATTGCAGAACTGCCTTTATTTAAACACATTCTTACATTTCCTTCAATTGAGGGACTGCGATCGTAGTCTAAACAAATGGCTGAATTCTTTTCCAGAGACAAAAAAAGCCATTTGGTACTTTTGGGTAAACAAAGACATTTCAGAATTAAGTCAACATAGTTTGATAAAATTGCTTTGGAAATGAACTTATCAGATGTAGCTATCATTTAGCCAGAAAAACATTAATACATTACATCACAATGTAATTTTATTAAAATGATGTCTCCATCTCATTTTATAACTGTAATTTTTGTCCTGAGTGGACATATTATCTTATTGTAGTGACCTTCATGAAACACCAGGGTTTAAACTATGTGCTTGAACCCCCGGCTGGAAAGTAAGTCTGGAATGTTTTATTTGGTAAACGTACATTTTTGGGGCATTGGTTCCTTGAGGGTGACCTCTGCTTGTGTTTGTAATTTTCTCTGGATGCAGTGGTGGACTTCATCATCAGGAAAAGGGTGGCTATTCCTGCCACCACCCACACAGGTAACACATCCTGGTGTGGAGAATGTGCATGGACAGTTACTTGGTGTTTATAATACTGACCAAACAACATGTGAACATACTGTATGACCTCTTCACCTCTAAGATGAGGGACACACTATATCATTATGGTGACTACCTCATGTCCCTTTCTTACCATGAACACACACTGTAGTTTCCATTGTCCCACATACACTGTCCTGCTGCCGGAATACACACTGAGTGTGTGTTTAAGATGGGGTCCACAGGTTTTTTTATGTCATTGGTCATAAAAGTTTACATAATCAACTTTCACCATATCCGAGTGGTACACAAGGGTGTTCAGTTATCTGGGATTCTGGGGTTATTATTTTAAATATATATAAAATAATAACCCCAGAATTTGTTTTGCCATTTGATATATATATATATATATATATATATATATATATATATATATATATATATATATATATATATATATACACAGCAGCGGCGCCAGAGAATTGGGATTGGGGGAGCTACGGGGGGGCTGGATTGTTTATAGCAGGTGCTAATGAATTTTAATGCAACAAACAATAACAAACAAAATAACGGCATTCAATCATTCCGGGCTAATGTAGGCTACATAATTGAAAATGCACGTTACTAAATGTTTAGCGTTATACACCAATGCAAGCACAAACCCAATAAAGCTTGACATTATATCGGGAGTCCGGGGTGGTAATCTGACGCTCGTGCGTAAAAAGTCGCTCAGTCAGTAAGATTACAATTTAAAACAACGTTTGAGAGAAAAGTAACCAAAGAAAAGGTGTCATATTTAAGATTTCGTTTCTACAAAGGGTATAGAAACGAAATACATATATCAGATAATGATATAACATGACAAAGTCCAACAAACCACAAGGACAACGAAAACATAACCTAATAATATGACTACATTTCTGACATGCACCATTCACCATGGATAGCCACCATGAGAGCACAGAGCAGTGTATAGTCAAATCGGCACGGCCCATACATTAAAATTGGCACGGCGGCCCATACATTCCCGTGTGTGTGTGAAATGTGTGTGTGTGCTCTGCCTGCCAGCTGCTAGCCCGAGGCACAGACACACTACTAAGTAGAGTGCTAGACTAGAAACTGCTCGCGCTAGCTAGACGTTAACGTTAAAGTGTGACGCATGCATCATCATCACACTTGCAACGATATTACGAACCAACCAATCAAATCACACAACAAGTGCGGCAAAGGTCAACGAACGGTCATCATCACTTGTGTAAATAAAAAATATAATTTAGTTTAGTTACATCAGTCAGTCCGATGTCTTCATATATTATATTTTTTATTCCATAAATATTTTTCAGCAAAACATTACTGGGGGGGAGGGGGGGCTTAGAGGGGGCTGAGCCTTTTTCAGAGGGAGCTTAAGCCCCTGCTAGCCCCTCCCCCCCGCCGCCGCTGTATATATATATATATATATAATATACATGGGCGTCGCAGCCATTATATGAGGGTGGGATAAGTCCCCCCCACTTTTTCAAATGATTAGTTTAGACCCCCCCACTTTTACTATGCGGAAAGTCCGTGAATCGGTCCATCCACTCGCCGCACTTTGTAGAGCGCTGTGTCAGTGCTTCACTATCAAATCCATTCCACTTGCTTATTGAGAGAATGCCCAAATCAATGAAACTCCGTACCATGTTTTCACTGCTACTTTGTACCAAGGCAGATTTTCACATAGCGCGCGCATGTTCAAGGAGTGTTGTCATAGTTGGACAGCTCAGATCTGTTGTATGAAGCGATGCCGGTAGCGGAGGTAAGGCACACACACCAAATGTTCAGGAAATGGTTAATACAGCGAAAATCAAAGCTGACGATCTCTTGGTTTGATATGTTTTCTCCCCCAGACAACATGGACATAAGAACATTTTGTTCAAAGAAGAGGAAAGTAAGTCATCAGCTGGTAGCAGTTAATCAGTTAACAGTGATGGCGGCGGCGGCAAAAGCGTCTCACTTCTGGAGAGGAGTTTCGTCTTTATGTCATGATAGAGAGATACAAATACTGAATAGTTTAGATGAGAAAAGGCATCGAAATGCCAGGTTACTAGTATTTATCATGTAAACAGGGAACATGAATAACCCGATCTCTCTGTGCTCATGTAAACACCATATCCCCAATATGATCATAACCGGGATAATACTCATAAACGGCTTACTGATGTCCATGTAGAGACGCAGTCAGTGTGTTTTACTGGAGCCTCAGTTCGATAAGAGATTCTTTTCTGAGTTCTTTAACTTAAGTACTCTCTCTCAAAATGGTAATGTGCATTATGTTTTAATTATACTTCTTATCATTCAGAAGCTTTTTGTGTGTGTTTATGTTTTACTCAGTGCTTATAGGCAATTTCCATCCCAGTATTCAGTTAACTATTTATTTTCTGTGCACATTACATAGACTAGCTAATATTCTACCTACTGCTTGGGACTTTGAGTCTTCAAAATGTCCAATGTCACAGACTGGGACTCACTTTAGAGTCAGTTGTATTTACATTCAGTATGACTTGTTATGATTCAATGTGAAAGAGTATACTGCTCAATAAAAAAATGTAAATGTCCCCCCCACATTCAGGATGCTTCCTACGCCCATGATAATATATGTATATATAATTATTTGTATCTGCTAAAATACAACAGTTCCCTATCAATAACAAATAAGGAATAAAAAGGCTGAAATAACAAAGAATTGGCCCATAGTTCTAGCACACATTTCTTATAGAATGAAGGCAAAAAAAAGCTTTGAGAATGAAATGTAAACAATAAATAAAATACTCTCTCCTGTTTAAATAACATTCACTTTGAAAATGTTTTTTCAATTGTTAAGCCAAATGAACACCTTGAAGAATCCAATCAGCTTCGGGCTGAGAGTCTCTGAGGGGTGGGGGAGTGTCAGAGAGATTGACCTACTCATTGTTGGTGTCTTTTCGTAGGATCTGTTGATATATAGAATAACAGCGTTACTCTTTTTAACATTTAAACTGCTGTGATCAGACGCAGCAGTGGTGCAGCCTCAGGCTCCGCCCCCAGCATGCTCAGCTGCTAATGCATGTTATTACTCGTGTTTCAAATGAATAATGAAAGACCTGGATGTTCTGTCCCAGTGCTGGGCCCGCTGCAGTCCGTCATGCAGGATCTGCACTCCGAGGACAACGACGATGATTCAGAGGAGGACGACGACAACGACATGGACTCTGACATGGAGCGACCGGCACACACACACCACACACACCACCAACGCAGGTTAGTGAACAGTCACTAGAAATAGGCTTATCGGTGCTGCCACACGCCATGAAGAAGTCATCATGACACAGGCAGCAAATATGAGCAGGATACAGAAGCTGTGGGATTGTAACTACACCATTGCATTGAGTTTTTGTGATTTGGGTCATTAAAGTGCTTATATTTATATATTTTGTGCAAGAGTAGAAGGGAATGTTCTACATTTACATTTTTCTCTGTGATCTTTTGTTAAACCTGCTAGATTTAATGTACCACACAATAAAACGTTTTTTGAATTTCTTGTGGAGGCAGTTTGATCTCCCATGGCAGCCGGGCAGCAGAGATGTAAAGCCTCTTCTGATATACTGAAGCTTTTGTTTCCTGTTCTCTTCTCCCCCAGGGTCAGTCTGAGTGATGGCAGTGAGAGTGACAGCTCCTCCCCCTCACCTCCATCCCGTCATGAAGCCCCGCCCTTACTAAAGACTACTAATAACCAGGTAAGATGATATCCTAGTATTACTTAGTGTCATTGAATATATAAGGAGGGAACCCAGGTTGTAATGTCTGTAGATTGAAGTAACACAGAGTGACTGACTGCATGTACTCTGCTCTCTGTCAGATACTGGAGGTGAAGAGTCCCACCAAGCAGAGCAAGCAGGACAAGAACAAAAACATAGATTGTGACAAGGTACACAAATCTTTATTTGTTTATCAGTATAAATCAGCCCATATGCAATAGATTAGGAATATTTCAGTAACATATGGACACAGTACAATGCTCCTGCCTTCACTTCCTATCTCCTGACCACAGAGTATGACTTGGCTTTGATAGAACAATTACTGTATAGAAATACATAATGGGATCATAAATAATGAAAGAAGCGTTATCAGTTCAGTAGTTTCACAGATACCTTCAATAAAGTGGTTTGCAAAGAAAACTTTAAGACAGTTTAAAGGTTTTTTCTGTCTTAAAGCTATTTCTGAGGGAATTTATTGGATAAAAAAAGAAATCCTTACGAACTCTAACAGTAGTTGAATAACCAGCACAAGTTGACAGCTCAGTTGGAAAAATACAGTTTTACAAGATGTTGAATAATATAGTAAGATTTATGTTAGAAACGAATAAAACATTGTCTGAAAGCTGGTTAGAAACTTAACCATATTTATTCTAATTTAAATCCAGCTGTCATGTTCTATTTACCAAAACTTTTGTAGTTGCTAAAAAAGGGGTTTTGTAGTTGGTTAGTCATTTATATTTCCCAGTGTAAGGCGGTAGGAGTTCTAACCATACCCAGCTGTGCATGTGTGCGTCTTGTGTGACAGGCTGCAGTTGGACGAGTCTGGTGTGAATGGGTGAGACGTGGTTGAGCGTATGTTCCTCTAACTGGGCCTTATATCACGTTTCTGTGTGAAAGTGTCATATCTAAGTCCATAAAGCTAACAACGTGTTGCTGTGTGTTTCCTAGGCTTACCTGGATGAGCTGGTGGCGCTGCACAAAAGGCTGATGACACTGAGAGAGGGCCATATACTGCAACAGGTGTGTGTGTGTGTACTGATGGGGAACTGCACTGTATCATCTGAGTCAGGGAGACTGTTGCTGCGAGGACGTGCCGCTGTCTTTAAACCAGAAGGCTGTGGCATGGCTAACGGTGTGTGAGCGTGTTGTTCCCTGAGCAGGTGGCACTGCTCTGTATGAATGAGGTGTGAATGGGTGAATGACTCGTAGTATGTAAAAGCACTTTGACGGTTGATAAAGGACTATATTAGTGCAGTCCATTTAACACTCTGGGAATTAAAGGTGCAGCATGTAGTATTACACTTAATAATTCATATCGACCCGACTCCCAATGAATATTTTTCCTTGTCAAAACTTGGTGCCGATATTAGATAGATAGATAGATAGATAGATAGATTCATACTTTATTTATCCCAAGTTGGGAAATTGTTTTGTCACAGCAACACTCATGTTCATTTATTACCCAAAATGCTTACCTAAATCCCTAACTAAACTGTCGACAGTTAGCCTGTGGCACAGATAAGAAGCTAGAGTTTTAAAGTAGCTCACACTGGCTTCAAAACAAGTTCTTTGATAAGTTGTTCAGAGAAAAGCGGCTGAAATCAGAAGGACACAGTTTCTGCTTCATCCTAGTGATCTCACCACACATCTTCTGTCTAATTGACATCAATGAGAACCAAGCTAGTGTCTGGTGAGAGGAGCAGAATACCTGGATAGAATTTAAATCAATACTTCAAACACGCTCTTTGCGTGATGATGTGTTTACTGAATAACAAGTGATGCTGGGACAGATTAAATCCCCAGGTAAGTAAGTTGGAGTTCCAAAAATTCCAGTCAGTCACTTGACGTCATTGGGCCCAAAATGACTTTTTCCCATTGACTTACACTATATATCAACTTCCCAGTTCTAACACTTGAATAGCCCTTATTCAAATAATTAGGGTCTAATAGTGCGCTACGAGCCAAATCCAGAGTTATTTTCCCTTCCTTTCAATTAACTAAACGGTGACCTGGCAGATTGGAGGCGGGGCTTAAGGAAAACACAAGTGTATATACACTTTGATTTGTAAAATCAGTAACATTTTTCTTCAAGTTTGCCGGTAATTAGTATTTTGCCCTGATTCTCTATCTGCAGGTTAACATTGAACACATTGGTTTAAAACATGAAATGTAGTCGATGTTTGGACTTTGCTATTTACATTTACATTCCTGATTTTTCATTTCTCTGAGAAAGTAATACGGATCTTCCAAACTCCAATAAAAAAACAAAAACAAATTGTGTTGGATGGCTTTCCACAGTGTTCACAGATCTCATCATAACACTTGTACATGTCGGTGTTATCAGTTTATTGTTGATTCAAAGAGGAGCGGTGATCTGACTCAGATCCTTGGTAATCTGCTTCTCATCTGGAAGCAATTAATTATTTGGTTAACCTCTCCACCTCAGAGACTGCGTGTTTCTGACTTATATTCTCCGGGCCGATCATATGACGGTGTTGTTGGATCTCCAGGCAGCGACTGCCAACTTCTGCCTCGCTCTCCTGACAACACGCCTGGCTCTGGAAAGACTAAATCCCATCCAGCAAAGCACAGCTTTAACACGCTAATCAAGACAATCGCTGAGTTCACCAAGTGGCTCCACTTCCTGCTGCAAGACATGGAAGTGATTATCTGGCCGTCTGTCCTGCACACTCTTCACAGAGGGCCCTGTAACGCAGATGGCATGTCTTCAGACGGAGGAGCCTGCCAGGAGTTTGGTTTCCAGTTGAAGCGAATCCTTAACGGCAAACGGGCCAAATTGCCACCAAAAGTGGAGTGAGAGAGGGACGCCCCAGGGCCTGACTTAGATCTGCCCTGTCATAAAAACTCCTGTAATTTATCCCACATTTTTTCAAACTGCACCGACACCAAGAAATGTAGTTCGGTTATCGTGTAATCCTCAGGGACTCCCAACCTACAATTCCAACATTTGGTAAAGAGAACGAATAATACTGCACGGAAAATTATTTTAAAGTCAGTAAAAGTTATCAACAAGAAAAAGGTTTAATAGGAACAGTATGCAACACCAATGCAAAGTACAGTATATTCTTTATGTCTGTGCGCTTGTATAAAAAGTGATAGTTAGTGAAGTAACTTTTTCTCTGTGGCAGAGTCTTCACTTAACCTCTTACACCATAACATTGTCATTAAACACAGCAGCTTCAAAAACTCAAAATGCAAGCATAAGGTGCAACAAATAAATGTGTTCACGATATAATGTGTAATAACTGCCTCTGCATTCTGACCTCAGCTCTGCATCCAAGTGGAGGAGCCTTTAGTTAATCGACTTAGCATGGAAGGCTCTGGGAGTTGTTGTTTTTGTGAAGAACTTCTGCTTTAGCTAAATGATTGAAAAACTGAACTGAAACGCCTCTATTGGACTCCTTTACTTCTGTAACATAATGACAGCAGGAGAGGACTCTTTAAAGTACAGACACTACATACTGATATACACCTGAACATCAGCAGGAGAGGACTCTTTAAAGTAGAGACACTACATACTGATATACACCTGAACATCAGCAGGAGAGGACTCTTTAAAGTAGAGACACTACATACTGATATACACCTGAACATCAGCAGGAGAGGACTCTTTAAAGTAGAGACACTACATACTGATATACACCTGAACATCAGCAGGAAGGACTCTTTAAATAGAGACACTACATACTGATATACACCTGAACATCAGCAGGAGAGGACTCTTTAAAGTAGAGACACTACATACTGATATACACCTGAACATCAGCAGGAGAGGACTCTTTAAATAGAGACACTACATACTGATATACACCTGAACATCAGCAGGAGAGGACTCTTTAAAGTAGAGACACTACATACTGATATACACCTGAACATCAGCAGGAGAGGACTCTTTAAAGTAGAGACACTCATACTGATATACACCTGAACATCAGCAGGAGAGGACTCTTTAAAGTAGAGACACTACATACTGATATACACCTGAACATCAGCAGGAGATGACTCTTTAAATAGAGACACTACATACTGATATACACCTGAACATCAGCAGGAGAGGACTCTTTAAATAGAGACACTACATACTATATACACCTGAACATCAGCAGGAGAGGACTCTTTAAAGTAGAGACACTACATACTGATATACACCTGAACATCAGCAGGAGAGGACTCTTTAAAGTAGAGACACTACATACTGATATAACACTGAACATCAGCAGGAGAGGACTCTTTAAAGTAGAGACACTACATACTGATATGAACCTGAACATCAGCAGGAGAGGACTCTTTAAAGTAGAGACACTACATACTGATATACACCTGAACATCAGCAGGAGAGGACTCTTTAAAGTAGAGACACTACATACTGATATACTTCTGAACATCAGCAGGGGAGGACTCTTTAAAGTAGAGACACTACATACTGATATACACCTGAACATCAGCAGGAGAGGACTCTTTAAAGTAGAGACACTACATACTGATATACACCTGAACATCAGCAGGAGAGGACTCTTTAAAGTAGAGACACTACATACTGATATACACCTGAACATCAGCAGGGGAGGACTCTTTAAAGTAGAGACACTACATACTGATATACACCTGAACATCAGCAGGAGAGGACTCTTTAAAGTAGAGACACTACATACTGATATACACCTGAACATCAGCAGGAGAGGACTCTTTCAAGTAGAGAAAATGAGCAGAAAAGGGCCTCTTTAATAATAATAAATAAATGAACTATGTCCTATCAGCTTTGCAGGGAAGTTCAGGTAGTTGTTCTTCGTGAAGAACTTCTAGTTTTTCCTAAATAACTTTTAATCAATCTGAATTGAATCAAAATGTGCATGTGTTCGGGGTTGTGTGTCGATGTGTGTGTGCTCCCCTCTGCTGCACTTCCTGCTTCATAAAGCTGCTGATCCTCACGCTCCAGAGGTTTGTTTGCACACCAGTAAATATCTTACACAACTGGCCTTCAGCAAGTTGTGTAAGATATGTAATATCAATCCTTTAAACTGTCTTTCTGTCAGTGCACCTTTTTTCCTTTTATTTTCCTTTTTTTTCTTTTTCCACTTAGATAACATGGTTAGGATTCCCTGTGCTAGTTTGCTGTAAAGGTCCCATGGCCCTCTCTTCTTATATTATTCTCAGGCTTATGTATAGTTCAGTACATTAAAACCTGTTTTAACCTGTTATGGTTTTAACCATAACCTGTAACCAGTTCACTATTTGTTTGGACAGATATGTAATTGCAGAGTGCAGAGCTCTGATTGTCTCCTCTGTTTTCAGATTGTGAACCTGATTGAAGAGACGGGACACTTCCACATCACAAACACTACTTTTGACTTCGACCTTTGCTCCCTGGACAGAAGTACAGTGAGGAAGCTCCAGAGTTACCTGGAGACCTCCGGGCTGTCCTGAGGCTCTGAGCAGCTGGCTGCTGGATCTCTGTCTCCGAGGAGGATTTCCATTTTTCCCATTTCTCTTGAAAAAACTCCAACTTTGGATGCAATGCAAAAGCCCCACTGTGGCTGGGACCAGTCGCTGTGTCCAGTCGCTGTGTCCAGCCTGCTGTTGCACCGGCTCTCTGAATGGAGGGGGGCAGAGCCTGGTGTTGTGGGGATGAGCCCTGTGGATCAGGAGATCACCCAGAAAGCCTTGAAACTTCTCTTGATTTAGAAAAAAAAACAAAACGAAAAAGTGGGAAGCTGCAACCCTGTTGCTCTTAATGAATGTGCAAATTGTTACAATGTATGTTCCTTGATTTGTTGTTTATTGGGACAAATGCATGGTCAACATTGCCTTACAACATCGTAAGTCTTATTTATTGAAGTGTGTGTGTGTGTGTGTGTGTGTGTGTGTGTGTGTGTGTGTGTGTGTGTGTGTGTGTGTGTGTGTGTGTGTGTGTGTGTGTGTGTGTGTGTGTGTGTGTGTGTGTGTGTGTGTGTGTGTGTGTGTGTGTGTGTGTGTGTGTGTGTGTGTGTGTGTGTGTGTGTGTGTGTGTGTGTGTGTGGAAAAGCAGCATAATGAGACATTGTTGAAGCACTTCACAACAGGCATTACTGAGGACACTTGATTGGTCGCTGACCTGAATTGAAATTGAATGTCATATTGCATAATTACAATGGGAAGAAAAAACTGCCAGAGCAGGTGTGAAGGTGATGCTGAAAATAACATTTCTATTTAAATCCATGACTACATGTTTCAATTTGTGCTTAAATCATAAACACAGGGG
Organism: Dissostichus eleginoides; assembly: GCA_031216635.1. Classification (NCBI taxonomy): domain Eukaryota; kingdom Metazoa; phylum Chordata; class Actinopteri; order Perciformes; family Nototheniidae; genus Dissostichus; species Dissostichus eleginoides. Next base: position 21,972,133 of record CM062286.1, on the reverse strand, counting down.
AGAAGGTCCTTTAGAAAATCCTTAGTTGTCTCACTGGCCTCTAAGGGCTTGCGAAGATGCCTTCACAAATAAAATAAAAATACACATACATTTAAAGGAAAAACATTGTGTAAAGATACAAATAGAATCTCAAGACATTGCCTATATCAGAAAATGTGCCTGGCCCAGGAATATTGTCTCATTGTCCACCTTTCTGAAGCATACTGAAGTTTTCAGAGCACAGGAAGTACTTGTTGCTTTTACTTATAGGCTTTCTGTGTATAATCTTCATCTTCAAACAAACCGTTTTAAAGGGAAATAATCTACACATCTTGGCTTTAAAAACCCAGCAAGACGTATGGATCTTTTTTTAACGCAACTTCAATCAATGCGTACATCTATAATCGGCATGCTCTAAACTCTAAATGACTTCTAGACAATGTCCCGCTGTTTCAGCAAACCACCAAATCATTTCATACATCACTTGGCAGTTTTTTATTACCATATTTTGACACTGTATAAAGACTTGAGTGGCTCCAGATGTGAGCTGAGCACAAATCTCTAAGGTGGAAGTTCTCATGATGGAATCAAAAATATATTTTTACCAAATCCAGGAATAATATGCTGCCGACCGGCTTGTTGCCTGCAAACGAAAGAAAGCTTTGTTGTGTTGGCTCATTTTCTGCTACAGGGCCAATGGAACATGCCAAAAGCATAGAGAGTAGAAGCAGTTGCTTAGGATACTCGTGTTTGGCTACAGAGTGACTGAAAGAATATCATTATCTCTTTGCCGGGAAAATAGACCAAACCCTGTCCGAGGAGAGGAACAACAAACTGCCTGTATGGCGGAAATGGAAAACAGCCCCTTTGTTCTGCATTTCTGAAATGTGTGAAATATTTTGGGTAGATTTAACAAAAGAGAAGGCCAATGGGAGTTTTGGCTGACAGGTACTGTTACGGGTGTAATAAAAAAAAGAAGAATCTTTTATTTATTTTGTGGATGTTTTGAGTTGTTCAATCAAAGCTCAACATTATTTTCCAAGGAGAATGCCTTTGTTTGATTTGTACCAAGGACCCGAGTGCCAGTGTGATAAACTAAAGTTCAGGATGGTGCCGACCTTTCCAAATGACTTTAAAGGGTTTTTCTCACCCTGTGTTCTGTCTTATGGTTTCTTGTGTATTTTGAGGATATACAATAAATATTCTGTATGATGTACAGATGATTTAGTAAGTAACTTGTGGTTGTTATTTTGGCACATATTGTTAAACTTGTTTTTTTTTTATTCCACACATAGCAATTATTATAAAACGAAACGTACACTATTACCTCATTCACACCAACGGTGTTTCAGGGCCGGTTCGGAGCTGGAGCTTGAAAAGCACCGGGTTTTCCTGTTCACACCGCAGCGGAGCAGCCTCTTAGCTCCGGAATCCGGTTCGTTTCAAGCACCAAAAAATTGTCCGGCTAGAGCAAAAGCACCGCATACGTCACGCTTACGTCGAGGCGGGGGCAGGGGCCTACGGAATCGTAATCGTCGTTGAAGTTGATGATTACGATTGTAAAGCAGTTTTGAATGTAGCATGTAACGACTGTAAAGTTGGTAGTAAAGTCGTCCCATTTCTTCCATTTCTTTTCGACAGAGCAAAACCAAAACGAGTAGCGCTTGAGCTGTGAGGGGTTTCCGCGCGGTTTGGCTTTATGAAGCAGGCACGCAAACGGTTACATCATGACGCAAACGATGACACAATGATGCCGTACCAGTCGGACTCTGGGCGGTGTGAAAAGAGCCGGAGCTAAACCGAAGAACCGGTTCTGAACCTGAAAAGCTCTAGCACGGAACTTGAACCGGAGTTGCGTTGGTATGAATGAGGTATTTAAGAAGTTTTCTCCAAACCAACATTTTTTGGTGGCCTAAATAGAAATTCAACTCAAAGCCCCTTTGTATACGATTCGCTAATTTCTTAATTTGGCGACACCTAGTGGTAGTATGAATGAGAGACGTTTATTTATTTTCATGAGGATGCTGATGTCCCCGTCCCGATTGATTCGACCTGCATGATGATGGGAGAGTCGCACCGCTGCGCGAAGTCTTCTCCAGGACATCCCAAAGACTCTCAATGGGGCTGAGGGCTGGACTCTGTGGGGGCCAATCCATAAGTGGAAAGTATGTCCCCTGCTCCCTGAAGCACTCATTCACCATGTGAGCCCCCCGGGCATTGTCATCTTGGAATAAAAACTCCATTGATGTTAGACCTGGTCATTCAGTGTATTCAGGAAGTCAGCTGACATCATTATTTGGGAACGTAGCTGAACCTAGACCTGACCAACTGCAGCTACCCCAGACCATAATACTGCCTCCACAGGCCTGTACGGTAGGCGCTAGGCATGATGGGTACATCACTTCATCCGCCTCTCTTCTTACCCACTCTGGAACAGGGTAAATCTGGATTCATTGATTTGGTTTTAATAATGCGTTGGACAGTTCTTAAACCCATTTTAGTAGTTTCAGCATTCTCCTTAGTTGTTTTCTTTGCTTGATGCAGGCCAATCATTTGACCCTGAAACTGATGAACATCCTTTCCACAACCACAGGATATGTCTTCCAACATGGTTGTTTAAGAATTGAGAAGCTAAACAACTTAAGTTATTAACTAGGGTTAATAGCTTGTTGCCAGCTGAAATATATTATCTCTCCAGTAACTTTCCAATGGAAGGCTCTAACAGATTGGCTTAGTTCAATTCAGTTGGTGACTTTTTTTTTGGACGGGCAGTGTATATACACATTAGAAGTTAAAGGTCTCCTATTATACTATTTTTAGGCATATATTATCAGATATATAAAAAACATGTCTCTGAAGTGTTTTGCTCAAAATACCAAACAGACCACCCATTGTAGCATGCCTCATACCCCTCTATTTCAGCCCTGTTACTAAAGTGCTGATTCTGTGTCTGGCCCTTTAAATGTAACTGAGCTGCTGCTGGCCACGCCCCTTTGGAGCATCCGCATGCAAGCAGTGAGCTCTGTGAAGAGAAGGCTGTCTACCAGCCCACATTTTAGTAATGTCGTCATGACCGCGTCAAATCTGGATGAGCTCCTTTGTTCCCCCGTTTTTAGAGATGTGGGTAAGGAGGAAAAGAGAGGGTTTTATTTTCTGACACTTTGTGAGTCTCCTTACACACTGGGGACACATATTTACGTATAAAAGACATTAAAAAGTGCATTTTGCATAATAGGTGAGCTTTAAAGTAAAATTGTGCCATAAGAGTCCTTGCTATACAGTGTCTCATGCACAGGAACGAGCCGAGCGTCCTCCACAGCACAGGGACCCTCTGAAGACTCACAGTGAAGATTGCAGAAGCTCTCTGTGTTTTCTATGTCTGCCCGAACAGTCCTGAAGCTTTTGATGGAAACGTTGATACTCTCTAGATATTCCATCCGACTCTAGGCTAACGCCATTAGCTCATCCAGTTTTAAGCCAGTGATCTTTAAACTTTACTTGTCCTAACATATCATGTCAAAGATTGATGCTGCGAGTGAAGGGAAACTCAAAAGCTAGTGTCCTGTAGAAATAGGAAGGAACATGTTTGTTCAGACAGTGATGGACGAGGATGGATAATGAATGAAAAGTCACACAGCCATTTCAGCTGGGCTGTATTTGACCTTAAGAACAAATGGTTTTCAGTAATAGCTAGCATCTTTTGTGTGTGTGTTTCCCCATTGGACTTATTTTAGCAACACTTTCCAGTTCTTCAATCTCTTCAATAACATTGTTGCAAAAACATACCAATGAACACATGTGACGTCATGTTCTCTGTTAGCTTCTTTGTACATCTTGTTCTTGGTGGTGTGTTAGGGTGAGGGTTGCCTTTAAACAGCAGGAGGAGGGACTTGGACTCACAATGTCAACAAATCAGGTTAGAGCCATGCTTTGGTGAGAATAATAATATGATAACCCATACGTTGATAATCAGAACTTTGACAATAAATACAGTGTGGGCACTGGCCCATTATGTGTCTGCTTGGATTTTAAAGTTCAGTTACACTTGTAAACTTTGGTATGTTAAATTGAGTTATGTCTACAAAAGGTCTAAACCATTTGTTTTGCCATTCACATGCTACTCTCTGCTGGTACACTTCACTGGTTGTTAAAATGTACAAGTGACTCAGTCAAAACCAAGAATTCAAGATGATTGAACGCACAGGGTGTTAGTTATTGTAGCTGAGATAAACCCCATGCTTTTTCTCCAGTGGACCTGTATCACATCTGCCTGACAGATAAAGAGACTTTAAAAATAATCTGAGGTAAAATAAGTTATTTACTAGGTAAAAGTAGCAATACAGTGTAAACATACTCTGTTACAAGTACAAGTCCTGCATTCAAACACTTTACTCAAGTAAAAGTACTAATTGAGCAACTGTTAGTTATCATAATCCTGCTTTATCCGAAAAAAGATTGGTAACTTTTGAAGTACTGTTACTAGACTACAAACCCAGTCAGAAGCTCGCGCAGCAGAAACCTATCTGTTAGTGCTATAGCCAAATTTAAGGAAGAGATTCCATTAATACTTAACTAAGTTGTAAGGGAGGAAACTTATACAAAATGTACACCACCCCAAATTGATCATGTTGTTGTTTATTTGCGAATAAAATTAGATTCTGTTGCTCCTTTGAAAAAGAAGAAAATAAAACAACATAGACTAGCTCCATGGCATAATGCCGAAACCCGCAAAATAAAGCAAAAGTCGAGACAACTTGAAAGGATATGGCGTTCCACTAAACTTGAAGAATCTCGTTTAATTTGGCATATTACTCTCAATGAATATAAGAAAGCACTGCGTAAAGCGAGAGCAGCTTACTACTCTTCATTAATAGATGAGAATAAGAGTAATGCAAGATTTCTTTTCAGCACTGTAGCCAGGCTGACAGAGAGCCACAGCTCTACTGAGCCTTCTATTCCCATAGCACTCAGTAGGAATGATTTTATGTGCTTTTTTAACGATAAAATTGTTACTCTTAGAAACAAAATCAATGACCTCTTGCCTTTGACCAGTATAGTGTTATCAACAGCTCCCGGAAACGTAAGTTCTAATATTAGACTAGATAGTAAATTAGAATGCTTTTCAGCCATAAACCTTGAACAATTGAATTCAATGATTCTTTCTTCTAAACCATCAACGTGTATCTTAGACCCGATTCCAACTAAGCTGTTAAAGGAAGTTTTTCCATTAATTAGCACTTCTTTATTAAATATTATGAATATGTCTTTATTATCAGGCTATGTTCCACAATCATTTAAAGTAGCAGTGATAAAACTGCTTCTTAAAAAGCACAACCTCGATCCAGAGGTTTTAGCCAATAATAGACTTATTTCTAATCTTCCGTTCCTCTCAAAACAGTTGTGTGAATACTTAAAAAACAATGAGTTATTTGAAGATTTTCAGTCTGGCTTTAGAACACATCATAGCACAGAGACAGCTCTGGTTAAAGTCACAAATGACCTTCTAATAGCCTCAGACAAAGGACTTGTCTCTATTCTTGTCTTGCTCGATCTCAGTGCTGCATTTGATACTATCGACCATGATATCCTATTGCAAAGACTAGAGCACTTAGTTGGCATAAAGGGAACTGCTTTAGGCTGGTTTAGGTCCTATCTATCTGAATGCTCTCAGTTTGTGTGTCAACGATAAATCTTCCATGCAAACCAAAGTTAGCCATGGAGTGCCACAGGGCTCAGTGCTTGGACCTATTTTGTTCACACTATATATGCTTCCGCTAGGCAATATTATAAGGAATCACTCTGTACATTTCATGTTATGCGGATGATACTCAACTATATTTATCATCAAGCCTGATGAAAATCATCTAAATAAAATTCAAGACTGCCTCAAGGACTTAAAAACGTGGATGACTTAAACTTTTTGATGTTAAACACGGCCAAAACTGAAGTTATTGTACTCGGCCCAAAGAATCTACGAAACAAATTATCTAAAGATATACTAACTATGGATGGCATTAATTTGGCCTCCAGTGAGACTGTAAGGAATCTTGGTGTTATATTTGATCAGGATTTATCCTTTAACGCCCACATAAAATCAATCTCAAGGACCGCCTTCTTCATCTACGTAACATTGCAAAAATCAGGCATATCTTGCCTCAAAACGATGCAGAGAAACTAGTCCATGCATTTGTTACTTCAAGGCTGATTATTGTAACTCTTATTATCAGGGTGTACCAAGAAGTCAGTTAAGTCGCTTCAGCTGATTCAAAATGCTGCAGCACGCGTACTAACCAGAGTTAGGAAAAGGGATCACATTACTCCTGTTCTGGCTGCCTTACACTGGCTCCCTATAGAACATAGGATAGAATTTAAAATTATTCTTCTCGCCTACAAAGCCCTTAATGGGCAGGCGCCATCTTACCTTAAAGAACTCATTATACCCTACTGTCCTACTAGGGCATTGCGTTCCAAGAATGCAGGGTTGTTGGTTGTTCCTAGAGTCTCTAAAAGTACAATGGGAGCCAGAGCCTTTTCTTATCAAGCTCCACTTTTGTGGAATCAGCTTCCAGTTTGTGTTCGGGCAGCAGACAGCCTATCCGTTTTTAAGAGTACGCTTAAGACCTTCCTTTTTGATAAAGCTTATAGTTGATAAAATAATCTAATAAGAGTGCATTGACGTAGACACGTTGTGCCTCTTCACCTATACATCTTAGTTCTTACTCTTTTTCCTTACTGATGGTATGTCATTTGGCTTTGTGTGTAGACGGTGGAAGCAGGGAGAGGCATATACGTGCCTTGATCCCTGCTGAGTCGACGCACAACTGTTGATTGGTGTCAGTGCCCAAAAACATTTTAGGAGCAATGCGCTCATGGTATAGATGTGGCGCATACATCTTAGTTCCTACTCTTTTCCCTCAACCTATCCTAAGGGAGTGCATGTACGTAGACACGTTAGTTTAGCTGCTATAGGCTTGGACTGTCGGGGGACACATTACTTCTCCCTTTATGTCTGTCTGTACCTGTGTACTCTCATGTTAAAACCCATGTTATTAACCCAGCTTCCCCCAAATTTCTTTTGGTGTCTATCTACGCCGGGATCCTGAGTCGAGGCTGATCCTGTTGCTGTGGTCCTGTGTCCTGGCTCCTCTATCCTGAGTCCTGGATTTGAGTCCTGGACTTCGAGTCGTGGCTGAACCTGTCACTGTGGTCCTGCCTGACTCTCATCATACTACTTCCCTGATGGCTCCCACAGGATTGTTGACATCCTCGTGGATTCATCTTCTTATTATAGACACATTCATTTCCAAACATTTGGTCTACCTATGCTGTAAAATGTATTATCTCTTCGATTTACACACGGCATCTATTGCATCTGTCCGTCCTGGGAGAGGGATCCCTCCTCTGTTGCTCTCCCTGAGGTTTCTCCCATGTTCCCCTTTAAACTTTTCTCTGGAAGTTTTTCCTTGTACGATGTGAGGGTCTAAGGACAGAGGGTGTCGTATTGTCATACTGATATTCTGTACAAACTGTGAAGTCCACTGAGACAAATGTAACATTTGTGATATTGGGCTATATAAATAAACATTGATTGATTGAATTGTTCCATATTTTAAAATATTACATTTGTGTACTATAATTATTAATGCATTCCAAGTGCAATGTTGCACTTGGTAAAGCTGGTGATTATTTTAACTACTTGTTATAGTTCTGAGTAGCTTAACCTAGTATAATAATGCATAATGTTATATAATTATACATCATTATTTATTGGTTGATTGATTTATATTATGTATTATAAAATCATAACTGCAAAGGAGCTAGTAACTAAACTTAAACATGTAGTGGAGTAAAAGTAAAAACAAGTCTCCAAAATGTAGTTAAAAGTAAAATGTAAAGTAGCATAACTTGAAAATTCTCGAGTGAAGTAAAAGTACCTCAAACTTGTACTTAAAGACCCCCTCTCTTTTTGTCCTGATCCATTTATATAAAAACCTGATCAGATTTTGGCAACTTTGTGATGTCACATTGTTTTTTTTGGTTGTGCAACCATTAGCCAATAACCAACCCCACACCTTATCCCCTGAATCTCCCCCTAGAGCACCATTGTGTTTTTTAAACCAATCACTTCACAGAGGGTGGTGGCCAGTAGCAGCTCATTAGCATTTAAAGCTACAGACACAGAAGCAGCACTTTTGGAGCAGGGTGAGGTGAGAATCCCCTTTTTCTGGCAAGACACTTATATGAATTATTTGTATTGCTAGTAATTGGTTTAAACCTAATAATAAATCTATCTAATATTCTTACTTGTAGGCACTGTTGATTAAACTCATCAGAGTCAAAGTGTGTTTGGGTAAAAGGTCAGTGAACAACGAGTCCTTGGTTTTTGGTATCAAAATGTTGATCTCCGGCTCACATTGGCTTACAAAAACTATGCCATACATTTCTTTTTTGATGTCAGTCTAAGTGGGTGGTCGGATAGAGGAAAAGTTGGAAGCCGTCCAGTTTCCCCATTTATTGTGGGCGAGGAAGAGTTGCTCATGCTTTCCTCGGTCTCACATATCACAGGAACAACCTGCTGCAGGATGTTAAAAATGTCTCTGTGGAGGACTCGCTGTTCAGCTGCTCTTCTATATTTAGTTGTGGTGAAAATCTATGTCTTTCCAGTCCATTTTCTACCTGTGGAACGTCTTTGCCCCACAAGGCGATCATTTTCTCAACGAATATTAAATTCCAAAGTTCTCGTAAAATGTCCTTCTGATTTTAAATTGGCATGTCCTTCAGCATCACCCCAGAACAGGCTTTACATTTTACTCTGTGCAAAGTACGGTGGCCCTGAAGTGCAAGACACCACAGCATTTCACAAGACACTACAGCATTTCAGAAAACACAACAGCATTTCAGAAAACACAACAGCATTACAGAAAACACTACAGCATTTCACAAAACACTACAGCATTTTTAATAACAAAACAGCATTTCAGAAAACGCCGCAGCATTTCAGAAAACACCACAGCATTTCAAAAGAGCCATTTTGCCCCCTTTTCCACACATTTAAAAAATATATATATATTTATTTAAAAAGTTTGCAATAGTGATAAAGACCATTAAAAATGTAGCACAAGCTTTTAAAAAGGAAAACCTTTTTAAAAGCTTCTAATACACAGCTGACAGCCGCGGTGAAACTCGAGCGATTAGAGCGATGCGAAAAAAACATGAATTAATGCTTTATTAATTCATGGTTTTTAAGGGGCTTATCTCCATGTAAATACTATGGTAGACTACCCAATATTCGCATCGCTCTAATCGCTCGAGTTTCACCGCGGCAACATATATTCTAGAACAGGCATCCTCAAAGTCCGGACTCTGGTCCGGATCCGGACCGAACCACAACTGTCTTTGGACTCTGAGCAAATTATACTTTTCATATGTATTATCTGTATTATATGTATTATCTGTGTTATCTGCGAGACATCGCCACAACGCAACGAGTCAAAATTCTCCGCTATGTCCACTGTAAACAGCGCTCTGCATGTCCGACTGTTCCAATGTCTGTGTGTGTCTATCAACGCATTGGTCCAATCACATTCAGCATCCCGTCAGCGTTTTTGTCCCCCACCAACAGTCTGCGAATCAGAGGCAGAGTAGGGCGGGTCTTCGCGGAATGCGGGTGGGGAAAATGCGTGTCTCGTCTCTCCCCAGCTGCCACCCCAGTTGGCAGCTTTGTTTTGAAAGAAAAGTTGTGGCTCATCGGACATTTATGAGAGAAAGTCTCTAATGTCCGAGTGCAAGTGAATGCAGCACAAGACGCACGTCTTGTAACCCCTCCCCCGGCCCTGGCGCGAGCGTGGAAATATGATTGGCGGCGATTTAATTTGAACGGGACAGTGCAAAACGAGAAGCATTCGGACTCAAGTACTGAAGGAATGAGGTGCGGTCTACAATGACAGACAAGAGCCTGTCAGTTCAGCTGCACTCAGCATTGAATGAAAACGCACTAAAGCTGTTGATCTTAATCAGTTTGTGAGGCGTTTCGCTGAACAAAATGGTAATCGCCGCATTCAGCTGTAATAGACATGTCAACTTGATGCTCTGCTCACGGATGAGCATACAAAACTGTTAAGATGATGACCTTACGTGTGTAAATATATTTTTTTCTCTGTGGGGGTCTGCCCCCAAAAAACAGTTTTAAGTCCTGAGAAAGTCAAATAAGACGGTGTGTAAAACTACACTGCCCAGCCAAAAAAAAATAACCACTTTGATTTAACTAGGCCAGTAGGTAAGGGCTTTCCACTGGATAATAACTGAAGTATAAAAGAATGCATGACTGAAGTGTTTGAAGGCAAACAAAAAGAGGAAATAACAGGTCAAATCAAGCAAATCCCCCTCTCAGATTCCACAGCAACCAGAAGAACATAATACTGGCTGGTGATTTGATTAATCAGCTTTGTGATGGAATAAAAAATGCATAGTGCATTTCCTTAGCTGTGGATGAGTCTACTGACACCACTGACAATGCTCAGTTGCTGGTGTTTGTGAGTTTTTATGATGAGGCAAAGGGGGAGTTAGTTGAAGATGTGTTGGGCCTGACGAACCTCAGTGGACACACAAGGGGGCAAGACATTTATAAAGCAATAATGGGAATGCTGAATGAAAGAGGGTGCAGCTGCCTTTATTCATAACTGTGCAGCTCTTACACTGCGACTCTGAGGGATCAAGCACAGACACAATAACAATGAAAACTGCTGCATACAGATTCTTTTTGTTTTTGCAACCTCGTGTTAAGAATCTTGTTGCAATTGTTTAAAAGTTTGAATGACCGTAATAAACGGACCTTTGTCTTATTGAAAAATGTCTTTGGACCTTTAAGATTTGTATTTGAGTACCCCTGTTCTAGAATGTTGTATGACAATTCTAGAATGTTGAATACAAATTGTAGAATATAAAATGACAATTCTAGAATATAAAATGAAAATTCTAGAATGTTGAATACAAATTCTAGAATGTTGAATGAAATTCTAGAATGTTGAATGAAATTCTAGAATGTTGAATACAAATTCTAGAATATAAAATGACAATTCTAGAATGTTGAATACAAATTCTAGAATGTTGAATGAAATTCTAGAATGTTGAATGAAATTCTAGAATGTTGAATACAAATTCTAGAATATAAAATGACAATTCTAGAATGTAAAATGAATATTCTAGAATGTTGAATGAAATTCTAGAATGTTGAATACAAATTCTAGAATGTTGAATGAAATTATAGAATGTTGAATACAAATTCTAGAATATAAAATGAAAATTCTAGAATGTTGAATACAAACTCTAGAATATAAAATGACAATTCTAGAATGTTGAATGAAAATTCTAGAATGTTGAATGAAATTCTAGAATGTTGAATACAAATTCTAGAATATAAAATGACAATTCTAGAATGTTGAATGAAATTCTAGAATGTTGAATACAAATTGTAGAATATAAAATGACAATTCTAGAATGTTGAATGAAAATTCTATAATATAAAATGACAATTCTAGAATATAAAATGAAAATTCTAGAATGTTGAATACAAATTCTAGAATGTTGAATGAAATTCTAGAATGTTGAATGAAATTCTAGAATGTTGAATACAAATTCTAGAATATAAAATGACAATTCTAGAATGTTGAATACAAATTCTAGAATGTTGAATGAAATTCTAGAATGTTGAATGAAATTCTAGAATGTTGAATACAAATTCTAGAATATAAAATGACAATTCTAGAATGTAAAATGAATATTCTAGAATATTGAATGAAATTCTAGAATGTTGAATACAAATTCTAGAATGTTGAATGAAATTCTAGAATGTTGAATACAAATTCTAGAATGTAAAATGAAAATTCTAGAATGTTGAATACAAACTCTAGAATATAAAATGACAATTCTAGAATGTTGAATGAAAATTCTAGAATGTTGAATGAAATTCTAGAATGTTGAATACAAATTCTAGAATATAAAATGACAATTCTAGAATGTTGAATGAAATTCTAGAATGTTGAATACAAATTCTAGAATATAAAATGACAGTTCTAGAATGTTGATTGAAAATTCTAGAATATAAAATGACAATTCTAGAATGTAAAATGAAAATTCTATAATATAAAATGACAATTGTAGAATATAAAATGACAATTCTAGAATGTTGAATACAAATTGTAGAATATAAAATGACAATTCTAGAATGTTGAATGAAATTCTAGAATGTTGAATACAAATTCTATAATATAAAATGACAATTCTAGAATGTTGAATGAAATTCTAGAATGTTGAATGAAAATTCTAGAATATAAAATGACAATTCAAGAATGTTGAATGAAAATGTTAAAATATAAAATGACAATTCTAGAATGTTGAAAGAAAATTCTAGAATGTTGAATATAAATTGTAGAATATAAAATGACAATTATAGAATGTTGAATGAAATTCTAGAATGTTCAATATAAATTGTAGAATATAAAATGAAAATTGTAGAATGTTGAATGCAATTCTAGAATCTTGAATGAAAATTGTAGAATGTTGAATGAAAATTCTATAATGTAAAATGACAATTCTAGAATATAAAATGACAATTCTAGAATGTTGAATGAAAATGTTATAATATAAAATGACAATTCTAGAATGTTGAATGGCAATTCTAGAATGTTGAATGAAAATTCTAGAATGTTGATTACAAATTGTAGAATATAAAATGACAATTCTAGAATGCTGAATGAAAATTCTAGAATGTTGAATACAAATTCTAGAATATTAAATGTCAATTCTAGAATGTTGAATGACAATTCTAGAATGTTGAATGAAAATTCTAGAATGTTGAATACAACCTTGTGAAGCTGTATGAACTACAGATGGTAGGGGCATCTGCATTATAGCAGTATACAGAGGTGGGACCAAGTCATTGTTTTGCAAGTCCGAGTCAAGTCTCAAGTCTTTGCGCTCAAGTCCGAGTTAAGTCTCAAGTCAGGATGGGCAAGTTCAAGTCAAGTCCAAGTCCTAAACTTTGACAAAACGAGTCTTAAACAAGTCCTTATGTGCTTTTCACCAAATGTAATGACATCGATCAACAGAATAATACTTAATAATCAAACTGCTCTTTATTAGTCACATTAATCATTTAATAATCCATTTTCTCTCTGCTGGTAAAGTAACATGTTTTTTTCTATTTTAAGAGGGATCAGTAAGGTAAGGCTACCGTGACGGTTTGATTCAGAAGGAGTTTAATGTAAGATCCCTGATGTTAAGGTAACCAGAATGTTTATTTCCACTGTGTACAACATGTTATAAGGGACCCACAATCTATCTTTATGCAAGGGATAATGTGCAGCGAGGCGGTCTCTATGGGGAAAAGAACACCTGACTCTAGATCCCTCTGCAGGTGGTACTTTAAGTATATTTTGATGCTAATACTTTTGTACGTTTACTTGTAACATTTTGAATGCAGGACTTTTTATTGTAACCGAGTATTCTTACACTCTGGTACTTTTACTCAAGTACAAGATCTGAACTTCTCCCACCTCTGACAATAAATCCTGAGTGGTTACCAAAAAAAAACCCTGCTCTGAAGGTAATTTTCATTTTACAAATCCTGCACTCAGCTCTGCTTTCTCCAATATCATTGAAATGCAGCCAGATGCTGCTTCTTTTTTCGGTTTTCGCTAATTTCTTGACTTTTTCCGACGCGCTTGCATTTAAATCCGGCTCCCCGTCTCCCCGTCGCTCTGTGTAGCTGGCCTGTACCACTACACCTGCTGTCTTTGGAGCGTCTGCCCCCCACCCTTCTTTCACATAATGGTATGATCCTAGTGTGTCCTCGCATATGATTGGCCGCATGGTGGCCCAGCTAAATAAAGACCCTGCCTGCAAGGATTCTCAGCAAGAGTAGAAGCGGCTGAAGATTCTGCTCTCCCCGACTGGAGTCTGCTCTTCTAGCGGCATGTCGCGATCGGCGTGTTGGAGACCTCTGAATTAAATGATCAAGTCACCTGAAGTCAGAAGGCTCAAGTCCAAGTCAAGTCCCGAGTCATTGGGGTTCAAGTCCAAGTCAAGTCGCAAGTGTTTTGTGATTTTGTCAAGTCGAGTCCAAAGTCATCAAATTGGTGACTCGAGTCTGACTCGAGTCCAAGTCATGTGACTCGAGTCCACACCTCTGGCTTTATAAATAAAATAGTGTCAGAGAATGTTTTGAGAAGTGCAAGTAAATACAAATAAAATTGAAATAGTGCAAGAAGAGTCTATATACACGTAAATGGAATATGATATATAGATAAATAAATTGCAAGATGCAAAGAGATGAATGTTTATGGAGGCACTTTACAGAGCTCAGGTGTTTAATAGTCTTATGGCCTGTGGAATGAAACTGTCCCTGAGTCTGGTGGTTTCTGTCCTGATGCTGCAGTACCGCCTGCCAGACGGCAGCAGACTGTTCTGTCTGCTGTTCTGCCTGCCAGACGGCAGCAGACTGTTCTGTTTGCTGTTCTGCCTGCCAGACGGCAGCAGACTGTTCTGTCCGGCAGCAGACTGTTCTGTCCGGCAGCAGACTGTTCTGTCTGCCTGTCTGGCAGGCGGTACCGCAGCATCAGGTTTGTTGCTGAGGGTCTTTTATAATCCTGTGGGCTTTCTTCCTGAGCCGCTGGGAGTAGAGGTCCTCCATGGATGGCAGCTCCGTCCTCGTGATGTGCTTTGCAGTTTTCGCCACCTGTTTAAACTCTGTTGAGGAACGGGGGGTCTATTTGCGAACTTTTAGGAGAGGCTCTATGATGTCACCGATGATGTCATCACATTCCGCATGACATCATGGCTGATGACGTGAAGGCTGATAACGTTGTCACTGATGAAGACATCCCATTCTGCATGACGTCATTTGATCATCAGTGAGGAAAGGCTCTATGACATCACCGATGCAGACTGTGATGACATCATCGGCAATGACATCATCTGCAACGTCATGCAGAATGCGATGACATCATCGGTGACATCACAGAGCCTCTTAAGAAAGTTTGCAAATAGACCCCCCGTTACTCCACAGAGTTTACGTTTTTTGACGATGCCAAGCAAACGCAGACAAACCGCTCGCCCCGTGCGCAGACGCAGGAGACCTCAGAAGTCCCTCGCTGCTCGCAGACGCAAGAGAGTGGTCCGACGCAGACGCTAAGCAACGACAGGAAACAGTACAAGCTTTTAAAAAGGTTTTCCTTTTTAAAAGCTTGTGCTACATTTTTAATGGTCTTTATGACTATTGCAAACTTTCAGGAGAGGCTCTATTGCAGGGGTCTGCAACCTTTTTGACCAAAGGAACTATTTTGCCCCCTTTTCCACAAATCTTTTTGAAAAAAAAAGAAAAAAAGATTTATTTAAAAAGTTTGCAATAGTGATAAAGACCATTAAAAATGTAGCACAAGCTTTTAAAAAGGAAAACCTTTTTAAAAGCTTCCACAACATGTTTCCTGTCGTTGCTTAGCGTCTGCGTGGGACCACTCTCTTGCGTCTGCGAGCAGCGAGGGACCTCTTAGGTCTCCTGCGTCGTATTTGTATTCAACATTCTAGATTTTCATTCAACATTCTAGAATTGTCATTCAACATTCTAGAATTGTCATTTTATATTATAGAATACGAATATGAATACAAATTCTAGAATATAAAATAAAAATTCTAGAATGTAAAATTAATATTCTAGAATGTTGAATGCAAATTCTAGAATGTTGAATACAAATTGTAGAATATAAATTGACAATTCTAGAATGTTGAATGAAATTCTAGAATGTTGAATACAAATTGTAGAATATGAAATGACAATTCTAGACTGTTGAATGAAATTCTAGAATGTTGAATACAAATTGTAGAATATAAAATGACAATTTGTTAGGGTTGCGGGAAAGGTAGGACCCAAATGCAGAATACCAAAAATGGAAAAAGGTCTACGAACAAAAGGCGAGCTTTATTACAAAAGCTGGAGAACAAAACATGACATGAAACTCCCAGGTAACACAAGGTAACATGGAGGGAGACAGGAAAGACTAACAATGTATCGACAGGGGAACACAGGGAAAGACAAGACTAAATACAGGAAGGGGTAATCACGAGACGAGAAACAGCCGGGCAGGGGAGGAGAAACACAAGGGCAACAGGTGAACACAATCAGACAATTAGACACACCAGGGAAACTACCGACAGGGAGGAACACACAGGGAGAAGGACCAGACAAGAGACAGGGAGGAAAACACAGGGAGAAGGACCAGACAAGAGACAGGGAGGAAAACACAGGGAGAAGGACCAGACAAGAGACAGGGAGGAAAACACAGGGAGAAGGACCAGACAAGAGACAGGGAGAACAGAACAATCAAAACAAACCCCAAAACCTAACACACAAAACCCCAAATCATGACAGAACCCCCCCCTCAAGGGACGGATTCCAGACGTCCCTACACAAACAAAGTCCAATATTTCCAAAAGGGTGGGTAGGGGGTCCGAAGGACGGGTTTGGGCTGACAGCCCAGAGGCACGGCAGAGGACCAGAAAGGGGTCTCGGGCGGACGGCCCGGGGGCAAGGCAGAGTTCAAGGACGGGGACTCGGGCGGACGGCCCGGGGGCAAGGCAGAGTTCGAGGAAGGGGACTCGGGCGGACGGCCCGGGGGCAAGGCAGAGGAACAGGAGTGGTCTCGGGCGGACGGCCCGGGGGCAAGGCAGAGGAACAGGAGGTGGTCTCGGACGGACGGCCCGCGGGCAAGGCAGAGGACCAGGAAAGAGTCTCGGGCGGACGGCCCGAAGGCACAGCAGGAGGACGGGGACTCGGGCGGACGGCCCGGGGGCAAGGCAGAGGAACAGGAGGTGGTCTTGGGCGGACGGCCCGGGGGCAAGGCAGAGGAACAGGAGGTGGTCTCGGGCGGACGGCCCGGGGGCAAGGCAGAGCTCGAGGAAGGGGACTCGGGCGGACGACCCGGGGGCAAGGCAGAGTTCGAGGGATGGGACTCGGGCGTACGGCCCGGGGGCAAGGCAGGGTTCGAGGACGGGGACTCGGGCGGACGGCCCGGGGGCAAGGCAGAGTTCGAGGACGGGGACCCGGGCGGACGGCCCGGGGGCAACGTGGCAGAGCAAAGGCAGAGAAGCGGCCACGGCCGTGGCGGGCATAGTCAGGGCGCCGGGCACAAGGAAGGACCGGGTTCGTGGCCGACTGGACCCCTGACATGACAGGACATCGTGTTGGCAGGAACGCCGGCGGAGCAGGTGTCGGCGGGACCCCCAACAGAACAGGACAAGGAGTCGGCAGGACCCCCAACGATAATGGACGTGGAGTCGGCAGGACCCTCAGCGGAACCCCCGACGCCACAGGACATGGAGTTGGCAGGACCCCCGGCAGAGCAGTAGTCGGCGGGACCTCCAACGATAATGGACGTGGAGTCGGCAGGACCCTCAGCGGAACCCCCGACGCCACAGGACATGGAGTTGGCAGGACCCCCGGCAGAGCAGTAGTCGGCGGGACCTCCAACGATAATGGACGTGGAGTCGGCAGGACCCTCAGCGGAACCCCCGACACCACAGGACATGGAGTTGGCAGGACCCCCGGCAGAGCAGTAGTCGGCGGGACCTCCAACGGCACAGGACATAGGGTTGGCAGGACCCCGGCAGAAGAGTAGTGGGCGGGCCCCCAACGGGACAGGACATGGAGTTGGCAGGACCCCCGGCAGAACAGTAGTCAGCGGGACCCCCAACAGAACAGGACATGGAGTTGGCAGGACCTCCGACGAAACAGGTGTCGGCTGGACCCCCAACGACACAGGCATAGGGTTGGCAGGACCCCCGGCAGAAGAGTAGTCGGCGGGACCTCCCACAGCACAGGACATAGGGTTGGCAGGACCCCCGGCAGAAGAGTAGTCGGCGGGACCTCCAACGGCACAGGATATAGGGTTGGCAGGACCCCCGGCAGAAGAGTAGTCGGCGGGGCCCCCAACGGGACAGGACATGGAGTTGGCAGGACCCTCAGCGGAACCCCCAACGACACAGGACATGGAGTTGGCAGGACCCCCGGCAGAACAGTAGTCGGCGGGACCTCCAACGGCACAGGATATAGGGTTGGCAGGACCCCCGGCAGAAGAGTAGTCGGCGGGGCCCCCAACGGGACAGGACATGGAGTTGGCAGGACCCTCAGCGGAACCCCCAACGACCCAGGACATGGAGTTGGCAGGACCCCCGGCAGAACAGTAGTCGGCGGGACCTCCAACGGCACAGGACATAGGGTTGGCAGGACCCCCGGCAGAAGAGTAGTCGGCGGGACCCCCAACGGGACAGGACATGGAGTTGGTAGGACCCCCGGCAGAACAGTAGTCGGCGGGACCTCCAACGGCAAAGGACATAGGGTTGGCAGGACCCCCGGCAGAAGAGTAGTCGGCGGGACCCCCAACGGGACAGGACATGGAGTTGGCAGGACCCCCGGCAGAAGAGTAGTCGGCGGGACCTCCAACGGGGCAGGACATGGAGTTGGCAGGACCCCCAGCGGAACCTCCAACGGACCAGGACATTGGGTAGGGACTTGAGACGGAACTCGAGAGGAAACTCGAGAGGGAACTCGAGAGGAGACTTGAGAGGTGACTTGAGAGGGAACTCGAGAGGAGACTCGAGAGGAGACTGGAGAAGGACCTTGAGAGGGAACTCGAGAAGGGACTCGAGAGGAGACTTCAGAGGTGACTTGAGAGGGAACTCGAGAGGAGACTCGAGAGGGACTCGAGAGGGAACTCGAGAGGGACTCGAGAGGAGACTTGAGAGGGGACTCGAGAGGGAACTCGAGAAGAGACTCAGAGGGGCTTGAGAGGGGACTCCAGAGGGGACTCGAGAGGGACTCGAGAGAAGGAAAGGGACTTGAGAGGGACTCGAGAGACTAGAGAGGGAACTTGAGTAGGGACCGGAGTTGGGACTAGAGAAGGGACTGGAGAAGGGACTGGAGATGGGACTCGAAAGGGGACTTGAGAAGGGACTTGGAAAGGACTCGAGAGGGGACTTGAGAGGAGACTTGAGAGGGAACTCGAGAGGGAACTTGAGTCGGCCGGTATGCCGACAGGACACGAGGGGTTGGCGTCGGCCGGAGAGCCAACAGGAGACGAGGAGCTGGAGTCGGCCGGTACGCCGACAGGAGGCGAGGTGCTGGAGTCGGCCGGTACGCCGACAGGAGGCGAGGTGCTGGAGTCGGCCGGTACGCCGACAGGACACGGGGAGCTGGCGTCGGCCGGAGAGCCAACAGGTGACGAGGAGCCGGAGTCGGGACCATGGCTGCTGCGTCCGGTACTGGAGCCGGAACCATGGCTGGTGGGGCCGGAGCTGGGGCCGGAACCATGGCTGCTGGGGCCGGCACTGGAGTCGGAACCATGGCTGCTGGGCACGGAACTGGGGCCGGTACCATGGCTGCTGGGGCCAGAACTGGGGCCGGAACCATGGCTGCTGGGGCCAGAACTGGGGCCGGAGCCATGGCTGCTGGGGCCGGAACCATGGCTGTTGGGGCCGGAACTGGGGCCGGAACCATGGCTGCTGGGGCCGGAACTAGGGCCGGAACCATGGCTGCTGGGGCCAGAACTGGGGCCAGAACTGGGGCTCGGGCTGCTAGCCTGGACTTGCGACTCCTTTTTT
This sequence comes from Dissostichus eleginoides, assembly GCA_031216635.1. Classification (NCBI taxonomy): domain Eukaryota; kingdom Metazoa; phylum Chordata; class Actinopteri; order Perciformes; family Nototheniidae; genus Dissostichus; species Dissostichus eleginoides. Next base: position 21,952,504 of record CM062286.1, on the reverse strand, counting down.
AGGAGCTTTTTGGAGGCTCCGTGGACCTCCAAAAGCCAGACGAGTACCCGCGAACGGCTCCTGGACAGGATCAGGAAATGGGGCCGGAACCACTGGAGCACGGGCTGGAATCTTGGCCTCGCATTCTCCAGAAACCTTCCGGAGGCTCCGCGGACCTCCCAGACCAGGTCATACCCCAGGAAAGGGTTAGAGGCTTGAGCCAAGTCTTCAGGAGCCCTCGTAAACCGTTGCAGCCACTCAGGCAACCAGCTCCTGAGCCAGGGCTGGCAAGCAACCTCCTGGCGTGCCGCCTTCAACGCGGCCTCTCTTCCCCGTCTAGATGAGGCGTCACACCAGGTGTAGAACATGTACTCTAGCGAGTACCCAAGGCATTCCGCCTGTAGAGCGAAGCGATCGGCATCTGCTGAGTCCATGTGGTCGATACATTCTGTTAGGGTTGCGGGAAAGGTAGGACCCAAATGCAGAATACCAAAAATGGAAAAAGGTCTACGAACAAAAGGCGAGCTTTATTACAAAAGCTGGAGAACAAAACATGACATGAAACTCACAGGTAACACAAGGTAACATGGAGGGAGACAGGAAAGACTAACAATGTATCGACAGGGGAACACAGGGAAAGACAAGACTAAATACAGGAAGGGGTAATCACGAGACGAGAAACAGCCGGGCAGGGGAGGAGAAACACAAGGGCAACAGGTGAACACAATCAGACAATTAGACACACCAGGGAAACTAATGACAGGGAGGAAAACACAGGGAGAAGGACCAGACAAGAGACAGGGAGGAAAACACAGGGAGAAGGACCAGACAAGAGACAGGGAGGAACACACAGGGAGAAGGACCAGACAAGAGACAGGGAGAACAGAACAATCAAAACAAACCCCAAAACCTAACACACAAAACCCCAAATCATGACACAATTCTAGAATGTTGAATGAAAATTCTAGAATGTTGAATACAAATTCTAGAATATAAAAGGACAATTCTAGAATGTTGAATACAAATTGTAGAATATGAAATGACAATTCTAGAATGTTGAATGAAATTCTAGAACAGGGGTCTCCAACACGTCGATCGCGAGCTACCGGTAGCTCGCGGGCAGCTTTTCAGTAGCTCGCCGCTCGATTATCGATTATAGCGTAGTAAGGTTGCTTCTTGATTTTTCGGCCGCGGCTGGACAATAACGTTTTTTTATTTTAGAATTTTTTCTGTCACACGAATATCAAATTGGTCGGTGACGCAGAGATCAAGGAACAGACGTGACAGCGGCACAGCGAGTCGGCGAAACCACACACGTAGCAGTCTGCTTTCTCCACCAACACCAGTCCAGAACCAACAGCAGAATGACCCGCTCTGAATCAGCCCTGTCGCTGCGGCTCAGAGACACACAGGGAGGGATTTGTGTTTTTTGAAAAACACTCGTTATCATCATGTCAGGTTTTTGGTGGATTTAATCAAGTCTTGGATTGCAGAGTATGAATGTCCTCTTGCTATTTTCAGTTGATAAATACGTGTGTAAAGTTTGTGAAGGCAGGAGGAAAGCTTCCGCGATCGCCGTCTCCTCTCCGTTCCTCCAAACCCCGCCCCCCCCCCCCCTGAAAATAATGAGTGACAGGCTGATAGTGACCCGATAGAAACTTTATTATTCACTTAATCACTGATTGAGATATGATGAAGCCAACTTAATCTCATACATTCATGGGATTTATGTAACAGTAAGACAGAGAATATAAGTGTGCACCCACATGCACTATTTTCGTTTTTATAATGCTGACTTAAGTCATGTGTGTGATGCCACATTCAGGACATTCAGTGTCTTTTCTTTAACAGAAGACGTTGCTAGAAGCTGCAGCTAGACTGCAGAAGTATTAGTTTTTTGTTTTTGAGGATGGAACAATTTCACACACATATAGGGAGGCTAGACCTATACAATTGATTTATTATGGTTTATAATTTAAAGTCAAGACGAAGAAGAAGAAGAAAAAGATGGCTGAACTGTTCAGTGTCAATCCTGTGGAGATGGAGATGGAGGTTATAAATCTCCAAAATAATGTTCAGCTTAAGTCTCAGCAAAACTCACAACATTTCTGGAGCCTTGTAGACCCAGAAAACGATAAGAACATTCACCAAGCAGCACTGAAAAGGTCTGCTTTCTTTGGCTCTACGTACCTTTGTGAAGCAGCTTTTTCTGACATGAATGAAATCTAAATACAGAACAAGGCTGACTGATTAACATTTAAATGACTCTATTAGAGTGAACCTAAGTGGGTATACTCCAGCATACCCCTCTATGGTGGACTCCATGCAGCGCCAGTCATCTCACTGACTGTGAAAAAGAGTGAATGCACTTATTTTAAACATGTGCCATAAGATGCTTGTAAGGTGGTGATTAAAGACATTTATGTGAATTTTCAGTGATGTACTTACTATGTGGGCCATAATAATATGTGAGACATTTTCGTTTTCTTGGACCTTGATGTGAAGTTAAGATTTGTGATAAGCTTTAGGTATTGCAATTTCACACGTGTACAAAAGTATAGCTTAATTCAACTGATGAGGGCTATGTGAATAAATGTAAGCGATGTGATGCAAGTAGCTCTTGGCCACTTTCATTTTTTCAAAGTAGCTCTCAGATGAAGAAAGGTTGGAGACCCCTGTTCGAGAATGTTGAATGAAATTCTAGAATGTTGAATACAAATTCTAGAATGTTAAATGAAATTCTAGAATGTAAAATGAAATTCTAGAATGTTGAATGAAATTCTAGAATGTTGAATACAAATTCTAGAATATAAAATGACAATTCTAGAATGTTGAATGAAAATTCTAGAATATAAAATGACAATTCTAGAATGTTGAATGAAATTCTAGAATGTTGAATCAAATTTTAGAATGTTGAATGACAATTCTAGAATGTTGAATGAAATTCTAGAATGTTGAATGAAAATTCTAGAATGTTGAATACAAATTCTAGAATACAAAAGGACAATTCTAGAATGTTTAATGAAAATTCTAGAATGTTGAATACAAATTGTAGAATATAAAATAAAAATTCTAGAATGTTGAATGAAAATTCTAGAATATAAAATGACAATTCTAGAATGTTGAATGAAATTCTAGAATGTCGAATACAAATTCTAGAATATAAAATGACAATTCTAGAATGTTGAATGAAAATTCTAGAATATAAAATGACAATTCTAGAATGTTGAATGAAATTCTAGAATGTCGAATACAAATTCTAGAATATAAAATGACAATTCTAGAATGTTGAATGAAAATTCTAGAATATAAAATGACAATTCTAGAATGTAAAATTAATATTCTAGAATGTTGAATACAAATTCTAGAATATAAAATGACAATTCTAGAATGTTGAATGAAAATTCTAGAATGTTGAATGAAAATTCTAGAATGTTGAATGAAATTCTAGAATGTTGAATACGAATTCTAGAATATAAAATGACAATTCTAGAATGTTGAATGAAAATTCTAGAATATAAAATGACAATTCTAGAATGTTGAATGAAATTCTAGAATGTTGAATACAAATTCTAGAATATAAAATGACAATTCTAGAATGTTGAATGAAAATTCTAGAATATAAAATGACAATTCTAGAATGTTGAATGAAATTCTAGAATGTTGAATACAAATTCTAGAATGTTGAATGAAATTCTAGAATGTTGAATGAAAATGTTATAATATAAAATGACAATTCTAGAATGTTGAATACAAATTGTAGAATATAAAATGACAATTCTAGAATGTTGAATGAAAATTCTAGAATGTTGAATACAAATTCTAGAATATAAAAGGACAATTCTAGAATGTTGAATACAAATTGTAGAATATAAAATGACAATTCTAGAATGTTGAATGAAAATTCTAGAATATAAAATGACAATTCTAGAATGTTGAATGAAATTCTAGAATGTTGAATACAAATTCTAGAATATAAAATGACAATTCTAGAATGTTGAATGACAATTCTAGAATGTTGAATACAAATTGTAGAATATAAAATGACAATTCTAGAATGTTGAATGACAATTCTAGAATGTTGAATACAAATTCTAGAATATAAAATGACAATTCTAGAATGTTGAATGAAATTCTAGAATGTTGAATACAAATTCTAGAATATAAAATGACAATTCTAGAATGTTGAATGAAATTCTAGAATGTTGAATACAAATTCTAGAATATAAAATGACAATTCTAGAATGTTGAATGAAATTCTAGAATGTTGAATACAAATTCTAGAATATAAAATGACAATTCTAGAATGTTGAATGAAAATTCTAGAATGTTGAATGAAAATTCTAGAATGTTGAATGAAATTCTAGAATGTTGAATACGAATTCTAGAATATAAAATGACAATTCTAGAATGTTGAATGAAAATTCTAGAATATAAAATGACAATTCTAGAATGTTGAATGAAATTCTAGAATGTTGAATACAAATTCTAGAATATAAAATGACAATTCTAGAATGTTGAATGACAATTCTAGAATGTTGAATACAAATTGTAGAATATAAAATAAAAATTCTAGAATGTTGAATGAAAATGTTATAATATAAAATGACAATTCTAGAATGTTGAATACAAATTGTAGAATATAAAATGACAATTCTAGAATGTTGAATGAAAATTCTAGAATGTTGAATACAAATTCTAGAATATAAAAGGACAATTCTAGAATGTTGAATACAAATTGTAGAATATGAAATGACAATTCTAGAATGTTGAATGAAATTCTAGAACAGGGGTCTCCAACACGTCGATCGCGAGCTACCGGTAGCTCGCGGGCAGCTTTTCAGTAGCTCGCCGCTCGATTATCGATTATAGCGTAGTAAGGTTGCTTCTTGATTTTTCGGCCGCGGCTGGACAATAACGTTTTTTTATTTTAGAATTTTTTCTGTCACACGAATATCAAATTGGTCGGTGACGCAGAGATCAAGGAACAGACGTGACAGCGGCACAGCGAGTCGGCGAAACACACAGTAGCAGTCTGCTTTCTCCACCAACACCAGTCCAGAACCAACAGCAGAATGACCCGCTCTGAATCAGCCCTGTCGCTGCGGCTCAGAGACACACAGGGAGGGATTTGTGTTTTTGAAAAACACTCGTTATCATCATGTCAGGTTTTTGGTGGATTTAATCAAGTCTTGGATTGCAGAGTATGAATGTCCTCTTGCTATTTTCAGTTGATAAATACTTGTGTAAAGTTTGTGAAGGCAGGAGGATAGCTTCCGCGATCACCGTCTCCTCTCCGTTCCTCCAAACCCGCCCCCCCCCCCTGAAAATAATGAGTGACAGGCTGATAGTGACCGATAGAAACTTATTATTCACTTAATCACTGATTGAGATATGATGAAGCAACTTAATCTCATACATTCATGGGATTTATGTAACAGTAAGACAGAGAATATAAGTGTGCACCCACATGCACTATTTTCGTTTTTATAATGCTGACTTAAGTCATGTGTGTGATGCCACATTCAGGACATTCAGTGTCTTTTCTTTAACAGAAGACGTTGCTAGAAGCTGCAGCTAGACTGCAGAAGTATTAGTTTTGTTTTTGAGGATGGAACAATTTCACACACATATAGGGAGGCTAGACCTATACAATTGATTTATTATGGTTTATAATTTAAAGTCAAGACGAAGAAGAAGAAGAAAAAGATGGCTGAACTGTTCAGTGTCAATCCTGTGGAGATGGAGAGAGTTATAAATCTCCAAAATAATGTTCAGCTTAAGTCTCAGCAAAACTCACAACATTTCTGGAGCCTTGTAGACCCAGAAAACGATAAGAACATTCACCAAGCAGCACTGAAAAGGTCTGCTTTCTTTGGCTCTACGTACCTTTGTGAAGCAGCTTTTTCTGACATGAATGAAATCTAAATACAGAACAAGGCTGACTGATTAACATTTAAATGACTCTATTAGAGTGAACCTAAGTGGGTATACTCCAGCATACCCCTCTATGGTGGACTCCATGCAGCGCCAGTCATCTCACTGACTGTGAAAAAGAGTGAATGCACTTATTTTAAACATGTGCCATAAGATGCTTGTAAGGTGGTGATTAAGGACATTTATGTGAATTTTCAGTGATGTACTCACTATGAGGGCCATAATAATATGTGAGACATTTTCGTTTTCTTGGACCTTGATGTGAAGTTAAGATTTGTGATAAGCTTTAGGTATTGCAATTTCACACGTGTACAAAAGTATAGCTTAATTCAACTGATGAGGGCTATGTGAATAAATGTAAGCGATGTGATGCAAGTAGCTCTTGGCCACTTTCATTTTTTCAAAGTAGCTCTCAGATGAAGAAAGGTTGGAGACCCCTGTTCGAGAATGTTGAATGAAATTCTAGAATGTTGAATACAAATTCTAGAATGTTAAATGAAATTCTAGAATGTAAAATGAAATTCTAGAATGTTGAATACAAATTCTAGAATATAAAATGACAATTCTAGAATGTTGAATGAAAATTCTAGAATATAAAATGACAATTCTAGAATGTAAAATTAATATTCTAGAATGTTAAATGCAAATTCTAGAATGTTGAATGAAAATTCTAGAATGTTGAATACAAATTGTAGAATATAAAATGACAATTCTAGAATGTTGAATGAAATTCTAGAATGTTGAATACAAATTCTAGAATATAAAATGACAATTCTAGAATGTTGAATGAAATTCTAGAATGTTGAATCAAATTTTAGAATGTTGAATGACAATTCTAGAATGTTGAATGAAATTCTAGAATGTTGAATGAAATTCTAGAATGTTGAATCAAATTTTAGAATGTTGAATGACAATTCTAGAATGTTGAATGAAATTCTAGAATATTGAATACAAATTCTAGAATACAAAAGGACAATTCTAGAATGTTTAATGAAAATTCTAGAATGTTGAATGCAAATTGTAGAATATAAAATAAAAATTCTAGAATGTTGAATGAAAATTCTAGAATATAAAATGACAATTCTAGAATGTTGAATGAAATTCTAGAATGTTGAATACAAATTGTAGAATATAAAATAAAAATTCTAGAATGTTGAATGAAAATTCTAGAATATAAAATGACAATTCTAGAATGTTGAATGAAATTCTAGAATGTTGAATACAAATTCTAGAATGTTGAATGAAATTCTAGAATGTCGAATACAAATTCTAGAATATAAAATGACAATTCTAGAATGTTGAATGAAAATTCTAGAATATAAAATGACAATTCTAGAATGTAAAATTAATATTCTAGAATGTTGAATACAAATTCTAGAATATAAAATGACAATTCTAGAATGTTGAATGAAAATTCTAGAATATAAAATGACAATTCTAGAATGTTGAATGAAATTCTAGAATGTTGAATACAAATTGTAGAATATGAAATGACAATTCTAGAATGTTGAATAAAATTCTACAATGTTGAATACAAATTCTAGAATGTTGAATGAAATTCTAGAATGTTGAATCAAATTCTAAAATGTTGAATGAAATTCTAGAATGTTGAATACAAATTGTAGAATATAAAATGACAATTCTAGAATGTTGAATACAAATTGTAGAATATAAAATGACAATTCTAGAATGTTGAATACAAATTCTAGAATATAAAATGACAATTCTAGAACTTTGAATGAAATTCTAGAATGTTGAATCAAATTCTAGAATGTTGAATCAAATTCTAGAATGTTGAATGACAATTCTAGAATGTTGAATACAAATTGTAAAATATAAAATAAAAATTCTAGAATGTTGAATGAAAATGTTATAATATAAAATGACAATTCTAGAATGTTGAATGACAATTCCAGAAAGTTGAATACAAATTGTAGAATATAAAATGACAATTCTAGAATGTTGAATGAAAATTCTAGAATGTTGAATGCAAATTGTAGAATATAAAATGACAATTCTAGAATGTTGAATGACAATTCTAGAATGTTGAATGACAATTCTAGAATGTTGAATACAAATTGTAGAATATAAAATGACAATTCTAGAATGTTGAATGAAAATTCTAGAATATAAAATGACAATTCTACAATGTAAAATGAATATTCTAGAATGTTGAATGAAAATTCTAGAATGTTGAATGAAAATTCTAGAATGTTGAATACAAATTCTAGAATACAAAAGGACAATTCTAGAATGTTAAATACAAATTCTAGAATGTTGAATACAAATTCTAGAATGTTAAATGAATTTTCTAGAATGTTAAATGAAAATTCTATAATATAAAATGCCAATTCTAGAATATAAAATGACAATTCTAGAATGTTGAATGAAATTCTAGAATGTTGAATACAAATTCTAGAATGTTGAATGAAAGTTCTAGAATATAAAATGACAATTCTAGAATGTTGAATGAAAGTTCTAGAATATAAAATGACAATTCTAGAATGCTGAATGAAAATTCTAGAATGTTGGACACAAATTCTAGAATATTAAATGTCAATTCTAGAATGTTGAATGACAATTCTAGAATGTTGAATGAAAATTCTAGAATGTTGAATACAACCTTGTGAAGCTGTATGAACTACAGATGGTAAGGGCATCTGCATTATAGCATTATAAATAAAATAGTGTCAGAGAATGTTTTGAGAAGTGCAAGTAAATACAAATAAAATTGAAATAGTGCAAGAAGAGTCTATATACACGTAAATGGAATATGATATATAGATAAATAAATTGCAAGATGCAAAGAGATGAATGTTTATGGAGGCACTTTACAGAGCTCAGGTGTTTAATAGTCTTATGGCCTGTGGAATGAAACTGTCCCTGAGTCTGGTGGTTTCTGTCCTGATGCTGCAGTACCGCCTGCCAGACGGCAGCAGACTGTTCTGTCTGCTGTTCTGCCTGCCAGACGGCAGCAGACTGTTCTGTTTGCTGTTCTGCCTGCCAGACGGCAGCAGACTGTTCTGTCTGCTGTTCTGCCTGCCAGACGGCAGCAGACTGTTCTGTCCGGCAGCAGACTGTTCTGTCTGCCTGTCTGGCAGGCGGTACCGCAGCATCAGGTTTGTTGCTGGGGGTCTTTTATAATCCTGTGGGCTTTCTTCCTGAGCCGCTGGGAGTAGAGGTCCTCCATGGATGGCAGCTCCGTCCTCGTGATGTGCTTTGCAGTTTTCGCCACCTGTTTAAACTCTGTTGAGGAACGGGGGGTCTATTTGCGAACTTTTAGGAGAGGCTCTATGATGTCACCGATGATGTCATCACATTCCGCATGACATCATGGCTGATGACGTGAAGGCTGATAACGTTGGTTTTCCTGATAAACCTGATAAAAAAAGGTTTTCCTTTTTAAAAGCTTGTGCTACATTTTTAATGGTCTTTATGACTATTGCAAACTTTCAGGAGAGGCTCTATTGCAGGGGTCTGCAACCTTTTTGACCAAAGGAGCTATTTTGCCCCCTTTTCCACAAATCTTTTTGAAAAAAAAAGAAAAAAAAAATATTTATTTAAAAAAGTTTGCAATAGTGATAAAGACCATTAAAAATGTAGAACAAGCTTTTAAAAAGGAAAACCTTTTTAAAAGCTTGTACTGTTTCCTGTCGTTGCTTAGCGTCTGCGTCGGACCACTCTCTTGCGTCTGCGTTTGCTTGGCATCGTCAAAAAACGTAAACTCCTTTTAGGAACGGGGGGTCTATTTGAAAACTTTCAGGAGAGGCTCTATGATGTCACCGATGATGTCATCACATTCCGCATGACATCATGGCTGATGACGTCAAGGCTGATAACGTTGTCACTGATGAAGACATCCCATTCTGCATGACATCATTTGATCATCATTTAGGAAAGGCTCTATAACTTCACCGATGCAGACTGTGATGACATCATCGGCAATGACATCATCGGCAACGTCATGCACAATGCGATGACATCATCGGTGACATCACAGAGCCTCTCCAGAAAGTTTGCAAATAGACCATACATATTTTATAATTTATAATATTTCTTTTTTGTCTTTCTTTTTCAGGAAGGAAGTACGGGACACCACATGAATGCAGCACAAGTGCTCCAATCTTGTAACATAACGTAGACAAAACTGACACACACACACACCCACACACACACAAACATACGGTGGCCATGAAGTGCAAGACACCAGGCATTTCAGAAAACACAACAGCATTTCACAAAACGCCGCAGCATTTCAGAAAACGCCACAGCATTTCAGAAAACACCACAGCATTTCAGAAAACACAACAGCATTTCAGAAAACACCACAGCATTTCACATTGGACGGAAAGGGCATTCCACTTCTTGTTTGTGATTGGACAGAGCCAGCCAGAGAAGCACTGCTGTGATTGGTTGTTTTTGCTGCCAGTCAAGAAATGGCGCTTCGTGGTTGGTCACCACCCGACAGCGCAATATGTCCCAACACATCAGCCGTTAGCTGTTCGCACACACTCAGAGCTCACAGCTCCTCATATCTGTTCAGAAACTGGACAAAAGTTAAACATGTACAAAACACAGACTGTCTATGTCATGGCGAATACAGTCGCTGCTTTATTTATGTCTGTATGACGTTGTTGTGAGTGTGGACGGAGCAGCTACAGGTTAGTTTAGCCTGATCGATCCGATTTCATTCAGAAAACACGCATTTTAAAAGCCTTTTGCCTGCCGTCTTGTCTGCAGACTTGTCAGATATGAGGAGCTGTGAGCTCTGAGTGTGTGCTAACAGCTAACGGCTGATGTGTTGGGACATGTTGCGCTGTCGGGTGCTGACCAATCACAAAGCATCATTTCTTGACTGGCAGCAAAAACAACCAATCACAGCAGTGCTTTTCTGGCTGGCTCTGTCCAATCACAAACAAGAAGTGTTCTCCCTAAAGGAATACCCTTTCCGTCCAATGTGAAATGCTGTGGTGTTTTGTGAAATGCTGCGGTGTTTTGTGAAATGCTGTAGTGTTTTCTGAAATGCTGTAGTGTTTTCTGAAATGCTGTGGTGTTTACTGAAATGCTGTGGCGTTTTCTGAAATGCTGTGGTGTTTTGTGAAATGCTGTAGTGTTTTCTGAAATGCTGTAGTGTTTTGTGAAATGCTGTGGTGTCTTGCACTTCAGGGCCACTGTACCAAACATGACCTCGCACCATGTTGATTCTTGTGCTGTCTTTATGACTATTGCAAACTTTCAGGAGAGGCTCTATAACGGTCTGCAACCTTTTTGACCAAAAGAGCCATTTTGCCCCCTTTTCCACATATTTTAAAAATAAATTAATTAATTAAAAAATATTTATTTTAAAAAGTTTGCAATAGTGATAAAGACCATTAAAAATGTAGCACAAGCTTTTAAAAAGGAAAACCTTTTTAAAAGCTTCTAATACATGTTTCCTGTCGTTGCTTAGCGTCTGCGTCGGACCACTCTCTTGCGTCTGCGAGCAGCGAGGGACCTCTGAGGTCTCCTGCGACTGCGCACAGGGCAAGAGGCTTGTCTGCGTTTGCTTGGCATCGTCAAAAAACGTAAACTCCTTTTAGGAACGGGGGTCTATTTGCCAGTCAAGAAATTACGCTTTGTGATTGGTCAGCACCAGTAGCGGCTGGTCAATGCAGGGCGCTGGGGCGCCGCCCCCTCTCATAATATCTCGAGAAGTATACTTAAACATGATAAACACAAATTATTATATTTTAAATATTATTAAATAAACGTGTTTCCTTGTACGATGCGCCCGCATGGTAGTCTGCATTCCGTCAAAAATGGTTGCGCATTTCGGGTATTTTTGTGTGAATACATACTTCCTGGTTGAGGGACGCCGGCCAAATGAGAGTGAATGGAAGTCGTTAAACTTTTGGTAAGCAGGTGACCAAAAGCTGCTCGCTGATTGGCGGCTTCAGATTCTCCCACGGGACGCAGCTCTCTGCGCCCCGGACCCTCCCACTTTTTATTGGCAGCGAATCGGTATTGTTTTCATGATCTTTGACCTGATGTGATTGGACCATGACGCTGTCTTTTATGTTCACACCCCTCATTAGTTTTCTGGATGATATTGTTGTCATGGCGACTTCCAGTGCGGCCGCAGAAAATTCAGTTTTTTCTTTACAAAAACACCCTTTCACAAGGCGTCCACTGGAAGAAAAAAAGAGAATAAAGGAGCTTGGACCGGACCGACCCGATTTAAAAATTAATCAGCAGGCAAGTGATCGAGGACGAGCTTACAACCGGGGCTTTACCCGCTCTTGCTACGATAAACGGAGCTGGTTAGCTGGATGTGCTGTTAGCAATGCCTTCTATTGCTTTAAAGTAGCCGCGGTCATCTAGACAGTATGAGGCTAAACTTTTTGGGCAGGTTTAGCATTGCTGAACAGCTAGATGAAGGCTACAGGATCGGCGTTAGGAAGCACAACCAAGAGGTGAGAAAAAACCGACACATCCTGTCCCGAATAATAGACTGTGTGAAATTTTGTGGATCATTTGAGTTGGCTTTGCATGGCCATGATGAGAGTGAAGGCTCCGATAATCCCGGGATATTCCGTGGCTTGGTGGATTTTGTTGCCTCCCTTGATGGAGTGTTGAAAGAGCACCTTGAGAACGCGACTGTATTTAAGGGAACTTCAAAAACCGTGCAGAACGAGCTACTGGACTGTATGTTGTCTGTTGTTAGGGAACACATCATCAAAGAAGCCCAGAGCAGTGATTTTTTATCAATCCAGGCAGATGAGACAATGGATATTGCCACACAGTGCCAACTTGTTCTTGTGCTGCGCTACATTGATGATAAACACAACGTGCAGGAAAGATTTTTTGAGTTCATCCCTTTGCAGTCAGCTACAGCTGAGTCCATTGCTACAGCATTACAAGAGTGTCTTTCTGCCATCCTTCCTGAGGATCAGAAAAGCAAGCTCATCTGCCAGGCGTATGATGGAGCCAGCGTGATGAGGGGGTGCCACTGCAGGTGTTCAGAGGAAGATACAAGATGTGTATGATGACCCAGGAGAGGTTGAATGCATTGGCCATGCTGTCAATGGAAAAGAGTCTGGTGACAGAGATAACTGACTTTAATCAGAAAGTCATTGAGACATTTGCAGGCCAGAAGGAAAGGAGGGCAAAATTCATATTCAAGTAGTGCTATTGTCCATGAATCACGTTTCAATGTTTTTTTTTTGCGCCCCCCCCAAAATGTTTATCACCAGCCGTCACTGGTCAGCACCCGACAGTGCAGCATGTCCCCAACACATCAGCCGTTAGCTGTTAGCACACACTCAGAGCTCACAGCTCCTCATATCTGTTCAGAAACTGGACAAAAGTTAAACATATACAAAACACAGACTGTCTATGTCATGGCGACTACAGTCGCTGCTTTATTTATGTCTGTATGACGTTGTTGTGAGTGTGGACGGAGCAGCTACAGGTTAGTTTAGCCTGATCGATCCGATTCCGATAGCATTTACATGGAGATACGCCCCGCCCCCTCTCCAGCGCGTCTTGTTTGAATGACAGGAGAAAACACAGCTGACAGCCGAATTAATGCTTTATTAATTCATGGTTTTTAAGGGGCTTATCTATCTCCATGTAAATACTATGGTAGACTACCCAATATTCGCATCGCTCTAATCGCTCGAGTTTCACCCGTTTCACCGCGGCTGTCAGCTGTGTTTGCTCCTGTCATTCAAACAAGATGCGCTGGAGAGGGGGCGGGGCGTATCTCCATGTAAATCCTATGGGAGATACCAACTACAACAAAATGAACATATTTGACCGTGATTTAATTGTAATACACGTTTCAAAGTGATGCCGAAGTAACTACATACTGATACCGGTTAGTAAAAACCATGAATTCATGCTTTGACAAGTGTGCAGACAAGACGGCAGGCGAAAAGCTTTCAAAATGCATGTTTTCTGAATGAAATCGGATCGATCAGGCTAAACTAACCTGTAGCTGCTCCGTCCACACTCACAACAACGTCATACAGACATAAATAAAGCAGCGACTGTATTCGCCATGACATAGACAGTCTGTGGTTTGTACATGTTTAACTTTTGTCCAGTTGCTGAACAGATATGAGGAGCTGTGAGCTCTGAGTGTGTGCTGACCAATCACGAAGCGTCATTTCTTGACTGGCAGCAAAAACAACCAATCACAGCAGTGCTTCTCTGGTTGGCTCTGTCCAATCACAAACAAGAAGTGGAATACCCTTTCCGTCCAATGTGAAATGCTGTGGTGTTTTCTGAAATGCTGCAGTGTTTTCTGAAATGCTGCGGCGTTTTCTGAAATGCTGTAGTGTTTTCTGAAATGCTGTGGCGTTTTCTGAAATGCTGTGGTGTTTTCTGAAATGCTGTAGTGTTTTCTGAAATGCTGTGGCGTTTTCTGAAATGCTGTGGTGTTTTCTGAAATGCTGTAGTGTTTTGTGAAATGCTGTGGTGTTTTCTGAAATGCTGTAGTGTTTTCTGAAATGCTGTAGTGTTTTCTGAAATGCTGTTGTGTTTTCTGAAATGCTGTAGTGTTTTCTGAAATGCTGTGGTGTTTTCTGAAATGCTGTAGTGTTTTCTGAAATGCTGTAGTGTTTTCTGAAATGCTGTAGTGTTTTCTGAAATGCTGTAGTGTTTTGTGAAATGCTGTGGTGTCTTGCACTTCAGGGCCACTGTAGAAAAGTGTATCATCTCCAAACATGTCATGGCTTCTTGATTTCTCTCTATGATTTAATCTGCCTAACACCAAAGAGCCCCCCCCAACCCGGTTCCTACCTAAATTCCACTACAGTTCAGAGGTAAATGGTGTACTTTTACTCCACTACGTATTTAATACTTTTAGTTACTTCACAGATCTGGATGAATGATGTGAAATATAATCAAGTGTTAAATCAGACTTTAGTTCCACCTGGAGTAAATTCACAAGCTACCCTGCAGTATACAAAGTCATTCAAACTAGCTGCACCTTTACCAGCTTTGAGAACACTTTAATGATCAATCATTATAAAACATATCATATATATTATTCTGAAATGGACCAATCTGCACAATGACTATTTTTACTGTCGTTACTCTAACTATATTTTGATGATAATACTTTTCTACTTTTACTTGAGTAACATTTTGAATGCAGGACTTTTACTGTAACAGAGTATTCCTACACTCTGGTACCTCTTCTTTTACTCATGTACAAGATCTGAAACTGAGGTAAGCATGCTTAAACACAAATTATAGCCTGCCACCATAAGTGAATATTAAAGGTCCCCTATTACACTCTTTTTCATCTATATATTACAGGTCTCAGATATATCCAGGACATGTCTCTGATTGGCTGAAACACCAAAGAGATCATTGTAGCATCCCATAATCCCCTCTGTTTCAGCCCTGTTTCAAAAGGGCTGATTCTGTGTCTGTAGCTTTAAATGCTAATGAGCTGCTGCTGGCCACGCCCCTCTGAGAAGTGATTGGTTTCAAAAACACAATGGTGCTCTAGGAGGAGATTCAGGTGATAGGGTGGGGGGGGTTACCTTGGTTGGTTATTGGCTAATGGTTGCACAACCCCAAAAATAATTGTGACACCACAAAGTGACCAAAATCTGATCAGCTCATTTTCAGACAGGTGGATCAGGAGAAAAAGAACAGGCTAGGTAACCTGAAACTTTTCAAATCTCCTAACACACTGCTGAAACATATTTATTTATAAAAGACATGAATAAGTGGATTTTCATATGATAGGGTGACCTTTAAAGGACAGCAGTGTCATTTTGACTGCGTCAGAGTTTCAGCAGTTCGGTCCATTTTTGCATGGCCCTGGTTAGTAATTATAGCAGATTACTTCAAATGGATATTGCTCAAGCCTGACTGCATACATTTGGATTAGTTTCCTATATTGTGAGGGGCCGTACAGGCCGTAATTCATACTGGTCCTCTCACACACATACATTCTCCTTTTACATACATATATTTTCACTCTTACACACATACATTCTCCTTTTACATACATATATTTTCACTCTTACACAGTGATACAAATATTTGTATCACTCGTCAAATATAGCAGGAAAAAAAATGAAGAGCAGCTGATTTGAAAAAACAAACTCGAGAGACGGCTGAGTGACCGCAGTGCAGAATCGCTGTATAGTTTACATCTCCTAACAATGTTGTCCGTTTTAGACATAGGCTTATTATATTTACAGCCCTTAATAACTTTCCTTTTCTGGGCTCAATATGTGTCTTGGCCGTTTTTGTTGTGATCGCTAAATTCACCTCGTTTCCCCTTGATTATAATATTATCACAGTTCCAAGCAAACGAGTGATTTTGTTTTGAAATCACATCCGTGAGTTTTGCCCCGCACCTCGCTCCAATGACCATTAGACCATTTAGTAAGGTAAAAAACTAAAAGCAAAAACGCCTCTCAGACGCTCTTCAGTTTACTTGTTTAATAAAGAAAAACAAATGGTCCGTAGATACACGGATTCATCTCCCTCCATCATGTTGATTTGAATCAGAAGTTCTGAACATGAGCCCGCCCCGCTCAACCTTCTGAGCCAATCACAGCGCGATAATGACCTGCCTTCCGTTTCAACTATACTCCTTCCGTTTCCACTATACTTTCTCTCCCACATACATTCTTCTCTTGCATACATATATTGTCTTCAGATATGCATATATTATTTATAATATTAAATGTAAACATTGAATGAATGTGCACGAGAGCAAAATGTATAAATATGTGAGGGAAAAATGTATAAATATGTGAGGGAAAAATGTATAAATATGTGAGTGAAAATGTATGAATGTGTGCATTGAAATATGATAATATGAGAGCAAAATGTATGAATGTGTGAGTGTAAATATATATGTATATGAGAGTGAAAATGTATGAATGTAAAAGGAGAATGTATGTGTGTAAGAGTGAAAATATATGTATGTAAAAGGAGAATGTATGTGTGTGTCTGTACGGCCCCTCTTACGATATTGTAACCATTAGCAATACTGTTATGGGATGAGGCCAGATTGAAAGTTTAAAAATGTTTGCTTTAAATGTTTAAATACATTGCAAGGTCTATATTATGCATGGCTAACCCCTACACAATCTTGCATATAGTAAATAATGCTGTTTAAATGGGTCCATTTGCACACATTGCACCTTTAATCATATCACTCCTCCACCTCCAATCTTAGATACTTCATTAATTCCTTTTAAACAGCAACAGCATACTGAAACCCGAGCTGTTTAGCCACAGCTCTGGATTCAGACCTTTTTTCTTGTTTCTGTGGTTTGGTCTTTCTACAGTGTTAAGATGATCCTCAGCATAACACACTCTCACTCCTCTCTTTTTCACTGAGCCTAAATTGCCTCTTTAAGGTCATAAGGTCATAAAGTCATAAGGTCATGGTTAATAGCATGGAGCACCAAGTATATCCCCCACACATGCCAAGAACATGAGCATCTAATTATTGTATTTGTGCTGTCATTAAAGCACTTTAACTGAGCTCTGCTATATGTGGTATATATGCTTCTGACAAAAGCTAGAGGTGGAACATATTTGCTGTGACATTTAAGAATGAACAGATGATTATAGGCAAGATTTGTGATAAAACCTTCACCCATTTTTCATTTTCAGTCAGGTGAAGATACAATGAAAATATATATATATATTTCCAGTAAAGACAAGATAGACTCACAGATACAGTAGCATCCTCATTATAAATGAAAAGACTCATGAAGCTGCACACAGTCACTGTCCTCAGTTAATAGTTCCAAAAATGTTGAAATGTAGTCCTTTATGGCATTTTTTAAATCACAACTTCTGTCTAAAATCCCAAATGAATTTATATTTACTTTACATTTCTCACTGGTCTCCAAAGGAAATACTGTCATGCTATACACTGTGGCATTCTGCATGCTGTTTGTGGTGTCTTGGGTAATTATAGGTGTGAAAAGTACTCTTGTACTTGAGTAATAGTAAAAGTCCTGCATTCAAAATGTTATCCAAGTAAAAGTAGAAAAGTATTATCATCAAATATAGTTAAAGTAGCAACAGTAAAAGTAGTCATTGTGCAGATTGGTCCATTTCAGAATAATATATGTTTTATAATGATTGATCATTAAAGTGTTCTCAAAGCTGGTAAAGGTGCAGCTAGTTGTAATGACTTTGTATACTGCAGGGTAGCTTGTGGATTTACTCCAGGTGGAACTAAAGTCTGATTTAAGACTTGAATATATTTCACATCATTAACCCAGATCTGTAAAGTAACTAAAGGTTTTAAATAAATGTAGTTAAGTAAAAGTACATGAAGCTTACAATGGAATTACTCAAATACAAGTATCTCAAAATTGTACTTAAGTACAGTACTTGAGTAAATGTACTTAGTTACCGCTCACCTCTGGCTATAATTAGGGTCCTTTGGTGTTTAATTTGAGTCAACTGTCTATATCTGATGGTAAAAATGCTAAGTAATCGTTTGCACTCCTTATTGTCAGATATTCATTTGCAAACTCACCTTTTGAGCTCTGGTTTTGGTCTCCACCACCTCTTAGGAGTAACTATCTGTCTTTTTAGCCTCTAAATGCTCCACACTGTCTGGGTGCAGCTGAGCAGATCAGAGCCTTTTCTCTGGAAACAGCTGCTGCTGAAAGAAAAGGCTGACTACAGTGGAGATAGTGGGCCAAAAAACCATAACTAAAACTAAAAGAGGCTAAACCTTAGGTGAACTGCTGGGTGGGTGATAATTCTTCATTGGCTCATCATACAACATAACAACACCTTTTGTATTACACATTTGATTGTTTGTATGTATAATACTGATTAGAGCAGAATATTGTTATAGTTTTACCAAGTGTTGCTAGGTGTTTTTACTTTAAGCTTTTTACAAATGCCCATGCAAATCATCATGTTGTGGTGTGGGACATTAAAACTCTCTCTGCACCTTTTAATGGCATGGCATTAATTGCAATACTGTATTTATTTGTTAATATGGCATCATCTCTTTTATACAGCTGACCTGACAAAAGGCTTTAGAACAATCAGGAAATATGATTTTTGAATGACTTCTCTGGCAATCCAAATGGACACAAGAAAAGGAGAAAGTGGCTGCACATACCCCTGGATTAATTTGAAATATTTTCCTGAAAGAATGGAGCTGGTGGAGTGGAGGGAGGGGGGGTCAAGGAAGAATGGAGCCCGGGGGGGGTGGGGGTTTGGTTCAGAGTCTGGGCCAGCCAGCAGGACATCCTGTTTGAGACCTTCGAAATAATCTCCCACAGAAGAGACACACAGACATTGATTGTCACCCTGGCACACGGCCAAGACTAAGGAGAAAGCCCCCCACCCCTTGGCCCCCCACCCCACTCAGCCTCTGGACGGTAGTCAAAAAGCCCCTCGAGGAAGTCATTAAAGCTCAAGGTTGATGAAAAGTCTCTCCTTCCTTCCTCACTCAGCTCAGAGATATTTGTTGTGATTTGCACAGAAGCAGGAGGCAAGGCTTCCAAAGCTGCATCATGAGGCGCTTTCACACCGGAGTACTTTTCCCAGGAATAGTTCCAATAGTTCCTGGGATTTTGCGTTCAAACCAAAAATATCTGAAACTAGAACTTTTTTTGCGAACCTTTTCACCCCTTTTTAGAGAGCAGGGACTTTCCTGGGGAGAAAAGGTTCCAATTTCTGATTGGCTGGGCGGATTGCAAACCACGCCCCCGTAAAACTCGGAAAAGTTTTGTGAAGCCGCCATTGTATTTGCTGGCATTAGCAATATTAGCATTAGCTTTAGCATTAGCCCTGCGCACCAACGGAGAGAGACTAATTTATGGCAACACAAAAAAAAACATGGGAGCGGTGGAGTGAGTTGTTTGCGGCCTGCCAGTAAACCCAAAGCAGAAGAAGAAGAAGTGACGTCAGCGGCTTCATTTGCCTAATCCTCCCTCAGGGACTTATGCCGATGTGAACGCGATCTGCTCTTTTGTTCCGGGAACTAAAGAGTTCCGACGAACTAAGTATTGGGAACTAAGTACGGCAAAGTACTTGGTGTGAAAGCGCCTATGGAGTTATAATCCTTGTAAATTGTAGCCTAAAAAAATGCCTTCTCTAATAGCTCATGCTCTTAAATTGCTCTGTCTACTTTTGCCGAATTTGCATTTCCTTGTTTCCTGAGCGATACACCCGGCAGGTGAGGTTAATTCACGGTTGGCTAAAAAGCTTACAATAGACAGTTTGGCTGATAATACTTTACTCCTTTTTATTTTTCTAAATAAATTGTGCAGCAGGATACATCATTTCTGTAGAGCTATAGGAAGCCCAGAGGATAAATCCTAATGATAAAGTTTTGACTTATCCTGTAATATATAACACCATCACATTATCACCACATTTGGTATGGACATTCCCTGGAAATGTCTCTGATGATTACTTCTACACCTATAACATTGGTTCAAACAATTAGGTTCCCCTACTGTGACAACTTTTTATTTTTTGCTTAGTGCCATTGTACTTCAGTTTATCCAATAGTTTGGTTTGTGAACAAATACCTGCATAACTATCCATCCCATTAGCTCCAGCTTTAGTTTGTGTTGAGTGCTAAATAGCCCACTTAAGCATGCCAACAAGCTAGTTAACATGATAAAAAATAATGATGCTAAACATCAGCATGCTAAAATATTCATTGTGAGCATGTTAGCATGCTAATGTCAAAGTGCCAACAGTGATGCCAGCAAAGCTGTATAGACTCTTGCTAGGTTAAATATACATTTTAGATAAGTGGAGTATGGAACAAAGTGACTCAAAGGCAGGTTTCATTCTGTGCTACCAGATTAGCGTGTGTAGCCTGTGGAAAAACCTTGTCAATTTACAGATGCTCTTCAACTTCTACATATTTCAGTGTGAAAATCTCTACTTTTAGATAAGCTATTCACTCTATGACAAGCAATAATGTGTTACTATTTGTAAATGGACCATTGAAATAATGAGTTTGCATCAATATGAAATGATGAAATGATCGCATTATTACATTACCACATAATTACTTGTTGCAACCATCCCCAACCCTCAGCCATGCTAATGTGCTAGCTAGACACACTGACCATGTGGCTCAGAAGTCAACGGACAACGATTCAAAATTGGCACATTTTGATCATTACATGCAAAAGGTCAGGGGCCTCATTTATAAACGGTGCGTACGCTCAAAAGATGGCGTACGCCAGTTTCTACGCAATGTTTGCGATTTATAAAAAACTAACTTGACGGGAAAATGTGCGGTCCTCCACGCAAACTCTGACCCACGCACTACGCACAAAAACGGGAGAGACGAGAAACTGCGACACAGTTGGCAGAAGGAAGAATGGAGAGAAATATGTGGAAATAATACCATAAATAGAATGTTACATCTAATTTATTATATATCAAGAATTCATTTCCACAAATTGATTAAAGCCAATCTTAAAATGATGAAACAAACGCCTGTTTGAGACTCCTCAGTGCACACAAAAACATAACTTGGAGAAATAAATAAATACGGACATTTAATTGATCACCCCTCGATTATGTTCTCTTGTTAAGAAATGTATTCTCATAAATGATGCGGTAAACAGAAGGACAGAATCACTTTAAACTGACGCCGTTTTGGATTTCTATAGGTTGTATAGATACGAGCATGGTTTTAACTTTGATATACTATCATGTTTAATCATGTTTTATGCCGTTCGCCAATAGGCCTACTTGATAAGTATTCAGATCCAGTCGTCGTGACTCCACTCCGGAGGGATTCCCCGATCATTTCTTACAGTTTCTCATCAAGGGCGGGTCTCCTGTCCCCGGTACAAACACACTGCCTGAGGAAGGCTATGTGTATTTTTTTTGTCATTAACCTTTTTCGGACCACTTATTTATTTATTTTGGTGACGATCCGACCTCCATGCTGCTACTCTGGTTCAAACTGCATCCACCAAACAATATGATTTATCTCGACCTCCCCAAAATAACCAAAATCTGACACGGTGTGAGATGTCTTTTTTAGCTGTTCTGTCGTCATTTCCTGCGATCTTCTTCATGCAGTCAGTCAAAATGAATGAATGGGCGTTTCTTTGACTATTTATAGGCAAATATGGGCGTTACGTGAAGCCCGCAAAAGCTGCGCCGCATTTCGAGTTGATTGTGATTTATAAAGGGAAACCGGCGTACGTCCTGCGCCGGTACGCAGTGTTTTATAAATCGAAAAATGTCTATGCGTATTTATTTGCTTTGTCCTACGTAAGCAACCTTCCCACGTGAATCCTACGCAAGGCTTTATAAATGAGGCCCCAGGATATTATGGAAAAAAAGAAGGTTCATATAACAAATGAGTATGATCAATCTATCATGTTTCTTTTCAGAGGAATAAGACCCGACCCCAGTTCTCTCTACTTAAGTACATCAAAGTATGAAAGTAGAAAATGTGGAGGTCCAGCTCATGTTAATCTGCGTATAAGAGCTCCTTTGAAGCGTTTATTCATATTTGCCTTTGCAGCCTATTGCTGTCTCTCCAGGTGGGGAAGCTGGTGGCTAAATGAAGACCACCAAAGCATGCGCTCTGTTTGCGGAGGGATTTCAGCCCCCTGACCACTTGTCCATTGTCATCAAATTTGCACAGAGCTGCAATAATTCAAAGACACTTATCATATGCTTTTGGATTGCTTGTGCCCCCCGTTTCCCCCTGTGGCCAATCGTGTTGACCTTCCTGTCAGCTCCCCTGTGGAATTCTGGGTGGCAGGCGGTTCTGCCTCCCTCCCTCCACCCCCGCTAACAGAATACATACAAATTAGCCTTTCAAATATCAGATCAAGTTATGTAAAGAACAAAAGCAAAGCAGACCTCAAAGGGGGGGGGACAGGAGAGATGCTTCAGCTCTCTCAACCCGGTCCTCAGACGCTGTGGTGGATTTGATTATTGTTGTTAACTCCTCTCCCCCCCTCCCCTCAGCTCCCTGAGACCCCCTGCACTAACAAAATGGGTCCAGCCTTTTGGAGCGAATCCCAATCCCAAACCTGGTCTTTGATTTCGGGGGTCTTGGCACTGCTCCTTCTCCCTGCTTTGTTCCTCTTGATGGATCCAGGCGGGCCGGCGAACCGTGACCCCTGCCAGCCCACCCCGTCTGTGTGAGCGCACACACACTCACACACACACACACATACACACACACGCACACACACACACTGACAGACAATGCCAAGCCACCACAGAACCCAACAGGAAAGGAGGGGAAAATGGAGGGAAGAAAATTGTGGACAAATGAGCTGAAAGCATCTGTGAATCAAAGTCTCATCCCTGACAGAGATTACAGCGCGGCTAGTGTCGTCGCTGCTTCCATTGTGTCTGTTGGGATAAGTTAGCCATGTGTGGTGGGCGAGGAAGAGAGTCTGGCCCTTTCACTGCTCTGAACCACCTGCCACCAGACGGACCGAGTGTGAACTTGAACAAGGAAGAAAAAAAAAACTTCAGTTCCCTTCCGGCAGCCGCCTCATTTTCTCTAACTGTGTTGTCAAAGCCAGCTTCGTATCCACTTTGTAGTGTCTCGGAGTCGACAAGCTTTTACAGACGCTTGGACCATAATATTTCATGCTTTTTGTTTTGCTGAGGCCAAAAACAAAACAACTGTTCAACTTGTAAAAAAACAATTTTTTTTACATATATATTTTTACTGAAGACACATGGCACATAGAAAATACATTTTTGGAGCCACAGTTACAGAATTGAAACAACTAGTAATCGTCTTAGTCTTAACTTTGTACATCTATTGAAAAGCCATACCTTGCTTTTTTATATTTTTTAATAATAAAAGGAAAAAAATACAAAGACAGCAACAGGAAATCTAAGGATATTTTTCGCAATTACAAATGGATTGTGCTTTAAAGAATGCTCCCATTATGATGCAGAGTTAATGTCTATCTTTAGAAAACAATGTGAAATGTATCCAATGACATGTGTTCCTATAAATTAACACATGGATCTTATTTGTGTAATTTTGTGTAACATTGCGCCAATGTAATTGCAGAGATCTTCCATTATGCCAAAAAAACTAAACAGTAAGACAATCAGATAGATTTGGCAGTAATCTCATTGGCTGTAAACATTAGTACACTATGTTCCTTACAGAATAAAGTATGGATCTTCTTCACAGACTGAAAACTCTTCCTAAACCTGTATAAACTAAATAAATGCTAAATCCATACAGTGAGGCCAGCTGTGCTAATGGCTTCCAGAAAGCCCCACAGACTGTCCAGCCTGAAGGAAGCGAGGTGAGCGCTGTTCCACTTCCTGCACTTTAATTAGAACCAAATTGAAATGAGCCTCCCTCCTCAGTGTTCTCTTAATTGACCCAATGAATGCGTGGGGGGAAAGCCTCATTAGCACTCCGGTTTACACCAGGCCAACAAAACAAATCCTCAATAGCACAGCAGAGCCGAGCCCACTACATTTTGAAGTTCACTCCACCATTTTGACTTCTAGAGAAGCTTTTGATCCGTGTTAAACTTATGGGGGGAATAAAGTGGTGAGTATTTGCAGAGTGCATGAATTTAAAGCAACCAGAGCTGAAGAATAGTTAAATAAGAGATGACCTACATTTGGATTTCAGCCAGACTGCCAGAATGACCAAAACTCTGTATTCTTGGTGTTTTCCTGTGATTCCAAGACTTAATAACACCAAGCTAATCATAAAATATCTGATCATAATATATATCCCAGAAAGCCCCTCAATCAGTCAATCACTCTCTCATCGTCTGGCCTTAGAGAAATGGACCTCTGCTTTAAGGGAAAGCCTGATGGCTTCTATAGAACATGGGGGAAATTCTCACACTTGTTGGAAAGGAACTATACGACCTGGTCAATTAGTATGCAAGAGATTATGGGATGTGATGCAGCTTCTTGTCTACCAGCTTTTTGACTTACTGTTTCAGCCTTTTGACAATTTCACATGAGCATTTACATTATTTTTAATCATTTACGTTGTTTTGAGTTTCCTCTTTGAATTATTGCAATGTTCACTGTCAACATCTATATAGTATATCTGTATGTTTTTGTATGTTATTCTTAAAAGAAAGGAAAAAAATAGTAATACTTAAATAAGTATTACTATTTTTTCCCTTTCTTTTCTTGTAACTTTGTTGTATTTGTTTGTTTTGTTGTTTTCGTCTTTGGGGGGTTACACATGTGTGTAATGTGTTTCTGGAAAAAACGAAATGCAATAAATATATTTGTCAAAACTTAATAAAATACATTACGACAGCTCACAGTTGATATTTGGAATTTCGACTTTTTTTACTTCATAAAACTCAGCGTTGAATGTCAGCTCCCCTGTACACAAACAAGGCCATTTTACATTTCTGTTTTCTGTACAAATAAAACAAATTGAATACAACATACCACTTGTAGACTTGTAGAGGTGTTTGTAGGTGATTGTATTACCTTGAACAGAACATGGCTAGCTTTTTCCCATGGTTCATATTTAGCTGTAGGCTACCGATGCTTGGTGTTTTTATACAAGAAAAAGAAAAGAATAATCCATATTGTTTCCTCCAATGTATGGTGGGGAGAAATGTCTGCATAACTCCAAGAAATGTGCTGAGTGGACTGAGCTGATCCTTTCGCTTCAGTAGTCGAACCAACTCTGACCGGTGTGTGTTTTGGCGCTGTCACATATGGGATCAGTTTACTAATTATTCCTCTCATTATTTCCACATAAATGAGGCACAATGATGAGTGCACCTCGGTCGTGTTTGGACCTTTTAGTCCAGTTAAGGACCTCGGCCTCTACCGCATTTTGATTGGTTTGGACAAGCTGCGTGCCAGCCAAGTCTGTCACACCGGAAGGTCTCTTTCATTATTTTTGAAATGCCACATCTGATTTTAATAACACAAAGGGTGAAAAGAAACTTCCACTCTGCAAAGTTAACGAGGAATTTGCAATGTCCATCCTATTTGTCTTCATAAAACGTGTTTGAAACTGTTGCTCGCCACGCAGCAAGACATTAGCAGCCTAAATTTAATAAATAAATAAATAGATCCTTGAAGAAAAATCCAGCCAGAAAGTTCAAGGGATAGTTTTGGCAAAATATGCTTGTTTGCTTTTTTTGTGAGATAAGAAGACTAATTTTAATCTCAAGTGTAAGGACATGGGTAGCCTAGCTTAGCATTTGAGAATGTATTGCAGGGGCTTCACTGTTAAAAAAGATCCACCACAAACCCCACACTTATTGAAACATATCACATTTGTTTCAAAGCCAAACAGAAATGAACGCTATCAAACTATATTCAACTATTCTATGCATGTTCTGTTTGCCAAAAGAAACGTTTGCTTTTTGTATTAGCTTGGTGGGAGCTCTGCACACAGAAGCTCTAAATCTAAATCTATCTAAATCTGCAAAGCCTCCACCAGCACGAGCATTTTCAAGAAGATACGGGTATTGATCACACTACAGAAAAAGTAGTAATATTATACAAAGTGATCTGTTCGTAACAAGGAACTCCAGGCCGAATAAATGATGACAAGTTGCCATAAAAATGTTAATAAATCAACTAATAATTCAGAAGACTTTTAGGACTGCTTAATAATAGTTGACGTAATTCATTTCATTGTTATGTGAAGTAATCAAAAGCTTTGCTGTGAGGTTGTTTTGAAACCCACAAAGCGTAAATGTATAATGAGTTTGAAAACATTCAGAATCTATTTTTAAAAAGGTGAGAAAATCAATCATTCAGATCGTGATATAGACTGTACATTTGTTGAAGTATGTATGTAGTGCCTTTAAAAAAAACACATAGTCTGGAAATAAGATCAACTAAATCATGCTTCCAGTTGTACTTACACATTCTAAAATCAGTGCTTCTATTTATTAGATTTTTCAAAACATTGTCCTTTTCTAAGAATGTGTATATCCAATAAAGAACCTAAATGGGGCTACAAGAGGACCATCTCTCATCCAATTGACTGTGATGGCCACTGACTACATCACAGAAGAGATCTTGGTAATGAAATCGTACCAACAAATGTATCTTCCGATTCAACTAAACGTCTAAAGTGATTGGTTTTGTTCAGGTTTAAATTGACCTCCAGGATGACGCATGACTTTTTTTCTACAGAAAACAGGATGTCAGTGTTTTCATTTGTTCAATCCATGTCTTCGTTCACAGCTGAGTCGAAATTACTGATGCCATTCTTTCCAGGAATATCCCAGTAAAGAGTGAGGCTTGATAAATAGATGGCTTGACCTGTAGTTATTTTGGCTCCATGGTTAGAACTCAATGCAGCCAGACGCTCGTAGAGCTCTGGTGACACCTAGTGGTGGTCTGACTTCATGATGGAAGGATGTTGCTCTGATACCTTTCCTGACTAGACCCAGGGAGCAGTACAAAAACATGAGCCGTTTATATGTTGATCAAATAACACTTCGAGATATGTTTGAAATCACATTATTTTAAGTGTAATTGTTACACAAATAGATTTAAAGCAAGTAATTAGCTATAGGACAGCCATGTTTTATTTTCAGAGCAATTAGCTTAATTATACATACAACAGATGTTCATCACCATCTCCAGTGTTAACAAAGACACACCACCATTATAATACTTTACCGTCCTTTTTAATAGGTTAAAGACAAGTTCTTCACGCAGGTTTAGTTCACCCTTATAAACCAGGAATGCAGTCAGACTGCCATAATCATGCAATAAGCCATCCATACGCCACAGTATGAAAAACAATCAGACTGTGCCAGTCCAGTCTTTATTCAGAATCCAAAAATGACATCAGGATTTCCCAAGTGTGTTAGTCCAGTGGTTAAGTGACAAAAGCTGCTGAGCAATTCATGCAAGAACACAGGGCAGAACAAATGGTTTGTGAGCTTAAGGTGGTTCCAATCATGACACAACTCTTGATAATTGCAGGCTGTGGTTGTTCAATGTTAATCCTTTAAACTGGTCTAGATGAATACCACTTAAGCCTGTATAACATCAGAAACAAGCTCATGAAAATGAAAGAACTGAAAACATACTGCAATCACCCAATAAGAGCTTTATTAAAACACGGGAATGCCACCAAAGCGAGGTTTAACACAACTGCAGCAAAAGGAGAAAAAAAAAAGCCAAAAAACAACAACAAAAATGAGCTTCTCTGAAGCCACTTTTTAAAAATACCCCAGGTGAGTAAATGTAAGCCCCAACCATACAAATACCTCCTAAAGGTGTTTCTAATCTAAGACATTTAACCACTTGATTTAACTTCGTCCTGAGGTGGCACGACTTCCGGAGCACTTCAGGTTATACGGTCTTCTGCTGGCCCTTCTTTCCAATCAGAGACTTGTGGATGTGAGGGATCACACCTGGGAAACAGAGGACCAGACATTAACAGCTGCACGTTAGTCGTTACAGTTGGTCAATCATCTAATCAAAAAGCTAGTCAAAGGCTAAAAACCTCATCAGTTTCCTGCACATGGACCAAATGAATAAATAAATAAATATCTTCTCATGACTGAGTTCAGCACTTAAAAAAGGTTTGTGTTATTTAAAGTTAATGGGCCTGCACCTAGAATAGTCATGATTATAGAAAACTAATCTGCTTGCTGGACTCATTCTGGGGTAAATGCATTCATTTTAAGTTACAAAAGTAATAAAATAAAAGTGCAACTCTAAAAATGTAAAAATAAGTTTCCATGTATTGGATAGTTTCTGTCACCTTGGCGTCTGGAATGTGGGCATTTCACAGCGTTTTATAGACTCCATTGTAATACATTAATCAACAAATGTAACATTATTGTATGAATGATAGGGCTCTTCTCCTTACCTCCACCAGCAATAGTGGCCTTGATCAGTGAATCCAACTCTTCATCTCCTCTAATGGCCAGCTGCAGGTGGCGGGGGGTAATACGCTTCACCTTAAGATCCTTTGATGCATTTCCTGCCAACTCCAGAACCTGAAAGACAGACAGGCTTTAGATGTACACATTAGCCAGGAACGGCGGCTATCAGACAGATAAACTGTAGTCAGCGTTACCTCGGCCGTGAGGTATTCGAGGATAGCCGCGCTGTACACGGCTGCAGTGGCTCCCACTCTGCCGTGGCTGGTGGTTCTGGACTTCAGGTGTCTGTGGATACGACCCACTGGAAACTGCAGCGATACAATGAGCAGACATTGGTGGAGAGAAACAAAATGGATCAGTGGCCAGACGGTGAGAGACGGCCAGCTGATGTCTAATGTTAGCTTGTTAGCGTTAGCACAGACAAATTAATGAATGGATTTCAATAGACAAACCTGCAGTCCTGCTCTTTGGGAGCGCGAAATAGCCTTAGTCTTGGTCTTCCCAGAGTCTTTACCTGCCTTTCCACCAGCCTGGAAAACAAAAAGACAGTTATTGGGCTTGCTGCCGCCCCATCTTGTATTACTGTGAAATAAAACCCTTACAAAGTTTACAAATAACCGCAATTTAGCAGTGTGTTACCCTTTATATCGCTCGATTAAAGCAGCCGATGAGGAAGCTAGCATGATTAGCTACTACAACAGCTAACGCTAGCGGCTAATAGTTAGCTGTTCAACAACATGCAAAGGGGCCTTTAACATGTATTGCCAACAACCCAAACGCAAACACAGGTTATCGATATGATATAACACTACGAAATGAAGTTCTTACCATGTTTAAAATCCACAAATAATGTCTTGAAGCTGCAGCACAAATCGGGTTTCCTGCTACCGAGCACTGACTATCGGTTTGGACTACAACCCCCACGCCTACGATGGTCCAGTATTTATAATCAATCTTCATCCGGGTAACTACAGGGAGAGCAATAGCCAATCATTTTCGTCGTGTGTTTCCTGCCCGGGCAATCAGCAGCCAATGAATGAACATACCTCACTTCTCGGGGAGAGACACATTTCCGTTCCAAGTAATGATGGGTAATGTAGTTGTGACATTTTGACGTTCAATTCATATGTATTAAGGTCTATCTATTCCCTTACAGAAATAACAAGTTAATATTTAAACCCTGAAAACAGTATTCTTTCAAAGGTTATTCATTTAGATAAGAAAGAAAATATAGAGTACATTAAGTTGTTGCGTCATCAGACCAAGAGAAAATGATACATTTATAATGAAAATACTTTCATTCTATGTACTTTAAAAAGTGAAAGCAACAACTTTATCGAATCAGTGACTTGTAAGCAAATATATCCAACTTTCTTTTAAAAAACTACGTATCTTTGTCAAATACGTAATGTGAAAAACTTCAACTTAAATCACCCCTCTCCTAAAATATGCCATTTGATGATCTGTCACATCCCTGTAGTACACTTGTGTCTTCCATAAAATAGCCTATTTTTACAGATATGAGCTAGTCGTATATTCTAAAAAATAAAGGTCTGAATTTTAAGGGCAGGTTTCCAACTGCACTAAACACTTTATTGATATGACTCACAGCATGTTCATTGTGCTGTTGTAGATCCTTCCTCAGGCCACACGGGGGCAGTGAATGCTCATGGTTTGACTTACACTGTTTGTTGAAAAGCTATCCACCCTACACCTAGCTCTCTTTAGTATAACTGCAAGTTATAGTAGAGATGTATTATGTCACGTTTTGATAGCTTTACAGAAAAATAGGACAAATATTTTTATGAAAACTCAACACATATATCCTCATATTTCATTCATTTGTGTGCTTTATTAATATTGTCATTATAATATTAATTTGCTTTGGGGGTGACAATCGGTCAAAATCTGTGGTATTTATTACCTTTAAGCAAGCCCATTATCTAAGATTATGATTTTTGTGCAAAAGTAAAACAATATATACCCTGATACCTTGCTTATTTGTTCATTTTAAACATCTATAAATACAACAAAGAAAAAAACTGTCAAAGAAATAGCCTAATATTGATTCTTTAATGCATATGTTGTTTAGTATGAACCAAAAACACTCATTTACACTTTTATTTTACTGAAAATCAGTTTAAGTATTGTTATGGTAGTGGGTGAAGCAGAGTGTTATTGTTTTGAGTCCACATTAGTTTATGAATGTGGTTGCTAGTGGTAATGATGTTATTTTGTAGCTAACATTAGCAGCAGATAGAAGAAACCAGAAATATTTCAGTCTCCTTTTCTCCTTTTACTGCAGCGTTAATGTGTGCAGGCTCCAGTCAGGCAGGGTGTGTGTCAGGACGTGATAAGACAATCTCTGTGTGTGTGTGTGTGTGTGTGTGTGTGTGTGTGTGTGTGTGTGTGTGTGTGTGTGTGTGTGTGTGGTGTGTGTGTGTGTGTGTGTGTGTGTGTGTGACAACATGCACAGCTGGTGGTGGGCTGGTCACGTCTAAATCACATACCATTCATTCCCAGGCACACTCCCCTCTCAGCAGTCATCACTCACTCTCTCCTCTGACCTCCACGCTCTCTCATTCCTAACGTCCTCTCTTCCTCAGTCACTGTCAATCAGTCCATCGTGTCTCTGTCCCCCAGCTTTACCCCTCTATTCCTGAAAGTTTGGAAGTCTTTATCTGTCTCAGTTTTCACTCTGAGTTCCTTCACTTGCAGTTTCTTTCTTTTGGTCACTCCCTCAGTCCCTGTTAGGTCAAAGGTGACTAAGAACTTTTTTCAGGACGTAGGTTATTAGTTAAACACCAGTGTCAGTGAAACTGGGAGCAAAACTAACATAGAAACTGAATATATGAAACCCCTGCTGTTTACAATTATTACCCATATTTGTTTAAGATAAGTGTGGAATTGTTCCTCATGACCTCAGTGCTTCACTTGATACATCACAAGATGTTGTTGAATAGGACATTGCGTGTGAAACTAAACAGGAACTTTTCTCAAGTGTAAGTCTAAGTGATGCAAAAGTTCAAACTGGTTCCACGTGGTCCACTTATAGCGGTTTCTGGTTTGATGCTAGGGCCTTTATCACTCCCAAACTCTCGTGCAGGGCTAAACTACTTATCATAACCCAACCATGATCTTTAGCTTGAATCAAATAGTTATGTTTAAATCTAAAAAGTGAAACACATGATGGACTACACGGGATTTGTCAAAGAGCAAGCTTTCAGTGTGACGAGTATGTGTTGTTTTTGCAACTTATTGCATACAAAATACAGTAAACTCTTTCTGAAATCTGAAAGAGACCATGTCGGTGTTTCCAGTACAAGCTGGGACACAGTATGTTTTCTTTATTCTTGTGATGATTGGCAATAGAAATATATTAGTGCACTTTGCTAAGTTATAGATAATAGTAGCAGCAGTTGTACAGAGTAATTCACTCCCAGCATTTCAATGCCTGTTTGGAAACAAGAGATCGACCTTCAAGGTCCAACACATTTAGTTTACAACTGTTTAATGATACGTCAACATATTTGAACTAAGGACTGAACAGTTTACCTCTCACAAAACTAAAGCCTGTTTGAGACTTCTGATCTGTTGCAGCGTGTGAGGCGTCCTACACATTATCCAGGACACAAACTGGATTTTGTTTAGCCGTGTTGTCGGGGGAAAGGCTTTCCTCACATCTCTGTTTGTGGGCCAATCCTGATACCACTCCATTCCAGTTTCTTTACATAGGCTTGACTTAAGATTCAGTGGATTCACTCTTTGATCATTACGGCTGTAAATGGAACAACAACTGCCTTGTTCAAAATACTTTAAATGATGTCTACCTCCTAAAAATCCAGAACACTTATTCCAGAATTGTTCATTTTAAAAGTTGAACTGCCTCATACATGGAGTCTCTAACTCTATTTGCATTTTGGATTTTTTTTATATTCTTTTTTTTTTATGGAGTGATTAAGTAATAACAGGACAGGTGAAAACTAAAACAGACATATAAAGACAAAAGATTTATTTGAAAAACCGAGGTACAGACAACGACTAACTACCAGGGGAGATTGAAGCAAACTGCATAAATGAGAGAGAGAGAGAGAGAGAGAGAGAGAGAGAGAGAGAGAGAGAGAGAGAGAGAGAGAGAGAGAGAGAGAGAGAGAGAGAGAGAGAGAGAGAGAGAGAGAGAGAGAGAGAGAGAGAGAGAGAGAGAGAGAGAGAGAGAGAGAGAGAGAGAATAATAACAATATTATTGGATTGCATATTGGACCATCTTGCTCCAGTAGTTGTCACCCTGCTGTGTTTAATTGCTTTAAACTCAGTTCTTGTTAATAAAAACACATCATGCAGTTTATTGGTTTATACAGTCGAGAGAAGATCAGAGGGTGTGTGTCTGCTCATAAAACAGAAGGGACAGGAAACCCTCAATGTCTCCACAACTCACTTGGGGAGAAACAAGAGGATGGGGAGGAAGAGAGTGGAGCCCAGAGGACGAAGGCAGTGACAGAGAGCGTGAGAAACTGTGATGTCACTCCGCCTGCTGACTCTGGAAGAAACAAAAACACAAGAACAACGTTTGGTGAGAACAAATTCCAGAGCTGTTTAACCGGGGCAGAAAGGGTCACTGGTATGCACCGACCTGAAAAACAAGGGGAATCATTAGCTCTGTAAAAAATACTTTGATATTCAGTGAACTCATTTATAATCATTTCAAATCTGATTACATTGTTAAAGCATGTGGGTCAATGAGGAGAATGAATATTCACTCTCATTAGCAGGCTCTAGCAGCCTCTTTTGTTGTCATCATGTTGAGTCTCTCAGAGAAGATATTCATATGTGTGTGTGAGTGTGTGTTTCAGCTCTTTCTGACCTCTTGTCTCCTCAGATGATCCACATGGGGAGGCTTCTAACGATGTGATTCACCATAGTAGTTGCCAGCACTGTGAACCCTGAAATGTTGAGTACACCAAAGTTTTATGATAGAGATGTATAGCAGGGTCCCCAGCACATAGAAACTGCCGGATGCTAACCTGCATATGTTGGGCAACTTGCACAATTAGCATTAGTTGCATTTATTAGCATTAATGGCATTATAGACTATGTAGACTATATAGAGTGAAACTAACAGTGGAAAACTCACACAAAGAGATCCTAGTAGAAAATATGTAGATTATACCCCACAGTGTTAGAGTGCTGGATCTGACGAACTGCGTAGTTAAGCTTTTGACAAGATTAAAGCCTTACCAGGGTTACAGGGAAAAGTCATACATATTCTTACCTGCAGTACTAATGATGTATCTTGTTTTAGTGAGTTGTCGAGTGTTGCACGTATTGAAAGCTAATATTTCCGCTTTATTCCAACGTAGTGGTAGGCTATTGGTGCTCAAAGCGGCAACTAAAATACAATTGGAAGACTCAACAGAAATGTCTCTTTCCAGAAATCATGACACCAGATAATCCCCAGAGCACGTTGCTCCTCGGTTTAGCTTTCTCAGGTCAGAGTCAGGGTCCATGAGTAGATGCATGCTTCATTCTGTGATACAGTGCCAAGGTGTAGTTGGTTTGAAAACAATAGTTCTTATGAAAGTACCTTGTTTGATTTTGGTCAACTGTCAAGATTATGCTGTTTGTAAAATCTTTTTTCAATAAATGGTTACAGCACCTAACTATAATCACAAATTGTACTGTTACCATTCGTTATCCAGATTCAACTAAGTAACTAATGTGTTAAAAGGTGAGCTTTAGAGCTGTGGATGGGTATATTTTTGAACTTTGGACTAGCTGTTTTTCATATTTGCTAGAATTGCTGCATGATCTAGACTACAGCTCTTAATGCACAGGCAGGTGATCGATATCAGCCTTCTGATCTCAATAAGAATTAGCCAAAATTAGAAACTATAACATTTAACGCGGACAAGAGGTTTTTTTCTTGTCTGATTTTCTGAAATATCTTAAAAACAATGATGTCCCGCTTTAACCTGATCAAAGTGTGTCATCTGATGTAACAACCGGTTAGCCAGGCTGCTAACATCACTCCATTAAAAGATAGAGATGTATGCTTTTATCTTATATGAAAACATATGACTTTTTTTTGTGGAAAATACATTCTGACAGGCAGTGGTGGAAAGTAACTAAGTACATTTACTTAAGTACTTTGTTTGTACTTTACTTAAGTATTTCCATGTATTGCTACTTTATACTTCTTATCTGCTACATTTCAGAGACAAATATTGTACTTTTTACTCCAATTCATTTATTTGAACACTCACAGTTACTATTTACTTTTGTACATATAAAAACACAGGATATGCTGAAACAGTATACTGCAGTACTGTAGTACTAATCTACAAAGTATTTCAAGTATTTCAATTTGGTCCACATTGACAGACTACATCTCTAAAATGCTCTTACATTAATAAAATCGGGATAAAAAAATAACCACGATAATACACATAACACTGTGAAAATATCCCTTCTGCAACTAGTACTTTTACCTTTGATACTTGAAGTACATTAAGCTGATAATACTGAGTACCTTATCATTCTCAAATGGGGCATTGTGCAGAATGAGTACTTTTACTCAAGAACATTTTTGAAATATGGACTTTGCTTCTCCCAATACTGTTGACAATCAACAATGCACTTGAGGTGAGTGAGTACACTTCTTTTTAAGTAACCAAGTCTTTCAGTCTGATCCTGTCAAGCCCTTTGTATGGACGTGTGGAAGTACAGGAAACATCCACTGCTGCTCTTTTTACGCGGTGGCTGATTCTTTTATTGATGATATTATCCTGTTGCTGCCACTGTTGCTGTTCTTTCTGGGATTGACCCCATTTGGCATTCAGTCTAAATGTGTTGGTCATACCGATAACCAACTGTTACATACCACTCAGACACGTGCCACTACAACAATGGTAGCATACCTTCAGCCACTTGTTAATCTCAGCGCTGCTGCAGAAAGCCCACCACAACCTCCTCCTTACACCCCCCAGTCCCAACCCAGTTATTTGAGCCGGGGACACAGAAAATAATGGATCGAGAGAAACACATTTCCTCTGCATGGTACGGCATTGCTCAACTCAAATTGCACTTTTTGGATGTCCATTTTCTTAACAACGCTGCCACAACAGAGCTGGGAGAAGTACTCAGATCTTGTACTTGAGTAAAAGTAGAAGTACCAGAGTGTAGGAATACTCTGTTACAGTAAAAGTCCTGCATTCAAAATGTTACTCAAGTAAAAGTAGAAAAAGTATTAGCATCAAAATATAGTTAAAGTAGCGACAGTAAAAGTAGTCATTGTGCAGATTGGTCCATTTCAGAATAATATATATGATATGTTTTATAATGATTGATCATTAAAGTGTTCTCAAAGCTGGTAAAGGTGCAGCTAGTTTGAATGACTTTGTATACTGCAGGGTAGCTTGTGAATTTACTCCAGGTGGAACTAAAGTCTGATTTAACACTTGAATATATTTCACATCATTCATCCACATCTGTAAAGTAACTAAAGGTATTAAATACATGCAGTGGAGTAAAAGTACACCATTTACCTCTGAACTGTAGTGGGGTAAAAGTAAAGTAGCAAACAATTTAAATACTCAAGTAAAGTACAAGTACGTACAATACTTGAGTATATGTTAGTTACTTTAAACCACTGTGCTACAATGACAAATAAGTCACAACAGCATCCAGCTTTCAATGTTTTGTGGCAAAGCATTCTATTTCTGCATTACCAAATATGGACATTTATTTTATTTATTGTTCAGAGTATTTCATTATGTATTCTTAAGTTCATTTATAATTAATATGCATAATCAGTTAACCCAACATTAAATAATGCTCATTTAATTAAATGGCCTATTTTGCTTTACCTTGACTTTATAGATTCATAAGGTGGAAACATTCAAACAAAGGAGAACTCAAAACAGCAGACTGAGCAATATCACAACATCCCACCAGTGGGGGGGAGGGGGGGAGGTATTATGCTTTACAATCTCATAGAATTACAGTGGACAGAATGGGTTAACCACTAACTGTTAATGGATTTTGCAAGTGCATGTAGTGAAAGTTATCCCCCCTCACTCAACACACACACACTAACACTGGTCGCAGCTGGACGTCCGACAGATGGTCCAATGGGAAGCTGGATAGGGAGGGAGGGAGGGAGGATACAGGAGCTAAAGAAAAGGATGGATGGAGACTGGAGAGGAGGGGACAATGCTAATGGATGCAAAAGTGTGTGTGTGTGTGTGTGTGTGTGTGTGTGTGTGTGTGTGTGTGTGTGTGTGTGTGTGTGTGTGTGTGTGTGTGTGTGTGTGTGTGTGTGTGTGTGTGTGTGTGTGTGTGTAGGAGGGGAGTCATCTGCCCCTGAACAAATGGAAGAATAAGAATCAGGGTTATAAACCTCATGAGAGGAAAGGGGGGACCCTGCAGTCCTGCTGACGCTGCATTTGGCCTTATATGGGTTTTCAGAAATGCGCATGTATTCAGACACACACAAACACACACTTGCTGTGGCACATCATTCTGGGTGAGTCAACTTTAGTTAATTGTATTGCAATGAATAATAAAGATCAAGCTTCAATTGAACAAAATCAATTAACATGACATGAGTTCCATTCATGATTCATGGGAAGTTGATTGGATCACCTGGCTGCACTTTGTGATGGTTAGTGTTTTAATTAAAGACACAAAAGGGTTCTGTACTGCTCATTCTGATTGGTAAGTATGACAACTAATATAACTATGTTTCTTCTGAAATTCCCAAAAGAAAAGGCGACATTATGCATTCAATATGCAAGCACAGACCCCGCCCCCATGGTTGTCAGTCAGAATTACTCTCGTTATGAACACGCCCCTTCAGCGTCGCTCCCTCGCGCTGCTGTCCCCATGGCTGCACCCTTCCGAGAACCAGGTAGAACTAAAACTGTTTCAGACAACTTCCGGTTGCAACTGTCAAAATAAAATTCAAAAAAGGGGACAATGCTTTGAAGAGCTAGTAAGGAAAATTGTCATATTTTATTAATAGTTTTTCATTGTAAAATGTAAACAGGAACTTAAAATATTGAAGCTTGGATTTTTCCTGATATTATTTAAGTTATTTGCCAAACCACAGGCCACTGAATTTTAACTGTATGTTGCTGAAAATTACAGATAGTGACCGAATTATAATGTTTTGTACTACAGTATCACAAGACATATTCGAGAAAAACTATTTTAAACAGCCCCCCCTCCTTAATCACTATTTTGTATCCTTACAGCGTGGTTAAAAAGAACACAAAGGTGCTCTAGGAGGAGATTCAGGTGATAAGGTGGGGGGGGTTACCTTGGTTGGTTATTGGCTAAGTGGAGCCTCCAGCGGCGAAACTGTGGCGCGCTTACACTGTAGGTGCGCCGCATTTGCGCTTCAGATGAGGCTCCCTCCGCAAAATGAAGCACCCTCCGCAAAATGAAGCAACCTCCGCAAGCTGAGCCCCCTCCGCGAGGTGAGGCCCCACGCAGTCTGCGTGATCGGCGCCTTGGGCTAATGGTTACACAAGACAAAACAAACGTTATGACATCACAAAGTGACCAAAATCTTATCAGCTCATTTTCAGACAGGTTTTTATGTAAATGAGTCAGGACAAAAAGAGAGCGAATCTTTGTTCCTGAAACTTTCAGAATGTCTTTACAAAGGGGACACATGTTGATGTATAAAAGACATGAGAAAGTGGATTTTGCATAATAGGTGACCTTTAATTCAGTTGTTAATATTTTTTTTCATTTGCTTTTGGGCTGTGTACAGAGCTTTAGTCAATTTTGTGAAAAGGTATGAAAACTGTTATAATCATCAGAGGAGGGATTTTCTGTTTCTCTTTAATTGGCAAATGTTGGACTTTTACTTTGAAGGAAAATGATGGTGTTCCTGTAATATTGTTGCGAAATGTGCGAGCTTGACGCAACTTCCTGAAAGATTGACAGCTTGAATCGCTCTCCTTTACGAGTGGAAACGATAGCTCCCGTTGTGTGAGAGCCGCTATCACAACTCACGCCGCCACCTTTCCTCGGATTTTACGTTGTACTTTTAAAGAAGTTTACAGGAAGCGTTCTCAGGTTGGAGTTTATGACAATACTCGGGGTATGAAAGTGGAGCGGACGCCTGAAACAAAGTAAAAGAGGAGGTTTGATGGCTGCTGGGGATGGAGCCCAGCTGCCTGCCACCGTAGCGGCCAGCCGGAGCGTGGAGAAGGCGCTGGAGGAGGCTGCTGCTAGCGGGGCTCTCAACTTGTCCAACCGAAAACTGAAGGAGTTTCCCCGCAGTGCCAGGAACTACGACCTGTCCGACATCACACATGCAGGTCAGTTTGCATTGCAGTGTTTTATTCAACTAACAAAGCAGCA
Organism: Dissostichus eleginoides; assembly: GCA_031216635.1. NCBI lineage: Eukaryota > Metazoa > Chordata > Actinopteri > Perciformes > Nototheniidae > Dissostichus > Dissostichus eleginoides. The sequence continues at coordinate 21,913,385 of CM062286.1, read as the reverse complement.
CGACCAAGCTAGCTGTTATAATGAGCACCGTCTTTTGTTTTATCGCCACCTGCTTCTTTCTTCTAACGGATAACCCTTCCTCAGCCCGACACGTTTCACAAGACTCCCTCAGTAACTCCGTAGCCTGCTGTTCCCCTGCTGACTGTCACAACGGTACACCTCGTAAATTATGAATTACGTCTTCTTTCAGTATCACAACATCCCTATTATTTCGGCACGTAGATAACCTGTCAAACTGTTTTTAAATCAGTAAGAATCTTTAAAAAACGCCCCATGAGTCTTCTTTCAGCAAACTGCAGTTTTAGCTCAGTGTTAGCATGCAATATGCCTCATTTTGTTTTTAAAGAATTGCCCTTGCCTGGAGGTTTCGTTTAAGGTGTAAACAAGGCAGCATATAAACTACTCTATTTAAAATTTCACATAAAGTTCCAGCTTTTAAAAGAAGCGTCGCGTGCTCTCTTAAAGTGGACTTAAAAGAAAAAAAAGCCAGACTGAGTTCCTCTTCCTCACATACAGGCAGCTCTCATTAGCCGCTGAAACATGTCTACATTGCTAATGTGTGTTGGTCAGGTCTTGTTGGTTTTACTAAAAGCTTAGTTCTTCAGAAATCGTGTTATTCACAGTCTTACTTTCTTGGTTTTTACAGTGTTTTTTGTAGTTTTTCAGTATTTTCTGAGCCAATTGTGAAACCACATGGCAACCTTCTAGCAACCAGCCCCTCAATGTGTGCCTTTCACTTCATCCCCACTGACACTAAGCATTCCTATCAACATTATGCATTTCATGCACACCACTCAAACAACACATTGTTCTTTTTAACACTGTGAGCCAAGTTCATGTTAATCTGGATATATATTTTGGACATTCCTTTATATCCCTTCCTCTGTAAAAACCTGCACAGCCCTACACTCTAAAATATAATTTACTGCAGTTTGTCATCATCATCTATTCATTTTACTACGTTTTTTTTTTGTTTCTTTTTATACATTTATATTTGGTGTAAATACTTTTCCTAATTTTTTGTATTTTGTTAAATATATATATTTTTTAATATTTTCTTTTTATGATCGTTATATTTTTGACCTCTTACAACTTATTTCCTTATGTTATTTATTTTTGCACCACCATACACTAAAGCAAATTCCTTGCATGTGTAAACGTACCTGGCGATAAACTCGATTCAGAATCTGATTGTAGTTAAATTGCCCAGGACATTGTAGAGAGAGCTTGAGAACACCAACAGAGAGTAAAACTGAAGAGTGAAGTAGGTGTGGATGACACTGTGGATTAAAGGGAACTACCATGCCCTCGCCTTGTTGAAAATAGGATTACCCCATCCAGGTTGCTGAAATCAATCTGGCTACACAGGGATTTAAAGCAGCACCCCCTATCCTCCGTCACTGCTCTCCGTGCTCTGGTAATTATGACCATCTGCTCATAACAACCCAGGTCTAGGCCCTGTGGGAAGACAAGGCCTTGAACACACGGAAACACACACAGGCACCTGCCGCTGGAGCAACCCAACCCTAATGACTATGGAGGTGATGAATACAATTCATACTTTGGTAATGCACCTGATTAGGATGTGTTTATTCAAGCACAGGTTCTTGGATAAACTAATGTTATCTGGCTTTGCAGGTCAGTAAAAGATACAACTGTGGTTGATGTTGTTAGGTTAAAGGGACACTCATATATGTACAGTTTAATCAGAATATTTATTACTGTGCCTGTGAAAAAAGATGTCTGTCTTTGATGGATCTGGAGGGGCTTCTTCTGACCCTTATAACCTTTTTGCATTAAATGTTTAAACAAACAACCGTTTGTTTTGGGTTCATGAAAGTTAATTGTAATATTTTGGTTGCCTAAAAATGTTGTTGTTGTTCAGCTTTCAGTTTTACTTGGCCTCATCTCGTGCTACTTATGGTTCCAAAAATGGCCAAAATGCCAAACTGGAGGCTGTAAAAAACAAACAAACTGTATTCCACAGACAAAGGGTGATGCCATGGTGGCTACGTCCACTCCTTATATAGGAATTCAGTTAATGGTTTGTAGACTGTTATCTTATAGGGTCCTAGTGGCACTCAGAGTTTGTTGAAGGAGTCCCCACAAGAATGAGGAACAGGTTAGTGTCAAGCTGTATGAAGCCTTTGGAACCGTGGACATTTTGGTTTGTCAAACACAACAAATTATTAATACCATGAATTCAATATGTCTGCTTTCCATTTCGATGTGCCCTGATGTTGTACATACTGGCACACTTACAGTAGTACTTTAAAGGACCACAGCCCTCATTAATGCTATACTTCCACTGCCATTTGTGACAGGGCTGCGTAGATGTTTCCATGGCAGACATGTTGACATGACATAGCAGAGAATGCAAAGGTGTTCATAATTACATTAATAATGGCTGCATTTCCTTTTTTGAGTTCCAGTTCCAGGGTCTTGCCTCTCTGTTGTCGATGCTTGATTATTTCCATGGCTTAGTCGAATGAAGCCATGAAGCTTATAAATGTACTTGTGCTTTTTTCTGCTTGGAACTATTTTAATTCTGAACCTCAATCACTAATAATAAGCTATGATTCAAATAAGGCCAAGTTGCTTTAAGTGTGGCAGACGTTATTTCACACAAATATTAGAACATGGAAGCTTGTCTTCTACCTTTTGAAACAGTATATTTGAAAAATAAAACTTACTGGCTCTTTTGGAGCTTTCAACTGCATCTTGCATGATTGGAGCTGTATAAGGTTTTTATTTATTTTTTGTCCCAGAGGACTTAAGAACAAGCACATGTTTGTATTTCTTAAATATATTAAGAAGCTTGAACCAGTAAACTGTTGGAATTTATGTTGAAGTAAAATGTTGTGTAAAAGTAACTGCCGTAAAAAAACTTTGAAGCAAGAATAAGTTGCTGTTGGCATATCTAAGGACGTGTCATATTCTGAAGGAGAATCTTTTATGTTAATTTAAGATAGAAAAGTCATACATTCTACAGGGATGTCAGATAAATGATCATAGAAAGGACGAGTTCATTTGAACCAGCCTTTGAGTCGTGGCCACATTGAACAGCTGCTGACATCACCTTGGCTCATGGTGACATTTTGTTGTTAATTTAGCTGTAATTGTTGGGTTAGCTCCTCTATAGGCCCATTGTAGATATTTAGTCTTGAATACATGTTGTTGCAGCACCCAGGTAGGTGTCGTTGTGGTAATGTCTAGTATGTGGGTAATGAGGTGCTCTTAGTTTCACTGAGACACCTGGTAGTTATGCCAGACAGACGTTATATCAGCTATGAGATGCAGCAAAGCTCGCTGACGTGTGTGTGACAGTGCTTGCTGATTCACCAAACTGTCATGATGGTTGTCAGATATAGTCTTGCCATGGATCTAATCTAATCCTTTGAAAATGAAGATGTGTGGAATCTGCAGCTTCACAGTCGCATGACATATCAAGCTAATACCTAATAAGCGTTTGCGAGTCTCCCTGCAATAACAAAAATGGTAACACTTTTAAATTAAAGAAAAGAGAACGATTGCTAATTCAATGGTGATTCCTAAACAATGTATATTTGGTCTGTGGCGAATGACATCCTCTCAGAACATAGCAGCCAGAATGAAATGAAGGTATAACAAAGAGCTTCACACCGGTTTGAGGTTCATTAATTGTCACAGGATTGCCCAGCGGAAGGCATTTTTCCCGGCTTGTTGGTGCAGAACACGGTCCGCTCATTTAACAGCCCTCTCCGGGATGCCATGATGGAGCCAGGTCTCTGCAATATGTGGCACAAAAGCTTTGGATCTCCCATTGCTGGGTCAGCCCCAGTCCTATTTCATTCATGATTCCACTTTCCTGCAACCGGACATTAGCCAGGATCAGGCCGGGTAGTGGAACAGGCCAGCTAGTGGAACAGGCCAGCTAGTGGAACAGGCCAGCTAGTGGAACAGGCCAGGTAGTGGAACAGGCCAGCTAGTGGAACAGGCCAGGTAGTGGAACAGGCCAAAGTAGGCCAGCCTTGCTTTTATCCCGGCTCTCTTCTCGGGGGAACATAACCAATGGCATTTTGTCCTGCTGGTAGCCTTAAATGATGGTTTGCCTTCACACTGCAGGAACTGTAGTAACGCTAAAGCTGAGAAAGTTGTCTAGGGCAGTTTGCAAATGGTACCTGCTAGGACCTGAACGCTGAAAACAACCCTAACCCTTTGGCAATAATAATAACGTTGTCGTTGACTGAAACTTATGCTCATTTGATAATTGTTTTGATTTATTTCTCAATGATTAATCATTAAGTTAAATACGTTTAAAAGCTATTGCAGATCCCTAAGGCCCAAGATGACATTTTCAAGTGGGTTCAAAATCCAAAGATATTTTAGTGTTCTATATCAGACAAAGCTTTTTTCGGAATTCCAATCTAATCAAACAGAACCTGTCATGATGTCTACTGCTAGAAATGTGTACGTTCAGTAGATAAAGGGAAATTCATTTAAGTAATGCGATCTGGCCTCCTGTCTAGTGTTAGTGTCCAGTATTACTTCTTATTTTATTGTAGCTCTGTTTTGGTTTCCACCGACTCCTGATCAAAATATGTCTCATAGCTGCCACATTTTTAAGCAGACACTTGTTAACTTTGTCTCTGTTAAGTGATGTTCAGGTAGCATACAGTCAGCCAGTTTGAACTAGTTTGCTGAAATGTGTTATCCATGGGTTAGGGTAGATGATTATAGTGACACTCTGTCAACATCATCGCATCATCTGAGCCTAAATCTGTGTAGAGCTAAGGAGTTTGCTGGTTATTCTTTGTACGTTCTACCTTACTTCTTTAAGACTAGACAATAAAAACTCATAAAATTATCAATATTTAGAAGCGCTTAACCAAATGTCTAATTCAACCTATTAATTAAATAAGTCATCTGAGAGTAGCTATAACTATCAATTTCAGCTAACCTGAAGTTCAACCAACCCAAAGTTCACAGCATAATTCCACCATGTTTGAACTTATCATACAGTCATTAGGAGAACCAGGCACATTTTGTTTAACTAGGCATTTTCGCATGTAAAAATTAAGCTTGCATCTAATCCATTGTGAGTTGTAGCTGGAAGGATATTGCAGATATTGAATATGGTGGTTGAACAAGGATAAGACCCAGCAGTGTTTATAATAACATCAGCCCCCCCTTCCCACTGAAGCAGCTTCCCTCAGGAAGGTCAGAGGTTCACACACACACACACACACACACACACACACACACACACACACACACACACACACACACACACACACACACACACACACACACACACACACACACACACACACACACACACACACACACACACACACACACACACACACACACACACACACAAAAGGAGCCTTGCTTGGCTAGCCTCCCCCAGAGTGTTTCCCGTTAGCTCAGAGCGGTTGCAGGGAACAAAGCCCATCTATTGTATGATGTGTGCACCTTGTAGATCCACAGTGAACAGGTCACCTTAGGGCAAAGGCTTTCATAATTAGGTTTACTGAGTATGGGTCTTAAATGTATGATATGTGTGAAATTAACAATTTTCAGCGGCATTATTTCTGTCTTTTAAGTATGATCACCTCGATGCTAAAAATGTATGTTTTTAAAAAAGGGCGTGTGTGATTTGTATTTTTTTAAGTGTCTCAAATTAGTGTGCAGAATGGCATATATAAAATGAAACACATAGAAAATTACAATAATTTTAAAATAGTTACAGATGTATTTGCTATCATTCGATAAATCGTTTCTCTGATTTGTTGTTTCACACCCAAATACCTAAATGCTGTGGTCACATGGTGAAGTTATGAGCATTTTGTGCCATTGGACAACGTATGACAGCTGTATAACTGTTGGGTTATAGTGCTTTGGCAAAATGAATAAAACTACCCATCATATTAAGTTTAAGGGTTAGGCCTTGAATGACAAATACTGTATAAGGCAATATGTAGGCACTTCCTTAATATAAAGTGTCAAATCTGTGTGTGGTATCGAAGCTTCAGGATAATTCCCATTTTGTTTAGCCGTTACAAATACAACTTGGATGTTGAAGTAAATGCCATTTACACATTGGAATCTTGTAATTAGGGTAAATGTGATATGTCATGAGAGGCAAGGGGCCCTGTTTGCATGGGACTCGTATTGCCTGGGGACCTCGTGTGATTTGTAATTATTGCAGTCTGTTTTTATCAGGTGTTTATGGAGTTTGAGAAGGGCTATTTTTAGATTTGTATTACTAGGAAAAGCATCACAAGAAGCTGGAAACGGCATCATGTTGTTATTTTCTGACATATGATTTTAACTATGAATTGACTATTAAAGCTAATATAGTTATTGGCTAATGTATTCTGCTCTAAATCAGAACATCTTTTCATCTGCAAATTACCTACCGGGTTTTTTTTTTTTACCATTCTTTGTTTTACCCTGGATGGATGTGCTTTGTTCTTTTCTAAGTGGAAAATTATGAGCCTGCAGTGGAAGTGATTAATGAGAGCTTTCATAGCACTTAAGCTGCAAATTCAGGAGGTTCATAGCCACTGCTGATGAAGCAGACCCATTTAGAGAAGAAGCCAGTTCAAACCCATCAAGGGAGGCTTGACTTGCACGGCAGCATATGTGAAGGCCCCGTAGGCTTCAAGTGCAGCGCTTGACAGATAATCTAAAACCATCAGAAATCCACTTTCCAACAGCAGGATTGGGGCAGGCAGTGTCCTACACATTTTAGTTTGGATTTTCCTAAACCGTCAATATGTTAGCCACGCCCACTTTTGCAGTTAGTGGACAGGTTGTATGAAAGTAGTTGGGGTTTAAGCTAAATCCACATTTTCAGGTTGATTTCAGTGTGTTGTGTCTCTACTGGGACATGTCTCCATGCTTTAATGTTCAAAAAGCTCTTTGTTTTTCTCATACTGCCTGTGCTGCAGCACCTCTTTTCACCCTCTGTCTGAAACCAGAGCCCAGTCTGCTCTGATTGGTCTGCTGGCCAGAGAAACTCCCTCTAGTGTGAACTTTTTGCCTTTTCAGACCATTTACATGCACACAAACCTATATAGCACACCACAGGAAAAGGAAGACTCCCGAAAGCATAATAGGGGCTCTTTAACAACTACTATTGTCACTTTTGTTGTGAGGGACACATTAAAGGCCTTCAAAGAGAGGCTGTCCAAAATGTTATGCAGGTACACCCTCTTCTGTATGTTCTCTACGACCTAGTTTGTTTGAAGCACACTTTCAGGATCTGTGACGTGCTGCCAGCTCAGTGTCTAAACCAATTTATGATCCCTTGTTTATTTGAACTGGGAACGTCAGCTGTAGAGATACATTGGGCATGAGCAAAGTGAACAGCACACACAAGGACAGGTAGCAGTCTCAGTTAATGATATGGCAACAAGCGGCAGGGAGTAACGCAAGAAGAGACTCTTGGAAAGCAATACAAGAAGGATCCCTCTTTGCCTGTTTGTCAGTAACATGTTGCAGGTGCACCCCGCCCTGGATTTTGCTGCTGATTTGAATTAAATCATTGTGTCCATATCCAAGTAAAGCAATCCTGCAGAGAAATATCAGTGACTAAATAACCTCCTATTGCAATCGGGACCTCCCTTTTTATTAATCAACTTTATATTGAGTTCTTATTCCTTTATTAAAAAGGGATTGTTGAGACCAACTGCAGCTCATGGTAGTTCAGATTCAGTGTGTTGGAGCAATGGAAATGTTGTTGCATGGGAACCAAGTTAATACATTGACCTCCAATCTCATATGACTCTAGGGATGTGAGGGACAACAGCTTGTTGTTGAGAGCAGAAGAACACACACTCACACTCACACACTCCATACCACGACTGAGAAGGCCAGCAGCTGACTAAGAGAAATGAGGAAAGGAGGGGTGTGTTACTTCCATGCCATGTTCCTGTAAGAAGGCTTACAATGAGGGTTACAGACTTGATGTTGGCCTTCATCAAATATCTAACCCCTTCTCCTTTTCCACATTGTTTTATTTCATAGATTGAATTGAGAAAGTCAGTGATTATTTTCCATAATTCCAAACACCAAGGGGCCTATTCTCATTTATTTTAATGTAAGTGAAATACTTAATTGTTCAGTCATTTTGACCCTTCAGTTCGTGTTGTTTCGGTTAAGCAGTTTAGGTCATGGCTGTAGCTCTGTTACAGTCATTATTCAGGCTGTTTAAAAACAAACAATACAACCCAGTGTATGTGGCCACAAATCCTAAATTCCTGTTTATTCCCCCTAGTTGCTTTTTCAGGCACAAATAGCCAGAAAATAAAAAGAATTGCTGTTGCTAAGCACTGCTTCCATTGAGTCTGTGCAGGGACTCCAGTATCAGTTTTCGCATGAAAAGTTCAATGACATAATTAAGAGTGAAGCAGTAAATAATCTGCCCCTTTAGACCAATGGCCTGGTTTCAAGCCTGTTGCCATTAAACTCTGGGTTAAGCTGCTAGAAACTACAGAACTACACTAAGTCGGCCCTGATTTGGTGTGTGTGTGTGTGTCTGTGCATGCATGTGTGTACAGTTTGAGCTCAGCATATGGCTGTATCCTTTTCTCAGTTGTTTACATCTGTTCTGTGTCGGTGAATGAGAATGTGTGCATACATGTTGGTGCCTTGTGTGCGACTGTGTGTGTTCACCCCCCTGTGTTTTATTTCCTCTGTACTGCGGATGTGGGCTGCCGGTTCACTCAGTCTTCACTTCTGCTTTTCTTCGTCTTCTCTCTGATTGCCCCACACTTTTCTGTCAGCCAACAATTCAGCCCAGTAAAGAACGTCTGTTGTAAATGTCACAGAAAAATGAAATGCCAGATAGAGTTCCTCAAAGATAGTAAGGGGGAAACTGGAAGGAATCTGTCATGAATTGATAAATACTGAACAAGTTGTTAATGTCAGCTAATGAAAGCCATGGCTTGTGTAATTTGAGAATGAAATACCTCTTTTCACCCCTCATTGTTGCATTACCAGGGACCAGAAGTCAGTTATGTATTCAGTTGGAGAATATGGTGCTTCACTATGCTCGATTCTTTTGTCATGCTCTATTTACAGTATGTGTAGGTTAATGTCTAAAGCATGTATCTCAGTCTGTCTGGAAGCTGCTGGTGTTTTCTCTCTCAGAGCAGCAGCTGCTGGGGATGGGGAATCCCTCCCCTGTCTCATGGGAGGTAACCAGAGAAAAGGCTGAGACAGACAGGGAAGGGAGGCTGGAGGACAGCATGAGCACTCTGCCAGCAAACTGTGTGTGTGTGTGTGTGTGTGTGTGTGTGTGTGTGTGTGTGTGTGTGTGTGTGTGTGTGTGTGTGTGTGTGTGTGTGTGTGTGTGTGTGTGTGTGTGTGTGTGTGTGTGTGTGTGTGTGTGGTGTGTGTGTGTGTGTGTGTGTGGTGGTGTGTGTGTGTGTGTGTGTGTGTGTGTGTGTGTGTGTGTGTGTGTGTGTGTGTGTGTGTGTGTGTGTGTGTGTGTGTGTGTGTGTGTGTGTGTCACATGGGCCAACTGAACACCCATTCAATTTGATTTCCATTCATTTTCTCACCTGCTTATTCTGGTTATGGGAGCTGGAGTCTGTCCCAGCTCACACCGGGAGACATAAAACCAACCGCATAAAGTAGGACTGCAACCATTGCTTATTTGTGTTATTGACTACACTGAATCATTTCTCAGTTAATTAATTCATAAATGTTTTGGTCTCTATTATGACAGTAAATTGTGATAAAGGCACATCACACTTTTAAAAAGCCGTAATGATTTTTTAATGTTGTTTTGAAGAAACTAAAAAACAGAGAATATTGTTTAAGAGGTTAGGAACACTTAATCTTTGCCATTTCTGCATCTGAGGTAGCTAGAAGGTAAATGCAGTACCTTCATTTTCTTTTGATTGACGATTCAAAGGAGCTCTATTTTAAAGCATGAAGAACTTTTAAAAAGCAAAAAAAAAAAATAGGCCTGATGATAAAATCAGGGTAATAAAACAGCTGTTTTCCTAAGAAGAATACATTCATATAACCATAGTTACACCTGCAATCTCAACTGTCCCTCTTGTGAAAAAGCTAGCTTGTTTTAATTCTCTGCTACTAGCACGGGAACAACTTGCAAAACGAAGACCACAAAACCAACAATACTGCTCCACATCAGTCAAAAGCCGCATGTGGTCGCATGGCTAATAACACTGAAACAATAGTTTAGTTTTAGCTCTCTGCAATATTCTGTATCAAACGTTTCACAAACATTAACCCAACCCCAGTTGGTGCTTTTGTATGTCAAAAATATGTGTGTGTTCATAGTAAAGAATATGTCCTCAGTCCAATAATGTGGCTCATTGATGTGTTTTAATAGTTTTTGGACACAAATTGAGCTTTGTGGCACAGGGAAAAGGATATTTGTTGTTAGAAGGATACATTCTCAGTAACACTGTAGAATTGTGTTAGTCTTACCCCTCGATTCCACCGGGTCCGTCTGCGTCGCGCCACGTCTGCTGCGCCGCGGTTTTGGTCCGGCCTCCTCCGGCGTCATACCCTACCGGGCGCGTTTCAGAAGCATTTCAGAAGCGGAGCGTCTTGCCTTCCGGCTCGCAGTTTGTGTTGATTTGGCATATTTCCTGGACAGGCTACTTTGTACAGACAAAGTTAATAATAATTGTAATATTCCAGTTATAAACGACATGAATCAAAGATGTGTTGCTGTATTTTAGTGGTAAAAAAATGCATTCATCATCATAATTATTCTATATATATATATATAATTGACACAGTGCCTGTAAACTGGAGGAGAACGCTGGCATTTATCCTCCTACTTGAAAGACTACGGAGGGATAGGGTCTGCAAAATTTGTTTATTTTGGGGATGGGCCGGATGCTGTCACCGTTCCACTTCCTGCCCGGCGCCTCTGCAACGCCTCGCGTCGAAAAATAGACTTGAATCCTATTTTGAGCGGAGCCCAGCGCCGACGCTTCTGGGACGCTTCTGAGCCGTAACGCGGCGCGTCTGGTGGAATAGCACCCATTGACTAGAGTGGCCGCGATCTTTGCGAACGGCGCGGCCGTAACGCGACGCAGACTGACCCGGTGGAATCTAGGGGTTATCCTTTAACTGCAAGCAAGCATTTGATGGCGTGCAAGGCAGTCCGTCATTTGTTCCACCATCCTCATGTCCCACACTCACATCACATCTATCGCAAGAATAATGTAACTGGCATGCGTAAACTACCGGAGGAAATCCAGCCAGTTCTGTTTCAAACTTTTGACAGTTCATAGGAAAGTCAGATAAGAAGATGGAGAGGCTGCGGCACAGCTGACCCACACCAAGGTCCCAGGCTGGGTTTGAAACCAGGACACCGTGGGCTCTGCTCTTTATTTCTGCTGCAGCTAGCATCTCCTCCAGGCTCAGCAGGCAGCCATTAGTTAATGGTCCCTTCCCTTCCTGCTGGCTGTGTGTTTGTCCCGCAACACAATGTAACACTATAATACTGTGTGCAAATAATCTTATGGTGTGGAGTAGACTGCCTGGTGAATAATGAAAGCCGAGGCCCTGCTTGTCTTATGTAACCCGGCAGCTCCATTAACTCCCTCAGTGTTAGCTGTCCAGATGGCCCATTCACTGAGGAAGTACATGATAGAGAAGGCATGGGGCCTAGAGGGGTTGACATGGCAAGGTTGTATTTACATTTTTATATTGACTACGGTTATCATAAATGCTCTATTTGATGTAATAATATCTGCTCTCCTTAGTCCCAGAGGATGCGGTATATTATACATTTGCTGTAACTTTGCATAAGGATAGCAAAAAAAGTCCAGAGACTGTTTTTGATGAACTAAAATACTTTTATGACAGATTTGAGCAAGGTGCATTGTACTAGGTGTGAGGAGCAGAGTTTTGGAACTGTGATGACCAGGATTAACCCATCCCAGAATTCTCGCCAAAATGGGTCAAATGAGAGTTGAGTGCATGTTGTCCTACATTGTGTGTGAAAGTTTTATGAAACACTTGCTCTTGGATTGTGTAGTCTTTTAAGTTACAATTTTAGATTATGTATTATTAAGTATATTTTAGTAATGGTTGTTGCATTCATTTAATAACTTGATTCGGTTACATTTGACTCTATACAAAAGCCACTTTTAAATAAAAGGCATATGAAAGCTTGGAGTTGGTCAAACAGCATTTAAAGGACTCTAGGTGCATCTCACTTCGGTTAAATGGATTCCTTTCGTCCCTCACTTGCGTCGTTTCCCTGCGTTTGGTCCCTCCCACCAGGGAAGCATGGAGAGACGCAAGGAAACCACGAGAAGCAGGGAAATGAGTTTTAAGAGCAATGGGACGTCCTTTCCTCCGGAGCGTCACGTGAAGCGACGTCCGTTTGTGATGACGCCGCACAGCTGATCGTCTGAAAGCAGCCAGATCAGTGCATGCGCTGCATCGTCCAATCAGTGAGCGATACACAGTAAGGGGGCGGGGCGAGTGTCTGAGGATTTCACCGGAGGATGGTCTGGTAGTTCCTCGATTATCGCTCCTCCGTTATCATTCCTCGATCCTCGATCCTCCGGCACAAATAAGGCCACTGGGACGGTATTCAAGATGGCGCAGACAAATCAACTTCCGGTGATACCGAGCCCGAGGAGCGAGGAAATGAGAAAAAACCGAAGTGAGACGCACCCTCTGACAGCTTGAAAAAAAAGATTTTCCTGTCTTGTCTCCAAAATGTAACTTTGGGCAGAACTGAAAGCACTAAGCTGATCTTCACCCTGCTAATGCCTTCACTTCAGCATAACATGGTGGTGGCTTCAGCTGCAAGGAGGGCAGTTTCAGGACAACCATGATCCAACAGCCAACGCAATGCTAGAGTGCTTTTGGAACGAGTCTCTGACTGCCTTTCAGTGCCCCAGCTGAAGCCAAGACTTAAACCCACAGAGCATCTGTTCTGTCCAGTTTATCTCACGTTTGAATGAAATGACACCATCTTGACCAAAAATCTGCTGCCAGGCTTCTAACAAACACCACATTCCTCTCACAGTATCGTGATTCAATATTGTTATTTATTTTCTTTAGATTGGGATGAATAAATATACTATTATTGAATTGCCAGAAAACATGCTATATCATGTTTTATATCGTTATGGAGATATGAAATGACAAATACTGTGATAGAAGATTTTGGCAATATTCTTTCAGCGCTAGCTTTAAGTCAACAAAGCCCCATAGTGCATAGAGCTATAAAACTAAACTATCCTTCACGATGTCTGAGATTATTTATGTCCCTCAAATAAAACGCAAATCTCTAATGGACACATCTCTTAGCTTTTCAATACCTCACAATATCATGATAGAATGGTCGGCTACATATAGTTAGGCCTTATGTCATAACGTGTGTTCATAGCCCCCTCCTTTGTGTTACACCTCTCCCTGTCTATTTTTAATCTAAGAGAGAAATGAAACCTCCCAATCATCTCAAATATTATCAACATCATATGGATCCCAGTGTCCCTTTATAGATTCATTCACTAACCTCAAAACAACATATCATTTGCAAATCAACCTGGAATGTAACAACAAACTAACCATTTCCATTTTGTCCCTAAACTGAACTACTAATGTATTCAAACCACATGATGTGGAAGCCCCAAAGTTTCACGGACCATACTGCCATTGAATCATTACTTACTGTATTTTTCTTTTCTGTGCTGTAACTGGTTTTGACACCGTTGCACTGTGCATGCCGTTGCCATGACGATGTGCATACTTTTGCACTTCTACCATCTGTTTGCCTGTTTGTGCCTTTTCTATCTGTACCACTCAGAGTTGGAGAAGTTTGCCCTACGAACAATATCCCTCTTAGATTTCTGAAATGAAAAAGCTTTATTTCCTGGCAAAGGTCATTTTCTGATGTTTTTAGTTTACAGTTATATTTAAACTCCTTTTATTTGAAGTACATTGCCCTGCTTAAATGACCAGTTATTGTTGTGATTTTCTCTTTCTGTCCATGCAAGTCTTGTTGTCTGTGCACTTGTTAGATGTGTTTGTTGTGTAGTTCCCCTTTTGCATGCACACACGGAGCTTTGCATACAAGAGATTAGCTAACCCTGCAGTCTGTAGGAGGGAAACCAGAGAGGGAGGAGGAAGTGGACAGAAGTAAGGGTTAGGGCTGCACGATATTGGAAAAAACTGACATTGCGATATTTTCTTCCCCTGCGATATATATTGCGATATGAAAACATACAGGAATTGAAGAAAAGGCAGTTTTTTTTGTCCGCAAACCATCCTTTCTTGAACTTTAATGCTATACAATTGGTATTTTTTTAACTATATTTAACCGGATGAAGGATTTTAGTCATGGACGTCTGGATCTTAAGTTATCTGAGCAACAAGCTGAGCTAGCTCGGTTAGCAGCGCCGAACTGCCCTGGAGAAACACATGAAACTACTTTATTCAGTGTTTGCTTTGGAGATTTGATTGGTGGTTTGCTGTGCATGCAGAGCCTGCATGTCACTCACTCAAGTAACCCTGACATGAGAGTTTTCCTTTTGTAGCAAGCAGCAAAAGAATTGTAACATGACGTGTTTGAGTTAATTTGCCTACTTAATATCGCACACATTTTTTTTTTTTAAATCACACTTCCTGCGATGTGAATATTGCGCATATCGCGATTATCGTCACGACACGATATATCGTGCAGTTCTAGTAAGGGTGAATGATTGAGAGAGGATAGGAGTTAGTGTAGGAGGAAGAAGGCGGACTGAAGGGAAGTGAATAAGGTCTTAATTAGCCAAGTATCATGAATCAGAAAAGGAAAGAAACTCCCGATAGTAGTCGTATACTACAAATGAATCTCTAACAAAGTGTTACACCACCATCTTCACTCACTTGACCTGCTGTGGGAGTAAAAGACCCTCTTTCTATAGCCTGTTTTTCACCAAACTAAGTCTCTCTATGTTCAGACTAGTGTGGAGAAAAGCATTGCAAACAAAGGTGTCAACAATAATAAAAAAATTACACAAACCTAACAGCTGGACAACACTATGCTTAAAGCAATATATGAACACCGCTGCATTATAGATAATGAGTGTGTTTGCCAATAAAACCACAAAGACTGCTAGGCAAACCTTATTGGATTGCCTTCAGACTAGTCCAGAACGTATTTACATGTTGTATCTCGCTGAGTCACCTGAGCTTTGGTTAGTCACAACAGTGTGTGCACACAGTCACTGCACCAAGCTGGTGTGTGTCAAAAAGAAGAAAAAACTCCATGAACCAGTTTTCATTTGTGCATTTACCATGACATTAACAATAAATCACATTAGAGTATTTCCAGAGTCACACAGCATGTAAACAAAACAGCTTTTGAGCTACTGAAGTCTTTTTTGATGAACTTTTAAGCTAACAGTTCTGCCCAGATTTCAGTGTTGTATGCTAGGCTAGTTCTTGTTTTTAAAAGGGGATTAGGGATGCTTCTCGTGGTCTTTGTTGTATAGTTGTTGTGTATCTCTTGGTCATAATTCATTGACAATCTTTAAAGAGCTTTGTAGGCTAAAGAGGTTCTCTCCATTCTCACACTCGGGGCTCATCATGTTCCAGTCTCACCCACACACACGTAGCGACAGAGTGCAGGCCGTGGTGTTCAGCTTCTGTCTGCAGCTCTGCTCCTGAACTCGCTGTAGCTAACACCGTCACAGGAATCAACACCACCACATCCTGTCTTACAGCAGACTGCGTTGTCATTGGCAACATTGTGAAATAAACCAAAACAGTGTCACACCGAATGTAGTCAGGGTTAATATTAAGGTGTGGCTGGTAACAAAAAAAAAGCTCACTTGAAACCTTGTAGGCTTTTTTTTTTAATCAAGTCTATTAATTTTTTTGTACGTTGGGTCACCATCATGATTTTGACTGAGACCAAACACTGAATACACTGAATAAAGGTCACGTCTCTGGATTTTCAAACAAACATAAGCTAAATGACCTGAGTTGATGCACAGGATGGTTCACTTCCTTCTGCCTCTTTTTCTGGGTCAGAAAGGTTTTCACATTTGTATTTATCAAAGCACGTAACAAAGCTACCAATTCCAAACATGATCCACTCATTTGGCTAGCAGATGTGATGTACGTCTTTCTTGTCTTACATTTCAATCCAATAACGCTAGCTAACACCTAAAGCTGCTAATCAATATTTGTATGTAAACAATGAATCGAATAGCTATGTACAATTTGAAGTGATCCCTTCGAGTGACAAGGCCACAGAGAAAAATCCTACATTTTCAAGTTAGTCTCCACTTTAAAGTCCAACAGCTGAATATTTATGTTTTCTAATCAATCCATTTATTTTCCTGGTTCAACCTTATCACACTAACTTAGCAACTAGGTGAACATAGTGAAACGTTTGGCATCTAATGACAACATAGTTTTCTCAGGAGTAGGTCAAAAACCAGTGGAGAGCTACAAGACGATGAATATTTGATTTCTGATCATCAAGCGGACTAAACAATTGCTAGCTTTAGCCACAATTAGCTGCTTGTTTTACAACATCAAATAAGACTGTAACTTGGTTGAGAGGTGACGTCTTTTTTTTGCAAATGAATTCACCTTTTATAAAAATCGAAATGGTTGCATTGTTGACTATGGCCGCAGATTGCTGGTGGCGAGCATTGTACTGTTGGGATATGCTTTGGACACGTAAAGTAAACGTTTTATGGGAAAAAAGCAGCATTTTATTAAGAAGAAGTAAACAGACCCACCCATAGAGCCTCCCTGTGACTCAGTTGTTTCTGGGTTTGCAGAGACAGGTCTTCCTGGCAGTCCTTCAGCCTGGTGGATTAACACCATGAAGAGCTTTTCTTTTTGTTGAGTCACTCCTCTCGGGGTTTTGTTGTTGCTGCTGCTGCTGCAGCCTCACGGTTGGCCTCTTTGTTGTTCTACTCCTCTTTTTGGCTTCTCCTCAGCTTCTTTGTCCATGCTCTCCTGCTGGTATTATCTGCCTGTTTCTCACTCCCCCCACCCCTCCTCCGGTTTTTATTTTCTCTACGAAACTCACCTCGCTCCTTCAGAATGTGATCCGAGTAGAGTCTCATTTTGTGAACACAGAAACACACAGGGAGGGTGTGTGTGTGTGTGTGTGTGTGTGTGTGTGTGTGTGTGTGTGTGTGTGTGTGTGTGGTGTGTGTGTGTGGTGTGTGTGTGTGTTGTGTGTGTGTGTGTGTGGTGTGTGTGTTGTGTGGTGTGTGGGTGTGTGTGTGTGTGTGTGTGTGTGTGTGTGTGGTGTGTGTGTGTGTGTGTGTGTGTGTGTGTGGTGTGTGTGTGTGTGTGTGTGTGTGTGTGTGTGTGTGTGTGTGTGTGTATATTCAGAAACCAGATATCCTCAGATTTTTGAAGGTTTTCTCTGTGACTAAACACCTGAAAACACAGGAGGCGGACACAATGCCCGGAACATGTCAAAGTTACAATACAGTGCATCAACCCATATGTTAGGCCCAAACTTCCTTATTTCTTACATTGTGTTAAAATAGTCAATGAAACTCTTGTTGTGTGGAGAATGAGCTGCCTATTGTCACACCTTTGCACACTGGTCCAATGGCTGTGTGAAGAAGAGTTAAACAAAGTTAACAATTCAAATGGTTGGATGCAGACTCTGACTGTGTTAAAGTATGGGTCTTTGACTCCTCCTAGAAATGTTTCAAGACGATTTAGAAAATCTGTGTCGGGGCTGAACCATGCATATTTTAATGGTTTGTATTGGCTAAAAGGATATATTGTTTTACTCTACCCTTCTGTGTTTTTTTTCGACTTCAGCCAGTTGTGGCAAAGCTGCTTCCTTTACGACAGCCTTTGTGCAAGAATGTTACTGCATATTTGATGGAACCTTTTATCTCCTCTCTCTCTCTCTTCACTTCCATGTCAGCTGCCTTTTCATCTCAGTAGTGTGAGAAAGAGTAGACAGTTGTCAGGTCAAAGATCTCTCTGCAGCCACTTTCAGTAGTCCCAATGCTTTGGTCCCAAACTTTCCAACAGTGATACATCTCTCTAGCTGTCTACGTCTCATTAAATTCAGGAGTTCCAGTTAAACTTCAATACATAGAGCGTCTGTTATTTAATGTCATCCGTTTAACCTGGACCTGGTCAAGTTGCAAGTTTGAAGGCTACAGATTTAAATGTCTACATTTTATTATTTCTGTTATAACTTTTGAGTTTGTAGCCTGAGTGTGCACTGGGCACCTGTATCATTGAGGTACACAAGGGACTGCATGTACCCAGTATTACATGACTGGTATAATATCCCAAAACTTGATCAGGACACCCTTAAAGCATCCTTATTCCTTGGGGCTGATGGAAGCATGACCAAGCACCTACAGGCGATTACAGAAAGTATGTTTGTTTTTGAATGTCACAGAATATTAGCATGTCTTGACTTGATGTGATTTGTAGCTTCAGCTTGACTTTGTTTTCCCACATTATGCCTGATATGTGGATGCACCAAACGACACCCAATCACAAACACCTATTTTAAATCATAGCAACAAGAACTTGATTAGTCAAATGTCTGTGGGTAATAACATTTGCAAAACAGGTTAGACAATACAGCAGGTGTATACGTTCTATTGACTTGTATTAATGACTTTTGACACCTCCTTTTATTGATAATAATTTAGTGGTTTGATACAAACACCAAGAATCCACCGAACTGGGAGAAAACTATACAAAGAATCTGTTTTGTAGAAGAATAGTCTCATTTCCAATAAAGACATGAGTGCTGATGTCAGTGTGTTGAGCGGTGCCTGAGTGAGGCCCCATGTTACGCAATACATCTGGAAGGGTTGTTGCCTGCGTGACCTTTTCTTGTTTCTACAGTCCATTTGCCAAGCTGCCTGTATGTACTGGTGCGTTTCTCTTCAAGTGTTAAGAGACTTTACTGAAGCCTTGCTTATCAGTGGTTAGTTTGAGAGGTCAGCGGGTCAGCAGTGACGTCAGGGTCTCAAGTGGATCCTCCCCCCCTGCTTCATGACCTGTAATTAGACACAGTGCTGTGCTTTGAATGGCCAATCCTCCCAGGTTGTGCTTATCCTTTGAAATCCTTCAGTACTCTTTCAGGCTGTATGACCTGCTTTCATAATTACAGTTATTACTTCTTTGTTTCACAGTTTGGAAAAGTGGTGAACCGAATGTAATGTTAAAATGCTGTAACTGCTGTTAAGGAGGTAGTTATAGCTGCAGGTAAATCAGTGAAGAACAGATATACTTTTCAAATAGTGTTACTGAACTAAACAATCCTAATTTCAAAAACAAGGTCAATTAAATAGCTTTTTCTGGAGCTTTCATTCATATCTCATGGTCTCCATCAGCTGCTGGAGTTTGCTCAGGAAATTGATCTGTTAAGTTAACCATTTAAACTGTTCATTTATCTTCATGGCAAGTGAGCATCCAATGTATTAACTGATGAAGTGTGACGCTGGTGAAAGGTCTGGGAAAAGCTACAACACTAAGTGACCCTTTTGTTTGGTCCAACTTTCTGTTCTGACGTCAAGATACACTTTAATGCTGCTTAGGTTTTACAATGATAAAGTTGTTGATAATCGTCACATAATGAAAAGAGGTTGGGATGTAAAAAAACAACGTCATTTATCATAAATAATGCCGTTTTAAACGTGTAAGCAGACCGTTTAGTTAGAATCGGATTGACCTTCTCTCACCGCCTTTTATTGATGGCAGTCAGGGCACGGTTTCACAAACTATGTACCAATAAAGACTTTTACCTAACACCTTTAAACTCCGTTTCAAGTCGCGGTGCAGGGCCAATAAAAAGAGTGCAGGAGCAGATTGCTGTGTGGGTTCAAACGGTTTGTGCATGTTGCACTTCTGGCAACATCACATCAGTGATTTCATAGCAGGTGTTTTCTATTAGCTGTCAGCGCAAAATACAAAGTCAAGCGATTCAACTCTCAGAATGTGAGTAAAATTTGAATCTGTTGACTGCCCAAGGTATTTTAGTTTTTTGTGCTTTCAGTGTGAGGGAAAGCTTGATGGAGCCAAGACCATACTGTATGAATATGGTCATTTACCATTTATTTCACTTCATTTAATCCAACTTGATCTTTTCACCTTAGTTTTTTATGTTTGGGAAAAGATGATCCTTAGTTTTACCCTAACAAATGAGTAATGATTGGTTTACTCAGCATTTACATTTTCAGGATAATAGAAGAAACACGTTAATATGATATAGCGTTGGTAATTTCTGTAATTTGACTTAAAACGATCAATGCTGCTACGGCACTCTCATCTTCTTATGGCCATTTTTCTGTTGTTATTTTTATAAATCAACTCGGTAGCGTAGAAGAGGTGACTTACCATCCTAATCCTGCCGACAAAGTTCTCCCTGGTTAACTTTGATTTTGTTTGCCCATTTACCAACAAATCTCTCACAATCTTTTGTTTTGACATTGACGTAGAAGCTTTGGAAATCTTTTAATTTCTAGTTTAACCACTAAAAACAAGTGACCCTTGCGTTAAGATTGTTTGCTCTATTCTTTGCCTCTTAAACCTGCCACAAAAATGTATCGCCATAGATCAGGCATATAACAATTAGCCTATATATTTGCATTTCCCAGCATTCAACCAAAGTTGATTTGACTAAGGAAACTTACTAAACTACAGCTAACAATTTTCTAAAAGTTTAAGTTTAATGGAATATTGCCCACACATGTTGTGTATGTCTTCTATTGTAGGCGACTTCTTAAATATGTCAAAAATATATGACTTACTAGTATTCATTTGTTAATAAGCACAATTTTCAAATAGATGTATTCAATTAAAGATAAACACATTTTGGAAAAAATGTTTGTTGATAAAAAGGCCTAATCATTTATTGCATAACAAATTTGAAATATAACCTTCCTATTTCACCATAACTGAATTGAACCACTAGTGGACAGGGACTCTAAGGCCAGCTGTGAATTGTCTCAGCTGGATTTTGACAGTGTAAACTAAATGCGTCAGCTCTTAAACCGGAAGGATCTTAGTTCTCATGTCATGCTGCCCTCCTTATCCTCATGTCTGCTTAAAGTCAGTGTCCTGCTGTCTGTCCATTCCACAGCACATGCTTTTCCCATGATGCTCGTAGTGAGTCTGGCTTTGTTACAACAGCTTCCAGGACGTTTTGTAGAAATGCCTTCTGAAGAATAAAAAGGGAAGCGAAAGGCTGTGTTCAACTCAAACAGGCTGTTTAAGCCTTAAAAAGGTCATGTCTTTTTCAATCAGGCATTCACGCTGTCATGACCTCCTGATGGCAAAGGCAAAGAGGCTTTCTGTCTTTGAACGTGGCCGGATTGTGAGCTGCACCAGCAAGCCTCTCGCACGCACCATCCCTGCCGAGGTTTGAAGCAGTAAGACGGTCATTTTACATTTCCCAAAAGAACCTGAGGGTTACAGGACAAGTGGTAGACCCAAACAAATCTCACCTGCTCTGCTAGTGGAGCCTCGCAGATGGGGGTGCCGCAGCCCCCTCAGCATCCCCCCCTTCCCGCGTCCATTTGCGATGTCTCGCTGTCTCGCAGACCCCACGCAGCAAGCAGGAAATGAACCCAGCTCACACTGTCTGCTCCTCGCAGCAGCGAGCCGCGCAACGTCCCGCCAACACGGCACCCAGACCCCATGCTAACGCCATTGTAACACATAATCACTGATGTTCCGCTGTAACGGTGGTAGACCATAGTGGTAGACTCATCAGAAAGAGTGGGCGAGCTGACCAATCAGAGCACAGTGGGCTCACAGGGAGGGGGGGGCAGGAGCTCCAACAAGCCGTTTAGGACAGAGAGTGAATACACATACTTACAGAGATGCTGTATGAGAAACCAATGTGAGTTTGGAACATTGCACAATATAAATCTATTTTAGTAGACCTCAACAATGGAATTATGATCAGTAGAAATGGCCATGACATGGACCTTTAAGTTGTTTTTGTTCCTTCTTTTTTTAACTATGGTCATAAACTTTTGATTAGCTGATGAACAGCCTGTTTGAGTTTAAAATTCAGTTTTCAATAACCTTTACCTACTCTCTATGTTTGGTCTCTTGCTCCTGTTTCTTCTTTTTGCATTTTGAAGCTCCACTTACAACTTGGTTACAATCCACGAGTGCGAAATGGGAATTCTTGTAATTTCCCCCCGGTCTTAAGATTTTGTTCAGGAGTGCATTTAATGTACTGGTTATGTTTCAGTGGTGGGCCGTCGGGCCAGCAAGGCCTTCTCTGCTGGCCTAAAACATATCACAATCACGGAGTAAACTTTAAAAGGGACCTATCATGCAAAATGCACTTTTTGATGTCTTTTATACATAAATATGTGTCCCCGGTGTGTCAGGGAACTCACGCAGCGTCAGAAAATAAAACCCTCTCTCTTTTCCTCCGTACCTAAATCTCTAAAAACGGGGGGTACAACGGAGCTGATCCAGATTTGCGTTCGATATGACGTAATATCGGCGGCGGACCCCCACAGCAGCACTATCAGAAACGTTGCTATCAGAAACAATGCCCGACTGTTTTGGACGTAATATGGTCGGTGTTTACATTAGCATCGCTAACACTCAGAGCTAACCTGTACTGAAGAGAGCATGTGTGTGAAGAAGCAGGAAATAAAAAGGAACTCACCTTGTGATATAACCGGCAAGAGAGAAAGCCTTTGAGCTCCATACTGTTTCAGAAATAATCCTTGATCTAATAATCCTTGATCTAATAATCCTTGATCTAATAATCCTTGCGTTTCATCACCGCAGCATTTTAGACAGTATCTGCCAGGTCCCGCATGAGCCGGCATAGATGAGAGTAACACATGCGTCACTTCCGGGCAAAAAGTACGGCTCCGCCCATTTTTGGGGGAAAACAAAGCTGTCATTTGAATAGCGGTCGATGTAAATTCTGAAGTTTTTGCCAATCCGATCAGAAATTTAAGAAAACTGTGGACTTTTGGATATTCAAAGAGCCCGATTACAATGGCCAGACAGGCAAACAATTACATTAAATCATTGGAAATCGACGATTGGGCTCGATATATGGTTAAATATGTTCGGATTGGCAAAAACTTCAGAATTTGTATTGACCGCCATTCAAATGACAGCGTTGTTTTTCCCCAAAAGTGAGCGGGGCCGTAATTTTCGCCCGGAAGTGACGTAGGTGTTACTCTCATCTATAGGCTCCGGGGGATATGAGGCATGGCTAGAATGGGTGATCTGTTTGTTTTTTTGACCAAAACACTTCATAGACATGTGTTTAATATTTTTGTATATATCTGAGACCTATGCTATTGCCTACAAATAGCATGATAGGTGACCTTTAAATGTAGTTATTTCATTAACATGTGTTACATTATTTCCATTAGTCTTCCTATAAAACTCTTCCTTTTATAGCGTTTCTCTGTGTTGCGCTCGGTTGCGCTTGTAGCTTAAAACAAATGGCAATGAAACTGTTACATTGACCACCAGGGCCATCTATCAGGCATATGATGACGTCGGCATTTTCACGTCCTTTGATTGGATTGTCACGCTAGTAAACACTAGCATGTGTAGCGACCTGCTTGCAAACGGCATCTGTAGCGTCCTTAGCAACCTGCACAAGGTAAAAATATTTGTGTTTAGATTTTAAAGCTGTTTTTCAGCCCAAAATGGCTGACATTGGAGGAGAAATTGATTTGGTGAAGCTAGCAAGCCTTTCGCAGCCGGGGAAAGGGTTTGTCCGCCACTTCCAATTCACTAACTAAACCTCTGAGCCTCCGAGGAGCTGCACACTGTATTGCTGGGAACGCCTGATATTCACATCCACTTGGGGTTTGGAGCCATACAGGGTTTGCAAACTTGAGTTTTCTAACTAAAACAGCAGCGAGACACCAAATCACTGCTGAACACTTACAAGCAACGGTGCTTTTAAAACTTTTGGGGAGGCCAGAGTGGATCTACAGCTTAACGACAAGTGCGCAGGGAAACGGAGCTCCACTATGGTTTTTACAGAAATACGACTGGACAGACTGGACTTTAGCATTAGCCTCCATGGTGATAGAACAGGACTTATCATTGGAACTGAAAACACAGATCATCTGAGTAACTGAACTCTTCTTGAGGAGAGAAAGGAGGAGGGATTTGGTGTAGAGATAATCAAACGTATTGGTGAGTATGGGCTATAATGACTTTAATTTAAAAAGATTATATATTCTTGTAATTCTGTTGAGTACATTTTGATGCATTTCTGCCAGAGATGATGTATGTGGCTGCAGTGAAAAGACACTTGTTGAATTATGTTATTTGGGTTTCTTCCTTTAGTAATGGCATTATTTTGCTACATTAGTACCCATCTGTGATGCAACACCCTGTTATACTGCGTTTCTGTATAATATTAATGGTTTCTATGCCGTGACGTCATAATGATGGTATAAGAGGTGGATTTATTCAGGTAGGACACTACTGAAGGCCTAGGTGTGAAATGCATGGCCCGCTACTGTTAAGTTTAGGGAATAAATATAGTCATTGCAAGGTGCTCACAAGTATAGTATTACTGTACAAATGTGTGTATGCATGTGTTGTGCAGCAAATATGTTTGTAGTAGAAATAAGTTCCATCCAAACCATCTCTCTGTTTTTAAACCAAACTAAAGCTCTCAGATGTGTAGTTTTCTGCAACAACAAAAACGGAGGTTAGACAACCCCTCTATCCCCCAGAGCAGAAACACACACACACACACACACACACACACACACACACACACACACACACACACACACACACACACACACACACACACACACACACACACGTACACACGTTTCACTGCTATTTCAACCCCCATCTATTGTTCAGACAGCCCCCCTCCAGCTATGGGACAGTGAAGACGGGGAGAGATCAGGCTTTAGAGCTACTGTACAGTATCCTCTAGCCACTCTCACATTTTTCACACACACACACACACACACACACACACACACACAACACACACACACAATGAACCATGGGGCTGTATTTATTAGGCCATGTGAAATGGGTGAATATGAAACACTCGGTCTCGTCTTTGTTCATTCTTACATTGTCTCTATAATATAGTACAAGTATGTAGTAGTAACAAATAGTTAGACCACATTTCCCTTCATTTACTTCCTTTCTTATTCTGTCCATTTATACGTATGATAAGTTATTAGCTAATCTTAGAGATCAGAGAAAGATTTGTTTTGGTTTTTAAATTAGTAATAACTTATTTGAATATTTTTTTTATTGTTTTGTTTTGAATGACAAAAGTAGTGAGAATTGTCTTAAAATGCCTTCCGATTGCTTTCCTGTCTGACACTGTTTAAAAAAGAAAAGTATCTACTTTACTCTCACATAAGAGAAAGCAGTGCACAAATGTACTGTAACGAATCAATGTTGACATAAAACCATTAAGTAGTTATTAGAAAAGTGGCTGATTAATTTCCTGGCCATCAAATAATCAGCCGCAGTTCTGTATCCTGTATATCTTAAAAACAAAGATTGATAATGGTCATAAAGAAACAACTCTTAAGATGAAGCCGGAAGCCAAAACAAAATCCATAATAAAAACACTCATTCAACTCAGGGTGTCCGCGGGGTCTTAAAAAGTATTAAAAGTTGATAAATCAATTTAGCGAAAATATAGGCTATTAAAACGTATAAAACTGCATTTTCCAAGGTATTACATTTTGTAGCTTGTTTTCAATAAGTATATAAATTGTCCAAAGAGGTTGTATTCTAAAGTCTGCCTGAATGTAATCATTGCGTAGGTGTGTAGTGATTCTGTGGAGTTTATTTATGGCATCCCGTTGGATGTGACGTCATCTGAACAGGACATCGCACGCTCACTGCTTGATAGCGCGCGAAGGTCCGTTTACGCCGGTTGTTAAACAACATCGTTATGGGGAAATGCAAGTTTGCGTCCAAATGGTTGGAAGATAAGGAGGAAGGACAATCAATACTGTATATAGTAAATGTGAGGTAAAGTGTGTCACCAATGTAACCGGTTCAAACTCCAAGTGGCGATGAGGTCTTAAAATGTATGGAAAGGGTCTTAAAAAAGGTCTAAAAAGGGATTACATTTGACTTCAGGATTCCTGCATATACCCTGTAACTGTACAAGAAATCTATTCCAATGTAGCTGCACAATGTGTGTCATATCAGTGAGTTATACTCAATACACCATGCCCCATTGTTACTATATCCCATCTTACTGTACACAACAGTCAAAATGTATTCTTTCTTTCTGATTTTTGTCATTTTTCAGACTGCAAAAATAAAAGCCCTAACAAAGAGAGGAAGCCCTGCTGCTTCCAACAATAATCAATAGAGAGCCATTGGGCTGTCTGCCATTGACAGGCTTCTGTCTCGTGCTGCTGCCAGTGAGCGCTCCGTGCTAATGCTGCTATTTGGAACCACTGCGGTTCTATAGACAATCTATTGATGCTTTATTGTGTCTGCTGCATGCTCACTATTCTTTTATCCCGCACACAGCCTGATGTAGAGTTCAGGCCACACAGAGAAGAGGATATGTTAATGACAGGGTCAATATGAGCACGCCCAGCACTACTGTCATTAGGAGGGGGGGTTGGAGAACAGTGGCTGCCTAAAGGTAGATGTTAAGGAGAAGCAAAATATACAGAGGATGGTGGGGGATGATGTCTATAATGAATCTGCCATTAACAGGGATTTAAATCCCCCAGTACATCTCAGTTATAGGTACATCTTTATCGTTGTTAATGTGAGGTTTGAAGGATGAAACAGAATATATTGGTTTTGAGAGGAATTTGATTGATTGACTGCAAAAGCGGTAAAAAAAACCAGATCTATTGTTAGAGCTTTGAGAATGTGTTGTTTCTTTTGTACTTTCATTGCGTCTTAAGTGATTTATTTTTTAAATTAGAGAATTCAATAAGAAGTAAATAATTAAGGGCTGCAAATAATGCTTATTTTAGTTTAGACATTAATCCAGTGTTGTCATGATTTACCCATGATTACATATGGTTTAAAAGGGCAGAAAGTAAACTGACTCATATTTTTCCACGGCAGGCAAAATGAACAAAAACGATTAGTGTCACAGCATCACAGGTGCATTTTTTCTTAATTTGGTTCAACTCTAATTGAAAGCATGTTGCTTTCATCAAAACATGACTTAATATCTGTGCTAAAACTTGAACAATACTAGTATTATTGGTGGAAATACATTCCTGACTTTTAACATCCAACCCAATCTTTCCAAAAAAAAGAGTCTCTAAAATGGATGGCTATATTCAAAGAAGTAATTGAAAGTATGTAGAGTAACTGTGAACAGAAAGCAGCCTAGAGCTCCTTTAGGCATTGCTCACCCAGTTTGCTCAGAGCGGGATGAGTGTTGGCCAAGATTCTGTCAGATCAGCGTGGGTTCCTGACGCTTCTGGTTTTAAAAAAATAGTGTAGATGCTGTCGTTTGGCACAAAGCGGCACAACATAAAACCAAAGTATGAATTTGATTGATGTCACCTGGGTTAAGATCTCTGTTGGCGGTTAGATACTAAAAAATTGTCACAGAAAGCTTGTGTTACATGCCGCGGGCAATACAAGTGTAACAAAAGATATTATAAGGTGCCGTCATGGGAGTTTTAGGATTCTGCCTAACCCATACTTTGGACCAGCAGTCAGGATATCTGGGCCTCTGCTGATGCCATTTACATTTCTCTCTTTCGGGTGAATACTCAACCTTATATGGAAGTACTTTTCCAACTCACGTATGCACCCATCTAACTAAACTCTTTACCCACATTTGCTTTCCCAAGTCTTTTCGTCTTGGTTTGGAAACATTTGTTTTTGATTCCATCAAATTCTTTGTTGATTGTCTTGGGGGCAAAGAAGTTTATTCTCTATTGAAAGCTCTCCTTCTTTATTATTATTATTTTGAATGGCATAATGCCATTATTCAAAATTGGAGTGACAGGAAACATGAGGGCATAGGTTATTGACATGGAACACAATTTAGAAATGGTACATTGGTGTTCATGGTTTTGATTTTTTAACCGCTGAATCTCCAAGATGCCCCGAAGCTCTCTTCTCCTGTGCACCTTAGTTTGCTTAAACTGATTCATAGATGTTCGTTTTTGAGAAAAGATGAAATGCTTCACCCTACCTGAAGCTCTCTTTCCTGAAATTCCACTAAATAAATCAAAAAGAAATCTGGCCTAAAACAATCGCGAGATATTTTGCTTATTCCCATTCCTACTGAAATTCCATCCCAAGTTTAAAAGTTTGTAGAAAGTTTGTTCATTACTTTCCGATGGTGTCTCACTGTTCTCTGGGTGGTTGCCGCATGAATACTGGATCAACTCTGATGGACCAGTCTAATGTTTGGTCGTTTTGCCTGTCATCAGATCTGTCCAAGAACCGCCTGTGTGAGCTGCCGGAGGAGCTGTGTCAGTTCATCTCCGTGGAGACGCTGAGTCTTTACCACAATGGGATGCGTTCACTGTCCTCCAGCCTGGGCAACCTGCAGGCCCTCACCTACCTCAACCTCAGGTAACTCAGCACCACGGTCTGCATCTAATCCCCTCATTCTATTGTACTTTTAAGGACATTCACACTAGATTTACAGGTCTCTAAAGTTCACATTTCAAATGTACCCTTCTGAAAGGGGCCTAACACACAAAACTCCCATCTGACACACTGATGGCTCCATCGCCTCCAGTCTGGACAACTCCACTTAAAGAAAATCTTTTGCCTTCCTTACAACTTTGGTCATGTTTTCAAAGATTCATAGGTCATTTCTATTAGCTCTGCAGTTAAAAACTGGTTTGGATGGGTAATCATTCGGAAAATGCACCAGACTTCACCAAGTTAAGTGTAAATAACATAGAAAGAACCTATAATAGCCTATGAAGTTATGGAATTTATTATCCAGCATTTTCCTCTAATGTACATACATTTATTTGGAAAAGATAAAAAGGAGTGCACCCAAAATGATTGTAAAGATCTTGTATTGCACTGTTTGCACTCAGCTGTGGAAAAGGTCAAAGTTTAACCTGTAAGTTGGTCTTTTAAATTCATGATAATACCAAATTGTAGATCGTTGTAATTATCCTTTAAAAAGTTTCTCTTCAAGCTACTACAGTCAACACTTTGCATCCATTTCTCAGTTAGCAGATTGCAGGTGCAGACGCCTTTTTAAAGTGCAGCTGTTTGAACTTCAGTGTTTGTTTATGCTGGAGATGAAGGGAGGCCGTACAAATCCTGTAAAACCTTCTTATAACTACACACCGACACTCCTCTCTCCTCCATACTATAATGTTACTGTTGCTAGGAGACGGTGGCTATTAATACAGGCAGCAAGAGTGCAAATATACTGAATACATTTTTTGAAAAGATGATATGTAGCTGCACATTGTTCATAGGCCAGCTGCTGTATATTCTCACTGTAACACATTGTTTTTACTTGTCTGAATTGTTATTAATCTAACTCAAACAAGAAAGAATGTATCAGTGATCACATCTTTGAAACCAATGCCTTTTAAATAATGTGTGTGTGTGTGTGTGTGTGTGTGTGTGTGTGTGTGTGTGTGTGTGTGTGTGTGTGTGTGTGTGTGTGTGTGTGTGTGTGTGTGTGTGTGTGTGTGTGTGTGTGTGTGTGTGTGTGTGTGTGTGTGTGTGTGTGTGTGTGTGTGTGTGTGTGTGTGTGTGTGTGTGTGTGTGTGTGTGTGTGTGTGTGTGTGTGTGTGTGTGTGTGTGTGTGTGTGTGTGTGTGTAGTCGTAATCTTCTGTCCAGTTTACCCCCATCGGTGTTTCAGCTTCCCCTCCTGCGAGTGCTCATAGTGAGCAACAACAAGCTGTGTTCACTACCTGCCTCCATATACTCCCTCACACACCTCCGGCAGCTGGTATGATTCACACACACACACACACACACACACACACACAAGCCGATTTCTAGGATTCCTCCAATTCAAATAGCTTTGTTAGCATGACCATAATGACATACAGTATTGCCAAAGCTTCGTACTATTACGTCATCTATACATAAATATACATTTGTAATGTACTGTTAAGTTTTCTTCACAGGGAAAACCATATACTTTTTAAACATGAACTAGAAAATTAACTTACAAAAAGATTGGGTGAGCTATTGATTATAGTGCAGGATAATGCTAATGGGAAAATTCCTATAAAACATTAAAAAGAAACTAATAATAGAAATACCAGTTGTGAGGGCTGGGGCTCAGGCATTCTGACTCATGTTGTGGCAGGCAGACTTCTTTCATTTCACCTAGTCAGATTTTTTAAATCTTTTTTTTCCAAAATAATTGAGGATGCCCATTATTGAATTTTGGTAAGAATTCTTTCCATGCAGGTTTGAATTCAGGGCATTGTATGAGGAAGTGCTGCTCTGTTTCCAAAGCAGTTCCTCCACACTGTTGGCATAATCGCTCCTCTTTCGGCAGCCATGTTTTCTTTTTGCCTGTTTCTATGGCCACGCAGCACTTTCTCAACTGTCTTTAACATCACAGTACACAGTATTTGTGGGTCATAGACTTATAAAAAGACACTTATTAAACATGGTGGTCAGTTTTGGAAATGTATATGTTGCACTGTTGGAGGAGCCTGTGGCCGTTTCTCAATGTCGAGTAAACCTGCTGCAGAGCCACTATTTCAAGTATACTACGTCATCGAGTGGCGCCGAAGGACTGTTTAAATGCATGTTAAATGCCCAGCATTCGGCGCCACTCGATGACGTAGTATACTTGAAATAGTGGCTCTGCAGCAGGTATACTCGACATTAGGAAACGGCCTGTGACTTCAGTTTTTCATTGCTAATGTCCAAATGACAATAAAGCCTTGAATTGAATTGAATATTGTCTGTGTGCTTGTCTCTCAGGATGTGAGCTGCAATGAGCTGCAGGGTTTGCCAGCAGAGCTCGGACAGCTGGAGTCTCTGAGGGATCTGAACCTGAGGAGGAACCAGCTCACCACTCTGCCTGAAGGTAGAGACTCATTGGAACATCCTTTGACCTCCTTTACATTTCTCTTTCCCACAATAAACCCAGTTAGATCATCTCAGCTCATATTGCACCAGTACAGCTTTTCTAAATGCCCGCTCACCTGACCCCCGAAACCTCAGCAATGTCTTAGTCCAGTCCCCATGGAGTGATTTGAAAAGACTCATCGATATATCATCTATAAATGTAGAATATTATAACGATCTTTTATCCACTGAGCTCCCCTAAGCCTGCAAAGTATCTCCAACACCCTGATCAAACCATAGCTCTCTAAACATAATGGATGCTAATGTAAAGGATCATTGCATCATTGTTTTGAGCTATCGATTATTTTCATGTAGAAGTATTGACCAGCTTCCGACTTACTGACTAATGGCCCTTACACAATTAGTGCCTCATTCTCTGGCTCATTAGGAATGTAAATGAATACACTTTTGAAAGTAAACAAGTGGACTGGCACCTCCTTTTTCTAAATTCAAACTTGGCCACAACTGTTAAAAGGAGCCTGTTCATCTCTGCACTGGTATTAGAGTTGTTGAATATGGTGGACTTATCTGACCCGGCATTTGATTGATTTAGTGTTGGAAACTTACCTTTCCTGTTAAAGTTAGCTGGACTTAAACATGTATAAAGGTGGGGTAAAAAAACAAAACATAAAGGTAGTCGGAATAGCCATTATTTTGACAGCTCATATGGTAAGGTCATTAAGATGAACATTTGAACAGATGTTATTCCATCAGCAAACATGACATGAGTCATGTCATGCTCACTTTCTGACATCAAACATCCATTCATTATTTCTCATTGTTTTTTCCCTGATTGCTGTTCAGCTACCGTCAATAAAACTCAACACTTCCTGTAGGTTTTCCACCTCAAACACCCTTCCAGGAAATGACGCTTTTAATTTGAAACATCTGTGAAGGAGTTGCTGAATATTTGCAGCTGACAGAGGTTAAAGAGGCAGTCACAAAACTATAGGAAGTTGCAATTACAAATAAATAAAGTGCTAAAATGTCTAAGTTCATTTTATTGGCGATGTGTGCAAATGTAAAAGTAAGAATTAAGATGAAATTACGCTGGCCTTTGACATGTGGCTGATAAAAAATGTCTTTATATAACATCCATATATATATGAGATTTGATAAATAAATTGATGTTTTGTTAAGGATCACCAATTTGAGGCCCCAATGAGACTGACTGATTCCGTCTTTCTGTACCATCCAGAAATATCCGAGCTCCCTCTGGTCCGGCTCGATGTGTCCTGCAACCGCATTTCCCATGTGCCCCTGTGCTACCGCCACCTGCGGCACCTGCAGACCGTCCTGCTGGACAACAACCCGCTGCAGATGCCCCCGGCGCAGATCTGCTCCAAGGGAAAATACCACATCTTCAAGTATCTCAACATGGAGGCCTGCAAGAGAAACCAGGAGGAGCTGGAGAGACACCTGAGGCCCACCGGGTTCAACAGCTGGTGAGGATGACAAGGAGAGGGGGAGGAGCTAAAGGTGGAAGGCAGAGGAAAGGCAATTAAAAAAGGAGCTGGTTATGGAGGAGCAGGAAGGATGAAGCTGGAGATGTGGTACTAACGTGATGGAAAAACTGCTTGTCAAGAAATAGTCCTGGCACTGAACTTGGAATACAGCTACAAACAACATATAGAGATACAACAGAACAGAGGGGCCCTTTTAGCTTTTCAGGTTAACCGTTTGCTGTAGTCTTTCTCCCCCGTGAAACCTCCATTGGACTCCTTTGTTTTCTTTCGGACCATAGTGACATCACTATGGAACACTCGCACTTCTATTGGCTAGCGCTCCAACAAATTGTACGTTAAAGGCTAAGGGGCGGGACATCTCTAAGCTGTTGACCAATCACAACAGAGCCGGCCAGCTAACCAATCAGAGCAGACTGGGCACTGGTTTCAGACAGAGGTTGAAAAGAGGTGCTGCAGCACAGGCAGTATGAGAAAAATAAAGAGCTTTAGAACATTAAAGCATGGAGACATGTCACAGTAGAGACACTACATACTGATATACACCTGAACATCAGCAGGAGGGGACTCTTTAAAGTAGAGACACTACATACTGATATACACCTGAAGATCAGCAGGAGAGGACTCTTTAAAGTAGAGACACTACATACTGATATACACCTGAACATCAGCAGGAGAGTACTCTTTAAAGTAGAGACACTACATACTGATATACACCTGAACATCAGCAGGAGAGGACTCTTTAAAGTAGAGACACTACATACTGATA
Organism: Dissostichus eleginoides; assembly: GCA_031216635.1. Classification (NCBI taxonomy): domain Eukaryota; kingdom Metazoa; phylum Chordata; class Actinopteri; order Perciformes; family Nototheniidae; genus Dissostichus; species Dissostichus eleginoides. The sequence continues at coordinate 21,880,138 of CM062286.1, read as the reverse complement.
TACACCTGAACATCAGCAGGAGAGGACTCTTTAAAGTAGAGACACTACATGCTGATATACACCTGAACATCAGCAGGAGAGGACTCTTTAAAGTAGAGACACTAATGATATACACCTGAACATCAGCAGGAGAGGACTCTTTAAAGTAGAGACACTACATGCTGATATACACCTGGACATCAGCAGGAGAGGACTCTTTAAAGTAGAGACACTACATGCTGATATACACCTGAACATCAGCAGGAGAGGACTCTTTAAAGTAGAGACACTACATACTGATATACACCTGAACATCAGCGGGAGAGGACTCTTTAAAGTAGAGACACTAAATACTGATATACACCTGAACATCAGCAGGAGAGGACTCTTTAAAGTAGAGACACTACATACTGATATACACCTGAAAATGAGCATTGTAGGGTCCTTTGTGATAAAAGGGTGAATAGGAATTGGTAGGTAGAGTATTGCTTACAGCAGGGGTCGGCAACCTTTTTGATATGAAGTGCCATTAAAAAAAAATGTGTTCAACGGGGGGTGAGGAGCTCGACGCTCGTGAACTGTCAACAGGAGGGCGGGGGGAGCCTCGCTGCGGGGAAGCAGTGTGTGGACCTGTCAGCGCAACTTACATGATGCCGAATTTAACAAACAAATTTAAATAATTGGTTTAAACGGCATAATAATAAGGACGATCGTCCGTTCTGTGATTCTCCAGAACACACAGATGGCCAGTCCGCCCCTTTGTAGCATATTATTTCGATGAGAGATGAGCAGATCGCCACTGGGCTTTCAACTAAAGACACAGCCACGCAAAAACTGCGGCATTTGTACAGCTCCTTATGGGTACTGCAATTTGTGAAGTGCTTTCCTCTGCGGTGAAACGATCAGCACTGCACCACGGAGGAAAGCGGCAGAAAGTCGCCTGGAGTTAAAGAGAGCGGGGCTGCGTTGCGTGCATGGCTTCCTTTTGCAGGTAACGGGGAGACGCGCCCTGGCGGCGGTCTCGTTCAGGATCCAAAAATTGAATTTGAATATTTTGCACACTTATTCCACTTATTCCTAGTGTGCCACTGGTTACGGTGCCGCGTGCCAATGGTGGCACGCGTGCCAGGGGTTGCCGACCCCTGGCTTACAGTCTTTATGCTAAGCTTGGCTAACCTCGTCCTGCTTTATTAACATACATTGATATCAATTGTCTCATATCACCCTTGGTAAAACTAAGATAAGCCTGAAGAAGTATTTCTTTAGCAAAGTATAGAAAAGCACTTTAGATATTATATGACAGTAGGTTTTGGTTTTTAGAGAGACAGTGGGATAAAAAGGGAGGTTGTGCTTTTCTTCACACTATTCTGCTTTTACCAAGTTGTGATTTTCTCAGTAATGCATATTTGCAAGGTGTAACGTGTTTTACAGCCAAAAAAAGAGGGCACTTCAACACAATCCAGAATGTGGAAAGTGTGACAGGAGTTGCAATCTATTGCATGCTGTCCTATTTAAGTGACAGTTAGACATAAGTACCTTTTACCGTAATTTTAGCACGGCACTCCTTTCAAAATAGGAACACCGTGGACATGAGGTGGGAGGATGTTACAGTAAATGAAGAATAAGGAAATGGATGATAGATGATGAGAGAGGAAGGGTATGTTAACTAAGAGGAAGCACGGTTTATCAAATATTTATTAACTTGAATGGAAACCCTTTTAGCTGCCTAGTGAGCCATTTCCATGAAATAGACAGGACCAAGGACAGAGATAAGAGAGAATATCTGAGCTGTGAGTCTGATCTGGAGAGCGTCAGTCACTGCCCTTTAGACTAATGAATGTGTGTGTCTGTGTGTGCGTTAGTGTCCTTGTGGGGACCTAAATCTGTTTACACAGTCACGTGTGGGCAAAATGGAGGTCCCCATAAGGGGAATCATTAATTCTAGGGTGAAGAATGGTTAGGATAAGTCTCCAGGAAATGCATGTAAGTCAATGTAATGTCCCCTGAAGTAATGTAAACATGGTGTGTGTGTGTGTGTGTGTGTGTGTGTGTGGTGTGTGTGTGTGTGTGTGTGTGTTTCCCTGCAGTCTGTCAGAACAGGAGCTGTTCACAGGTCAGTTCGGAGGGCTGGATTCTGGCTTCAACAGTGTGGACAGCGGCAGCAAACGCTGGTCTGGGAATGAGGTAAAACTACGTTCACTATACAATGCCCTCACATGTCCTGAGGGACTGCATCATGTTGATCAGACAGAAGTGTGTTGATGTTCATGATAAGAAATGTGCCAGAGGACTTAGAGACATCACCCATTGGCTGGTGGACCGTTTTGAAGCCTCTGGTTTTGCTATTTGGCTGCTGGCAATCTGTATTTTCTTTTGGAACCACAAGCCTAACAAGAACTGATTAGGTGACCTAAATGTGTTTACTGACAACACAGTCAAAAGTTAGCCCCATCCTAAAACACATCACTCTTTATTGTCTATCTTTACTCTAAACAGGACCATAATTTACAAAGTGAACTTCATGCTGTATTAAATAAGACCTTAGCTATTGATTGAGACCATAAACTCATTAGCATAATGTTTACTGCGCTAACTTATCATGACAAAAGTAGGGTTATTTTCTCATAGACTTCTATACATCTTCATTTTTTGCACCCAGTGCAGTCAGCCCCTGCTGGCCAATAGGAATAATAGAACACCTATTAACATGCCTTAATAGAATGGTGCAGTGATGAGTCCTAAAACCAGGAAGTGAGTTAGCATTTTACCACTTCCGGTTCCCTCGTCTCAGTCAACGGGTTTTTTGAACTAGTTTTTGGAAAATAGCTGCAAATAAGGTCTGTGGTTGACACACATTTAAGAGACGGATCACGTTTTGTTCTACGACATGAAATACATCAGCAGGGACCCCACTGGTGATTTTTGAAGAGTTTACGTGTCTGAAAAATGATGGTTTTAAAGGTAGACGGACATATTTGACAGTGAGACAATTCCATGAAATAATAAAAGAACCAAATATACATTGACGGTGTGTCAAAATGTCATCCAGAATATTTCATTTAAAAAAATCACGATAGCCTAAATAGCGTCACACTGCTATTAGTGGTCGTATACACATACATATATAAAACTATATATACACATGAAGATATTGTAAATATACACATTTACCTGCCTATCCAATAGTCTTAGCCCTGGACGACAGATCAATGTCTCTGAACTGTGAATGTGTCCAGTCAGCAGATGACTTCTCGGAGCGTTCCCTCCGGTTAGCTGAGGTCAGCAGAGACCAGAGGAACCTGGAGGAGGAAGAGGAGGAGGAGGAGGAAGAGGAGCATAGATCTCCTCTGGAAGCTAACAAAGGTGAGGAAAGAAGGCCATGTTTGAGCTATCGAACAGTGTTGTATAAAAGATGTAGGTTAACACCCTTTATGCTCTCTGCAGTGAATGGAGATGCTGGGCATGTGGACTTCATTGACAGCAGTGTGACAGAGGAGGAGGAGATGAGGATGCACCCCCCCACACCCCCCCTCACAGCTCCTCCTCTGGTAGCACACATTCACACACTGATCAGCAGTTGTGCCAGATTGTCTCGTGGCCTTCCTGTGATCTGAGAGCAGTGTTATTGATTGTGACTTTGATTTACAGGAGCAGAGTGAGAGCTCTTCCCCGTCCCAAAGCCACGACTCAACAACATGCAGGTAAGACACATGAGTCAGCGCCTTTTATCAGTGCTGCCACTGCTCTGTGTGGACGCTCTGATTACTTTAGTTGAAGATCTCAGGTTTTTTAATTTATTTAAATTTTATTGAAGGACAGGTACAATCTGAAGGTCACAATTGAGACAATGATCCTCCTTCCATATTCATTTGTTTCTTATACCTAACCATCACCAAGCCCCACCCATCCCCTCCCACCCTACCTTGGAAACACATAGAGATACAAGTTTAATCAAAGAAGCACATAAATAAATTATAAAAAAAGCAGAGACTGATAAGTAAATAAAAAGACAACTAAGCTGGTGAATAAAACAAAAGCAAAGAAAATATTAAAAGGTGTTGAAAATAAATAACATTATGTGCATTTCTGCTTTCGGTTGGGAGTGTCTGCACTGCCAGAAGATCTCAGGTTTTTCAGAAAGGCACTGTCTCTTTCTCAGGTCACCCTTCATTTGGTGCTCATGCTGTACAAAACCTTTCAAAAAGAATAAAAAGAATCCCAACTAGATCAGAAAAACACCGGCACGACCCTAGAGAGGTGATTATGTTGTCAAAATATCAAAACAGAACAATACTCAAGTGCATTCTCCTGCCACTACAGACTCAAGGTGTTGGTCTATAGAGGGTTTTTGGACACACCTCAGGTCTGTTACACTGCAGGTCATTCAGTGTTGCTAAATATAACAGCAATAGCTGTTTATGCACAACCAAAGGATTTACATTTTTATTCCCAAAATTTAAAATATTGATATAAGGGGCAAAACAGGGTTTTTGTAAGCGCAAACCAATGGTACAGGTTTGATGCGCAAACCTGAAATATTGCGTTAAATAACTGAAATAATAGTATGAGGTGCAACCTGTGCCAAGGTGTTCCAGTTGATCAGAAACACATTTCCCTACTATCTTTAATTGTATCTTTAGCCTGTTTCTGTGACAATCCTTCATCTACATTCAGCTGTGTGTTGGTTTCTCTGTTGGAAACTGTGTACTCACCCCTCCAAGTGACAGACAGCGTTTTATCACTTTTCCTCTCTTTTCCTTCCTTGTTTTACAAGGTCACTTCAGAGAGTATTTGAAGAGCTGGGAAAAGTCAACAGTCCTCTGTTCCCATTAGTTACAATCCCCTTTCAAACTCTGCATGCTGCTTGTTGTCTTGGGAAGTTAACATGGTGACTCGCTGACTTTCCCAGACTTTTATTACAGTGTGGCAACATAACAGCTTGTCTTAATGTCCACATGTATTCTGAAAGCTTTCAGAGGAAAGCTCGTAGATGCCACTAAATGTGTTGACATCGAATCAGAGCAAAGGAATAAAGTGGAGCAAAATGGCTGATTATTAGGTTAAACATAAAAATAATTGCAGCATTTTATTTGTTATAAACATACACCTCATGTTCTTATGTTGCTGTTGAGGCAGCTTCAGCACGCTGCTCTGTTCTCTTTTGTTGAGATTGAGTGTCCGGGCAGTCCTATTGGCTACATATCAATATGTGAGACAGAGCCATTGTTCTCAGCTTCTGGAGCAACACGCAGCATGTTTTATTACCTTTTTAAAATAAACTGTACCCTGTCAAATGAATTCAGAACTTAAAGCCTCATTAAGGCTCATACAGTATACAGGACAGGATTTAGACGTGCTTACGTGACTGGCTGTCTGAGGAAGATGAAGTTCAGCTGTCTCTGTCCTGCATGTCCTCTTTAAACACTTTACAATCGCCTCAAACAAACGGATGTTCCGAATTTTGACTTCCAACACTTCCTTAGGGACTCCTAAAAATAGAGCACCGAGTCTTAAAATGGAAGCTGAACACACACATTCTGACCCCTCCTTTATATTGAAATGATTATAAAATGATTTCATGTAAACCCACCTACAGAATAAAGGAGGAAATCCCTAGACTGGAGCTTATTTGGTTTGGTTTCCTGATTTATTTTCTAGTTCTAACACTGCTTGTGAATGGATCCAGCTCAGGCACAATCTTCACATATAGGTACATAGTATATTTTGAGTCACCTAAATACATTTGTATCAAATTGTTTAATATTTACTACAGCTTGGACTCCTGACTGGGGTGTCTCAGAATAAATTGCTTTCTTTTTTTTACCCCTATAACATGTTACAGCCATTTGTTATCAATGTTAAGTGGTTAATGTAACATATATAACATATCATATCATAATACCAGTTATTGTATCACACACAAAGTTCAGATTCAAAAGAAATGTGTCCACCAAACAAAATTTAAAAAAAAACACATTTGGAATTCTTTAATAGTAGTTGGTTTTGAGGCTGTGATTGGGCGATGAGCTGTCAGTCAAATCTGGCAACAGTACCTCTAAATGTATTTCTCGCTCTCCTCATGTATTCCTCATTCTATCATCTCCTTCCTGCAGCTGACAGTGGATTTGGCAGTAGTGACTGGGAGAAATATTGACTTGGTTTTCTCCAACTCTTTCTCCCCCAGGTCCAGCCTCCATGTGGACGTGGGCCCCCCATCCTCACCTCCCCCTACCCCCTGTCCCCCTCAAGCCCCTCCCTGGAGGAGCGCAGGAGGCCGGGCACCCTGTTCATCTGGCAGGAGAGAGAGCGCCTGCAGCAGCAGCAGAGGGACAAGGCCAGGTGGATTCATCTTTAATATCTACATCTCTGTGATGTTAGAAAACCAGAATGTTAATCAGCATTTACCTGAAGGGTGTGAGCCCTTAATCACAGCAGAGGGAGCTTTTAATGCCTTCTTACATAGGGTAGAAGTGTCTGAATGCATTGACCAGATATATCACATGACACTAGCAACATAAATGCTACTTTATCTCCTGCTAACACTTTAAACACATGAGCGTTTATCGGTGGTCATGTGTTGATCTCCACACTAATGAACGTCTCTCTGTCAAAGGCAACTCCCTTCTGTCTGTCATCTCTAATTACACGCTCTCCATGTCCAACCTCTACATTTGCAGTTTGCTGAAGTCATCCACCAAAACAGGAAGTCATGTGGCCCCTGCACCACAGACAGGAAGTAGCTCAGCGTAAGTAAGCCCTGAAGAATGAATTAACTAAGTAAAGACGGGGCTGATTTGAGTGACTCTTCAAGTTATAGTAACTTCCATCCATCCTTCTGAGTCTATGCAGGAGTACAGATGGAGGAAGGTTTGAGGGTGTGGGAAGTGTTTCCTGTAGTTATGAAATGTTGGTGTGTGTCTCCCCCTAGTGGTGGATCTCCAGAGAACAGCAGCTCTCTGACAGGGCTCCGGCAGCGCTGTGCAGTGAGTACTGATCTCTCTTCATCATACACAGAGCAGGAGCTGCACAGATCACTGATGAAAGCTCACGTGTTCCTTTTCCACAGAGTGCTGATCAGATGAGCGCAGCGCCTCCTCCAACACTTCTGCAGCGCTCCAGCAGCAGATCAGGTACACACAACCGTTTATAATGTATTAGTATTTATGACATACAGCAGGTAATAACACTTTTTTCAATACATTGTTCACAAGCTAAATTATTAGACGTAGCTCCTATATTATTAACTACATATTGTTTTGGTTAAGGACACTTTAAAGTTAGATCCTGTCACTAAGAGATCTACAGATATTTAGCATTTATAAAAGGACAGAGGCTGGTGCTGTTACAAACTTTGCTTTGTAAAAACTTAAATATTCAATATGAACAATTCCCATTACTTACCAGTCAACTTACTGGTGAGACTAGCATAAAACTGACTGCACACTTAGATACTATTGAGATTAAACAGTCATTGGATATAGAAAAAAAGTCTCATAACAAAATTGTATGAGCTATTGATCAGTGAACTTAAGGTCTTTTTCATTTTTATTATTCTGATACTTTTTATTACAATCCATAGTTAGCAGAAAACCTCAACCCACAGTCACCTTCAGAGGCTTTTTCCTGTTGTGTCCTCCTCGCCTACTCTAATGGAATTGTGGCAGAATATTCTTAAACACTTTTGTGTTGTCATGTCACATGACTTTAGTGGTATAAACATGTGCTCTGGAGGGTGCCTTTCATACAATGTGTGACATTGAGTTTGTTTGTGTCAGATGTTCCGTCCTCCCCGAAGACGTCCTCCCCCCCCGGTCAGACCCAGAGACCCAACAGCTTCCTGTTCCGCGCCTCCTCCCGCACCAACGTCAAACCCACAGGTACACACCAACACAACACACACGCTTTACACCTTCCTTCAACGCTGTGGAGACATTCCAACACTGTGGCTTGTCTCTCTGTGTGTCAGTGTTCACTCTGGGGGAGTCTGGCAGGAGCGAGTCTCGAACCATGCTGCGTTCTCCTAAAGAGGAGAGGGCCGACATCACACAACTACGCAAGGTAAACACAGCATAAACACTTATTTGAATACATTTGATATATTTGTATATATTTATTGTAGAATGTGTGGATGCTAAACTAGTGATCTGAGGGCAGATCTTAAACTCCAGTATGTATAATAGTTTGACACACATATGCCAAACATGGTGTAGAATCCTGGGTTTAAATGCTGTGCCAGAGTCTTTTCATTAAAGTTCTGACTTCACCCCCCCCCCAAGACTCTGGAGTCCCGTCTGAAGGTCTCCCTGCCGGAGGATCTGGGCGAGGCCTTGACTAACGGCACGGTGCTCTGCCAGCTGGTGAACCAGATCAGAGTGCGCTCCGTCTCCATCATCCACATCCCCTCCCCAGCAGTGGTGAGTGGTGTCTGGGCTGTCTGCCTCCACAGCAGCTCCTATCACCTGTTCATTCAATAACTGTGATAAAACACAACTTCTTAGTGTAGTACTCTTTTGCTGCTAGCTCATGGTGGCTAATGTTAGCTGACTTTAGGCAGACTTTTTTGTGTTAGCTGACATTGTTGTGTCAGTTTGCATTTCTTCTTTAATGTTATACTATGTTGAAGCAGGTTAATTACATGTATTTGCAGTAACTGAAAGTCAAGAGAATCATGGGACAATGGGCCTTTTATCCTGCAGTGGTCAACGTTCAAAAACAGGATTTTCATGCTCTCAAAACTGTTTAACTTGCACGAATATTTTGTGCGCATAAAGTAATATTATCTGCCCATTTGAACATACTGTTGATTCTTGAATAACAAGCAGGATTCAAACAGTGGTCTTAAACTGAGCAGCATGGCAGAAAGGGAGAGAAAGGACGGTTAGCATGATCTGTGCTGTTATAATCCTACTTACCTGAGATCAGTTTGTCCCTTTCCAAGGCATGAAGTCCATCAGCACCTGTCTTAGGAAGTGACAGCTTTCACAGTGATAGCTCAGCAGAAATAATGTGCTATCATTTATAAAGATAATCTCTATATACAGAGGAAACAGTGAGTGCTCTGAATACATATGATTATTTTCTCCCCATATAATAATACATTATTTTATACAATTTATTTTCAGCCAAAACTGAGCTCAGCAAAATGTCGACTGAACGTGGAGAACTTCCTCTCTGCGTGTAGAAAGCTGGGAGTCTCTGAGGTAACCGTCTGTTTCTCACTGTCCTTTCGTTACATCTCTGCACTGTTTTACATACGTTTAAATGACACTGTTTGAAAAAGGAAGTCAAGTGAAACAGAATTGTTCATGTGCTTTAAGCTCAGTTTTGTTGCTAAATTATTCCTGGCAGGGTTGGACTGATGTGTTGGAAAGTTTTTTGTACGAAATCAAATGTGTATTGACGGCCCACGCACCAGTCCAACCCTAACTGTTGTTCTGTGTGATCTTTTCTCTGTTGTGTCCTTCTCTTGTCTCCTAGTTTTAACAAAATAACTTCCTGTATTTCCTCCTGTGTGTCCTCGTCCCCTGTGCAGAGGGACGTGTGTGTGTGCTCTGATGTGCTTCTGTGTAAGCTGCCCGCTGTGCTGCGCTGTGTGAGGGCCCTGCTGGCTGCTGAGGGGGGGGAGACGGGGGAGGACCAGTCCCCCTGCCACTCCTCACCTTCGTCGCCATCGCCCTCCTCCTCCTCACTGCTGTCCACAGACTTCCTGCTGTTCTACTGCGCCGTCATGGCCCTCCTCTACGTCCTGTACTGCTACCTGCTCCCCTAGAGGAGCAGCACACACACCTCATATTCACTGCTGCTCTACACACACACACACACACACACACCACACACACACACACACACACACACCACACACACACACACACACACACCTCATATTCACTGCTGCTCCACACACACACACACACACACACACACACACCACACACACACACACACACACACACACACACACACACACACACACACACACACACACACACAGCTGCTGCCACACTGGGCCTCTCAGACAATACTCCACAGTGTGTTTCAGTATGCACACATGTCCTGAGAGTGTGTGTCCACACCCCACAGCTGCACTGACACAGAGCAGGCAGCGAGCACCTTCAGAACCCGCAGAACCCTCACTTCAGCTCTTCATCAGAAAGCACTACAGTGATACACACACTACATGAGCAGGGAGATGCCTTAGCCTCGGTTAGCCTTCACTCTGAGACACACAGCATGTTTACAGGAGTGAGAGGTGGAGCTGCTCCACACACAGACTCTGGGCAGAGCAGAGGAACCACAGACGTTCTATGACCTGTGTCTTTTTACCAATCTGTTAATGCATTGAAACTGCAGCCATTAGGAATATTTTAAAGCCAAATCATTTGTGGCTCACACCTCAATATCCTCCCTGGAATTTCTTTTAATTTGGCACATTGTACAAATAACTTAACATGGTGACACTTGAGGTGTTACCTTATAGTTCAAACTGTAAGAATCTGCTGCTCTCTCAACATGCAGCTGTGCTTTGTATATGCAGTGTTGGTTTCTGAGCACAACTATATACAGGGGCGCAATAGATTTTCTTGGCCACTTGGTGGCAGTGCATCCAGCTGTAAACAAAAATGGGACATTATCACCTTATGAAGTGATATAAGCCATTTCAACTCTCCTTCTAGCTCTGGTTTGGTCTCCAGCCACTCAGAGCTGTGGTCACCAGCTAGCAACTTGAGTTAAAGAGGCGGAGTGCGGGAGTATCCAAACCGCCAACATGCACACCAACATTGTGTCTAACTGTAGTTGGGTGGATCTTAAGAAAAAACTTGGCCATTAGTTTTACCGTAATGGACGGCATTGTACTCACCAAGTAGAAAGAGGAGATCAGGTAACATCACTCTGAGGAGGTCCTAACGGGGGGGGGGGGGGGGGGGGGGGGGGGGGGGGGGGGGGGGGGGGGGGGGGGGGGGGGGGGGGGGGGGGGGGGGGGTCAGGCGATCACAGTATAACACCTAAAACAGATTAGACAGGTGTATAGGAAGATGTTTCTCAGCTCTGACCAGGTTTCCCTTTGAGATGATCTGTGTGTTCAGAGCAGCTCAACCTCTCAGACATGTTGGTCCCCGGCTGTGTGTCCGTAGTCAGACCCCTCCCTGAGAGAAGCTGAAGGAACCTTAAACTGAAATGTGAATGTGACATTTAGCCTTGAACCGAATGCATGTTGGCTCAATGTGAGGCTGTTCCAGTGAGACAGATGCTGAGTGCCTCTCTCTGAACACTCACACCTTCTGCCCCTTTTTAATGTCTGCTGTGCTAACCGTGAGCAGCAGGGGGCGATGTCGGGCTTCACGTGTCCAAACGGTACAAACCCCTGCAGGGGGGTGTGTGAGTGTACATTTTGTTATTGTTGTCATCGGTCAGTTTGACCAGGTGACTTGTATAAATGTAAACAGGCTATTAAGTTATTTCTTTTTATTTATTTAGAATTCTGTTCTTGGTTATTTTGTTTCAGGTGAAACGGCAGAGGCGTCACTAATTTAATTCAGCCAATAGTTAAAAGGCTTTTGTAAAATCAATGTATGTGCTTTCAATCACACACAGGCCAATTTAATGTGATCAATATTTAATTATTCAGCCTTAAAACAACATTGATTGTTTAAAAGTTTCCCCCTTCATTTGATTGGTAAATGATTGATTCCCTGGAGGACATTTACCCGAGCATCAAAGGCCTCTGCTGGTTCTACCTTGCTGCTCATAGAAGGTCAGAGTCTGCATCCAAACAGGTTGGAATATCATTGTGACGCTTATTGGACTGAAAGCTTATATCCATAGTGAGATACTAGGACTCACACATCTGCAAATGGATTTGTAATCTTATCTCAAACATATGGCACAAAAAACTTGTCAAAGTGGGGACCAACATAACATATTCATTGGGAAAAGTTACAAAATGTTATCAAGAATTAACCTAATAGAGCATTTTAAAGGCTTTCACTTTAGAACGTTTCCCCATTCAGCAACCGACCTGTTGGGCCCACTGCGCAGTCAGGGCTCCATATTTAGGAGAAACCGTCCTGTTGGGCCCACTGCGCAGGCAGGGCTCCATATTTAGGAGAAACCGTCCTGTTGGGCCCACTGCGCAGGCAGGGCTCCATATTTAGGAGAAACCGTCCTGTTGGGCCCACTGCGCAGGCAGGGCTCCATATTTAGGAGAAACCGTCCTGCTCAAAGTGTTCAATATTAAATCAATTGTATAAAATATGCAAATTAACCAATCTTAAAAAACATAAATTATTAATACGGAAGCTGTTTTTTCCTAATAAAGTTTAATTGAATTGACTGTCATCATAGAAGCTTTAACGCAAAATGTCCTTTTTCAAAACTATATTTCACAGCATTTTTGCATTTGTATTTCTTATATAATGTCACTCACAACAGTACGCTTGTCTCCATCCAGCGCCTGCTGCAGACCTCTAAATGTTTCTGTTTTCAGCCTCTTGTTGCTTTATTCAGAATGACTTTAGCACTTTAGCTTCTCAAGCTAACTGGCTGGGAGTTGTTGAGCCAGTTTGCTCAAAGGCAGGGGCAGTACCACTGGAAAAATTGCCATTAAACTTTTGAAATAAATGTCTACAACTATAAACTTGTAAGAATTATGAAATAACATCTCACAAGTTTAGATTTCTAAATACAATACATTTACAAATATCTATTTCCTAAAGTATTTCTATTTATTTAATATTAAACACTTTGGGGCCCCAAATAGAAAAAGCTATTCTGTCGATATTGCTATTTGATTTTATAATTGTTCTTATGCACACTGGTTCTTTTAGTCCACATCTTTTCAAGAGTCACGCTCCCGTCTCAAGTTTCTTACTAGCCTGCTGTTAAAAGGAAATGTTATACTGTTTCAATTCTAATGTAGATTTTATAAATGAAACTGGATGAGCATCAGACAGTAATCTTTCACTGGCTTAGACCAAGCTATATGCTTTGATATGTTAGCTGAACAGAATTGCAGTTGTATTTTATATTTATACGATACCCTTGTATTATTGAGATTCTTTTTTGAGTTTATATAAAGCTATATGTAAAGGTTTTTTCCCTTCGCTGTAAAGAAATTATTAAAAAATGAACTTTGACCGTGTGCTGTTTGTCTGCTTGCCTGCTGTGCTTTTGCTTACTCAGCAGAACTCTTTAATGCGATCTTCATCAGGGTGTCTGCAGCTGCCTCAGACACAAGGTCCACTCACAGCTGTTCATCAGGCCTTCTACTGACTCATGCTTTCTGCTCATCAGGTCCCTAAGTATAAACTTAGATGGATTTTAATTTCAAGCTAATGTTTGTCAAAGGATAAGTCTGGTGATATTCCATGAGTCTACCAACATGTATTCTATGTGCCCTGAACGTCTGCTGGAAAGCTAGAGCACCAGTTTTAGATTAGGATGCAGGATTTAAATCAGACCCGCTGAATGTACCAAAATTGAACTTAACTTAAATTGTCCCATATCGCAAAGCAAAACATCCGAAGAGGAGCTCCACAGAACGGAGTTGATATCTGGGATGTAGAGAAGAAGGGACTCTTTAAAATGACTTCTGTTTGCACACACAATGCATTTGGTTACAGTTCTCCACACTAGCCACAAGGTGGCAGCAATGAGCCAACCCAACAATTCCAATAAAAATGATTCACACAAAGATAAGATTTGGGTTTCCTCCAGTGTGAATTCAAACACTAAGTTTTGTTGTTAGAAGATAAAGATTCTGCAGGCAGAAGGCCTCAGTGGCAAACCCTCCCCCCGTTCTAAATGTCTCCTCTGCGTTCAGAGACTGTTGGTCTTTTCATGAGATTGAGACAAACTGAAAAATATAGAATAACACCAGACTTATTCTATAAATGCACAACTATTATAGCACCGTTATTGTTGGAATAGGAAACCAATACAGTCATTGTGTAAGCTCTATCCTGATCTAATGATTAGAGGAGTTTTCAGTCCATTTCTCAGCTGGTTGAAGTCTGATGGAATGTGGTGACGTGAGCAGCGTGCAGATATCCTGATGTCCACTTTGCCCTGTGCCCTAACCTCTAAAAGCTCCTGTGTGCTCTCCAAACAGCAGCTTTAGTGAACAGGCTTCACGTCACAACCATTTTTTTTATTATTTTATTTTTACTTATCTTAGAGCTACAAACGCCTTTTTACGAAAAGTGTCATAACAGAGTTTCCCAACAAATAACATAAATTATTTTTTCAAAAATAGATTTGATTCTCAAGGTTAACTCATTTCAATGTCTGAAAATGGACTGAATCATAGCTGTGACAAAGCATAACCGAAGTCAAACAACATCACAGAAAACATGTGTGAGATTAGTGGTTATTGACGTACTGATTACTGCTAAAGGGCACAGTGGCAGAAACTACAAGTTACATTTAAGGGCGCTGTTGGAATTTCCTGTTGGGTTACCCAGAGCGCCTAAATGTGTTCAGCCAAATGCAACTACGATTGATCATTCATTTAGACACAGCAATCTCATTTTGGTGTAAAGCTTGAAATGAGTATAGCTCCATCCACAGCAGCCACTAACTCAACTTCGCCAACATCTGGATTGTAAATTCGGCTGCGTCTGTGCTTTGTTTCTGCTTTGAACCATCAGCAACGTCTTCCATTCATAACACCTATTCCTACATTTATAAGTGTAAGTGAGGCAAAAGTCATGTCATCTGTAACGCATTAGTCTACAGTGTATCGCAAAGACACTTAGTGCTAAAACATGTCTACATATCATATAAGGTGTTCAGACTGTCACATGACCAAATAACAGTAACTGAGATGATTGGTCTTATCAAAAATCCTGATCGAGTTGGACCACTAATAAGAGGTACAGTATGCTGAGCCCCCTCTGAAGTCACAGTACGTCACTCTGCATAATGCGAATGCAGAAAGTATAATCTTAGCTTTAGACTTGATAGTTATGTGGATTGAGTTTTATCAAACTATATTTATGTAACATTCTGTAGTTATACAAGAGACATCCTTTTGTTCCTTCTGTTCTGAGCCGCAGCTGTAGCTGTTGAACTGGTGTGTGTGAGGTGTGGAGTGTGAGGTGTGGAGTGTAAGGAGGAGGAAGAGGACGGTGTGTTGATGACCTGATGACTCAGAGCTGTGACACTTTCTATCTGGTCAAGCTGAACTCACTGAAATCCCATGTGGTGCAGTCTCATATTCATTTGTCTTGTGTAGCTAAATAATGTTTGATGTGGTACAAGTTTCTTCTGTTTTAGTGACAATAGTTGAGACACACTGAAGATAAATAAGACATCTGTTCTCCGGGGGCTGTGTTTGAGAATCCAGACATTCTGGATCCTTGACTTGACTTTGTTTATCACTTGTTCCTGTGAGTTCCTTGATAGTGCAGACTCATACTGGGGTTTCCTTGGACCTGTTTAAAATAATCGTTTATTGATTTGACACAAGACTGCATTTTCAGTGCTTCAAAGATGGCTTGAAGTTTGTCTGGATCTGTTGTCAGAGCAACAAGCTCAGATCTGCAGTGTGCAGCTTTTTCAGTCGGCTCTACAGGAGTTTGAGATGTGACCAGCCCCAAACCTGGAGACATGTTCAGGTATACATAACTTTCGAGAATAAGAGAAAAAGTTCTAGTCTAAATACTAATGTAAAAATTGGCAAACAATGGGATTGTAAAAAATAATGAAATGATTTGTTATCAAAGTTATATTAAAGAGAGAAAATCCAAAAAAGGCACGGTGGGGAAAACTGAAATGTTTCTGATGGAACCTGTTACACACCTAACAACACATCAGGGATTTAATACATGAGGAAGCAGCGTTAAAACGTATACAATAAATATGAGGGTTACTTGAATATGGTACAGTGTAACGATTGTAGGGATCAAGTGATATATCAAATTAGTTTATTTTATATATACTGTATCTTTGGCAGTTGTTCTTTAGTGATGCACTAACCGCCTTTAGGTAATGACATCATCAAACCACGCCCGAGGAACCTAGTTGCCTGCATGATTCAGCTGGCTAACATCAAGTGATCCTATAGGTTTAGTCTTGAGTTTAAAGAAAAGGCCCAGGGTGCTCTGGGACAGGAGGCTTCTATTGAAATGTGTGTATCCATTCCCCTTTAGCTCCTCAGTCACACAGCCCACATACACACCTGCAGAGTTCATGACTGCCATGGTTTGAATGACACAAACACGTTATAATTCAGATCACACACCCTTTTCCATTAAACACACCACCCTCCTGTACAGTGTGAGTGTGTGCTTGTTCTGATGCACGAGGTTTCTTGTTTCAAAGCAAAGTTGTTTTAGTAACTCGGGTTTAATAGCTTTCCACTTCAGCCCTGAAGGCAATAAACACTCCAACATTGTGTCGATGTTTGTGATATCCACTGGACTGAAATGACATGCTTTTCCAGGGAATGCCACTGAGCACGTCCTGTCAACGTGTCATAACAGAACCCTTCACCACCAGCTGGCCTCATGTTCTCAGTTTACAAGCTAATACAATCTAATACATTTCACAGCCAAAGGGTTGCCTTCAGATCATATGTTACTTCATCATAAATATTTATTGTAACAGATAATACCTACTTGTTTAAAGGTATGTTATCCAGGACTTTAATAATAGGAGAAAGATTAATATAATGTATTCATTTATTTGTAAGTCAAAATGTAACAATTCTTTGTAAATGTAGCATCCGTCAAATAATGTAAGCCATGGCTCCTGACACTCCATGATCGCTGAAAGAGTGATACTCATGTTTTGTTGATCATTAAGGAAATATAATATTTCAGGATATTGCCCAAAGATCTTTGGGCATAATTGTATATATTGTAAGCAATATGACTGCAGATGTAGTCTAAATAGATAGAAAGGTATGCCTCGTTTAAACGTTTTAGAAGAATCTTCACTCAGAAAGCCAGGCAGGTTTCATATTGGAGCTGAGAGTTAGCAGCTGGCTTGTTTCGTTTGATGTGTTGAAAACAACTTGGAAGCAACAAGGCACATACTGATATTCACAGAAGGCGTGTTTTGGGTTCCAACAGAGGTAAATGCAGCAACTTCTACGCCTTCATTAATGTGTCCAAGCATGTGCACGTCTGCATGAATCATACAGTATTTATAAAGCCTACCTGCATCTGTACATGTTTCTTCCTCTCTTCCCAGGATTCCTTGTGTTCCCCCCAACTCATCACGGAGGACGAGGGGCTGAGTCGGCTGGCTCAGACCGTCCAATCACTGGTGGACCTGGCCGACAGCTCCCAGCGGGGCCCCAGGACCCAGACGTAGGGGCCGAGGCTCAACGCAGTGCTGACCCGGCGGAGCTGCAAAGATTCAACAGCATCACACCGGAGATCCATCTCAGGGCCAGCGTTCCTGTAACACGCTCCATGTCCAATAGCCTACATGTCAACAATAAAAAGACCTCCAGTATGTAAATGATCCAGAGCCTCTTTTCATCTTTACAAGTGAAGATTGAATTCCACAAAGTTGAAAGATGTTTTCAAATCAATATCAGCACCTCTAGCCTAGCTCAGCACAAAGACTAGAATCAGGGAAACTGCTAGCCTGGCTCTGTCCAGTTTCAAAATGTACCGACCAACTTAAGCTATCGGATTAACACTATTTTGGTTTATTCTGTACAAAACAGAAATGTTAAAATAATTGACTTACAAGCAACCATTCATTGTAGTGTATAGATCTCTGGTTCAACACATCAGTGAGATTTAGACCTGTTGGTAGTTGTTGGTAGA
Organism: Dissostichus eleginoides; assembly: GCA_031216635.1. Classification (NCBI taxonomy): domain Eukaryota; kingdom Metazoa; phylum Chordata; class Actinopteri; order Perciformes; family Nototheniidae; genus Dissostichus; species Dissostichus eleginoides. The sequence goes on along the minus strand of CM062286.1, from coordinate 21,862,379 downwards.
ACTTGAACGAAGCCATGCTAGCCGTTTCTTCATGCAAAGTTCCCATCACCAGCTTTTTACTTACAATACAGAAAATGGAATAACGTCTTGTAAAAAGTTTCTCCAAAAACAAACTATGTTAGAAGTGTGAACCATTTCCCTCAGGTGAAGTCACTCTGCTTCAGTTGGACATGAAGACTACAAGTTGAATACAAAAACAAAAGCTTAGCAGACCTGTGTAGCTCCTCTTCTCTGCTGCAGGTTAGAGGCTCCACATTAGCAGCTCATAGCACAACACCATACAATCTCAACCAAACTGCAGCTGGTCAAATTGTATGCTGGGTAATGTAGGAGATAGGTTGAGTTCATAATTGGAATGAAATCAGAGGACTTATCTTAATTAATAAGTATAAGAGTATGCTCAAACCTTATGCAATAAACTGGTTTCTGATTGTTTTCCTTTAATCCTTGATAAAGTAGAATTACAGACACAGTATATACAAAAGAAAAACAGGAAAAGAATGAGGGGAAATCAGGTAGAAATGTCTCTGTACTACTTTTAGTGGAATAACAACAGCTATCAGCAGCAGCAACAAAGCCAAATTACATGGTGGGATTTTAAAATACAGATTTGATTGGAGAAATCAGCTTGTTGTTCGCTGCTGTCAGAGAAGCGACCTAAATATACAGGCTGTTGAATGCTGCAGCAGTGAATGATACTATAGAGAGGCTTCTCAGTTCTTACATTTCCCCTCCTCGACTCCTATCCTCGTGAGTTAGTCCCGCCCACAGGAGATGCGAGCGGAGGAGCCGAGGAGCATCAGTGTATCCTTGATTATAGCTCCTCCAGAGAGCCTCCTCGATGCTCGGTCCTCGATGTGCATTTCGAGAAATGAGACGTCCTTCAACATGGCGCGCTGAAATCCATTTCCGGGTCACTGCCGGAGGACCGAGGAGGGGTAATTTAAGAATTGAGAAGCCTCTATTGTGTGTGTCCAGCAGGACGGGGACACACACACACACACACACACACACACACACACACACACACACACACACACACACACACACACACACACACACACACACACACACACACACACACACACACACACACACACACACACACACACACACACACACACACACACACACACACACACACACACACACACTTCATTAACAGAGCAGAAATGCTCTAATCCAGCGTGCGTCGGTGTCTGATAGGAGCCACTTACCTCACCTCTGACTCATCCGTCCAACAGGAGTTAACAGGTCTGCTGCAAGGCTGCTGCAAGTGTTACACACCGTTAGGATGGGTGACAAACAAGATATTTTATTTATTTTCATTGAATGCACCACATGAAGCAGGCTGTGCGAGTCTCTTGAGTTTCATTCCCATTTCAACATTTTGTCCAACACAACCTGTCCTCCCAGCTGCCTCTCAAACGCTGTATTCACCCACATTTGAATAATAAATTCCCAGAATCAACAAATATCTTCTGAAATATTCTTTGATTTATATCTCACTCATCAAAAGCACATTCATCATTTTAGGAAAAAGCTCCACCATAATCTGTGTTCATAACATGTCCCAGCCACAGCCGGACCACACTATCTCTGACACACATCTAGATTATTTTCCAACAATATCTTTCTGTCTCCTAATGTGGCCCCTCACCACAAAGGAACCATTGAACCAATAGCAAGTATCTACTAGAAAGCTGATAAGATCCACGGCAACCGCCCCCCTTGGACCCACCACTGCACTCACATTCTGCTCCCTCATTCTTCAGAACAATAATGTAGCTGTGATACTTTATTACTTTTAGACCCAGAACAATTCTGCTCTCTCCACGTCAGCCCTCTCATCAGTGATGTCTGTGTACATTGAGTTTGGTTGTTGTCTTGTTTCTGTTTGTATTTAAAGTAATGGCATTATGTTTGTTTAATGGGCTGCAGACAGGGACCTACTGTTACACATGTAATGTTACTTTTAATCTCTTCCTATCCAGCATACAGATTGATACAGAGAAGAAGAGAGCTGCCTTCACTTCAATAGTCAGCTCTGGTTTTAATCACGAGTCAATTAGCAGCGTGGCCTGATTGCCTATCATCTTAATATCTGTACGAGGACCGTCTGCTAGCGGCTCATCTTCTCACTTCTTGATAAGACACACACCTAATGAACACACACACTTGTGTATGGAAATGTCGTCGGTCAGATTCCCGTCACGTCGGAGCCGTTGCCCCCGCGCTAACCGCCTGAAGAGTCAGCCTGACATTTATGGGCTGTAATTGAGGATGGGTCTGAACCCCCACGCACAGACAGAGATGGATATCAGGAGGAAGCAGATCGAGCTGAGACGAGGCTGAGGAGGGGGGGGGGGGGACTGTTCAATTGGGAAGTGTTTTTGCTTTGTAGCCGCTGGGCTCCTGAGTCAGTGGGCTGTGACTCACGGGGGGCCGGACCCCTGCTCACATCTGTGACCGCCTGCAGCTGGAGATCTGATGATCAGCTGCCGGACAGTGTTCAACTGTAAACCTTTATTAACAATGGTGTTAGGGTGATATAAAAAGGGTTAATATTTAGCCGATCACTTATAAAAATATATATATTTGGGGCTCACCTGGTAGAGCAGGGGCCCTTGTACTAAGGCTGGTTCCTTAACAGGGGCCTTATCTGTTCCCCCCCCCCTTTCCGTCTATCTTCAGCTACCCTATCTAAAAAGAAAAGGGAAAAGCCCTACTATTTCAAGTCAGTTTCAACACAGATACAATGAAAAAATAATGAACCAATTATTCTGAAATAATATTTTAATTGAAAACCATGAAGGAAGAAAAAACAGAACATGTTTTTAGAATTAGCTTGAAAATATTACAGGCAGCTTGGAAACGGCAAATATCTAAGACACCCTGGATGTTTTTCACACTAGTTGAGCATTGATATTCAACATGATTTATTAAAAAAAAAAAAAGTACATTATAGGGGAGCCTTTAAGAAATATTAAAACAAATACAAAAATGGAGAAAATTGAAATGAAGGAACATTGTCAAAAAAAAAAATTGCAGCAAATGGTTTCTTTAGTGCAAGCAGGAAAACATGCTGTGGCTCCATATCACAGCAAACTATAGCATTATCATTCAGGTTCAATCAACAACAACAAACTAACAGAAGTATAAAACAAGTGCTCAATACTGATATTTGTTCTCATTTTTGTTCTTCATTCAAGTTCAGGTTGTAGAGAAGTGAGAATGGCTGAAGCCAACTTGTTAAAGTTGGCTTCAGCCATTCTCACTTCTCATAAAGTATGTGAAGCCTGATTTGAAAAAACTTCTATCGGCTGAAGAGGCTGTCCACATTTCTAGGTCAATGCTGACTGTGCTGCTCAGAATGAGCGCTGTACCTGTGGGTGGCTGACTGCCAGAGGCTACAGATCCAGGCATTAGATAAGGAGCAGTAGATTAGATTTAGTAGACCTGAAGCCCTCTGTAGCGATGAGCAGGCTCAGTGTGTGTGTGAGCTACAGCACTGAGGATTTCCTATTAGTCAGACAGGATGCAAAAAAGGTTTATCAGCACCATTCTTGTGTCAAAAACATTTTGTATGAATCCCATTATCCTAAATTCAAATTGGATTGGGGAACAATCTGATCTGTGTATTCTAATGCTGGTATGGTGTGCTTCCAAGCAACCCTTAATTACAAATCTCAGTGACATCCAGAAACAGCCTGCGACTTCAAATTCACTCGTCCTCTTCTCTGCATTATTTCCTAATCAGTTTTCTCACAGTGACACGTCATCTGCAGACATCACTCAGGTGTATTTCATCCAGAGTCCCTGTGTCCCTGCTGTGAGGGGTTTCTGTGTCTGCAGCTCACCATCCGTGCGTAGGGTGTCTGGGTGTCACCCGGGGAAGGATGGGGGGCAATGGGTGACTCCTGAAGTTAGGCCTCCCCCTCCTCATACAGTGATCATCTTGTCTGGCAGGAGGAAGGGACTTCAAACCTCCACCTGGACACAAAGACCACAATCATTATGTTTTACTGCTGGACCATTTGCATTCATGAGATAATGAGCAGCTTTCAGTTGATGTTATTACTTACATAGCATCCTCTCTACAAGGGTGTGGATCTCTGCCCATGGGAAACATTAAACAAGAATCTTGATTGGAATCATTGGGTACAATTCAAATTCAAAAATATCTTTTTCTGAAGCTGCACCAACGTCTGTCTTATTGCCGATTTAGATGAGTTCATTTGGGGAGTTGGCCATTAACTCCCAGTCACATAAAACCTGTACATCATGTCATTGGAACATTGGAAGAAATCTCTTTCCAATCGTAGACTAAGTATTGAAAACTGTTGGGTGAACAAGTCAATGTCTTCCCTATAGTCAAATTCCTAAAATGTATAACATCATGTGTATCCTCATTATGTGGCCTGGCCTCTCCACACACACCAAGCACGGAGATAGATCTTTTTTTTCCAGCAATTCAGTTTTTTCAAACCTAAAATAATACAGGAGAAAATCTAATGTACGTATGTGTGTTGTAAAAGTATAAAATAAAACAGGTAAACTAATGGCATCATAATAAGATTATTGGACAGTTTGTCAATGAAGAGATGGACAGGAAACTCTGATTCCAGGGAACTCAATCTGATGGTTTTTCTGAGGAGCCTGCCTCATCTGGAAATAAACGTATCTATGGCATGGCTGGCTAAGACATGTAGTAACTCAGAAGTTAAATCACTTGGTTCAAACACTAAATACTAGGGATGGAATTTGAAAGCAAATGTATATTCGAATATTCGACCCCCAAAAAAACGGTTAACCCAAATGTACATATCTTATACAACAACAAAAAATGTGGGAAATTGTTTTACAAAAAAGAAAAAAAAATAATTTAGAAAAATAAATAAATACATGTTGAAATAAGTATAGAAACCAAGTAAAATGTATTGAACTGGTGATCACAGTTTGAACAGTTGACAGCTATAGGCCTACAGCTTTCATGCTTAAAACATAACTTGGTTTTTAAATGAAAGAGGGATCATACACGAACAACATAACGGGTTAGGGTAACGTAACCCTATCACAACAGAGATCAACAACCTCTAACAGGGCCTATCACAGAATGCAGCGATTCAATACTCATTCTTTAAGGATATGAGCATGTCTACATGCTCAGGGGAGAGGCGGGCGCGGAGGCGATTCACAATCAGGCCAGCTGTAGAGAAGACCCTCTCAGCTGGAATTTGGGCATAAGATGAGGTTTGAGTCTGCGTGATCTGCGTGTAGGGAGGGGCAGCAGCCACATCATTAGCTAGAACTAGCTACATCTGATGGATTTGGACAAACGCGAGTGAAGTATAACCGGACGCGAGAGAGAGAGATCAGCACCTGCAGCTCTGCCCGCTGTGAGGGACCGGTGAGCGGAGCAAAACACACCTTTAGACCTAACACATTTAGCTATGGCACTGTCGTATACATTGAATTATTCCATTTGATCATATGTAATCAACTTAGGCACCCCTCCCAAAAAACAACAAAAAGAAAACAATAATAAAAATATTCATAACTCATATTCGAATACCTGAATAATTTTGAATATTCGATTAATCGTTCCCATCCCTACTAAATACCAACATTAATGAGTGAAGATTTTCGAAGTTCTGCCTAATCCATATATTGTCACATTTCTTGGAGTTGCTTATTGAAGAGATGGGGTACAGGGAAATAAACAAAGGTCTGTTTTGGAACATTACATGGAGCTTTAATATATATATTTTTTATTATTTCCATAACATTTTCTATGTTAACTGTTGGTACGTATTATAGAAGTGAGTTTAGTTGGTCAGTGCAAAGCAAATGTATTTACTGAGCACATGAATGAGGAGGGCCTTGCTGGATGCTGCAAAAGTCTCTGTGCCACATCCTCACAGTGCCTCAGTAATACTACAGCTGACACCATAACAATAACAGACAGAAAGCGTCATACCTGCACTTAACATGGAGTCGTCCTGTGACCAGGGGGCTCTGGCCTGGGGATGAACTCGCTGTGAAAGCCACGGGTTTGCAGGGGGCAATGGGTTATAATCTGTCAGCAGAAACAGAAGACAGTGTCATAACACCAAAAAGCTTGGGAAGTGTTGCTGACTGTGTGCTGTACCTACACTGACTGTAGCATCCAGCAGCAGGAAAACCTCGGCCAGGATTAGCATGATGCTGCACAGGAAGTAGAGAGGGAGAGCAGCTGACTCCAGCAGCAGCTGAGTTCTGCTGACCGTAGAGGGGACGCTGCACTGGGTAATGCAGGGGTGGACCTACACAACACACGGAGGCAAAGGACAACAAGGTTAGGGTTGGTCTCATCAGTATCAGTATACTGTACATCCAAAAATAAAACTTAGTATGTGCAAAATATGGAAAAATCAACAGTTTGGAGTGTCAAACATTTCAGACAAAAAAAACATAGTGTATGTCGAAAATGTGGAAAAAACTGCATAATATAGTATGTTGGCAATATGCAAGAAACCAAAACATTAGGTCAAAAGTATGCAACAAAAAGAGATTGTATAGGATGTCAAAAACAGGCACAAAAAAAAATATAGTATAGTATTTTATAAATATGCAATAAAACAGAGTATTTTGGAAATGAGCCCAAAACGACAGGTTAGTATGTCAAAAATATGCACAAAAAAACAAACATAGTATGTTGAAAATATCAGGAAAAAATGTATATTATATTATGTGGAAATTATGACAGTACAGTATATCGAAAGAATCTGAAAAAAGCAGAACACAACAACATAGAAATGGTATGTTGAAATAAATGACACCACGTAATACGTCAGAATAATATCACTTACTACAACATAGTAAAGCATTTCGAAAATAACAAAAACGACAGTAGTATGTGGAAAATATCAGGAAAAATAATCATGTCCAAAAATGACATGATATAGTATATCTTAAAAACAGTACATAGTAGGTCCAAAATATCACAAAAAACACAAAATATAGTAAGTTGAACAAATCAACAGTAGTACAGTAGATCTAAAAGCAGGGATGCAAAGTCATATCTCGCTGTGCTAGAGGGGAAACACCAACAGCCCTGCTCCGACAGTGTGGGACTGACGGAGGAAACATCCTCCCAGCAACAATGATTTAGTATCCGTTACTTAAAGATTACATTGTGACATGCTGCTGCATTAGAAAAGCAGCAGTATAAGTTATGAAAAGAAGGGTGATGTCAAAATATATTGAACAAATAAGGGTGAAAATGAAAGGGCAGTTGAACCTATCTCCTCTCTATTCTGAAATGCAATCTTTAAGAACAAGTGCAAACAACAGCCAGAACATGAGCAGGTCTATTATTGTCAGGTCTACTGTGATTAAAGGCGCTTAGAACTCTCAAAATACCTTTTATTAGCTATTGTGAATGGGCCGACAGGTGAAGGCTGTGAATGAGGGCTGATTACTGTATGATGCAATCAATGGACCCTGACGAGGGGGCAGACACTTCTGATTGCCAAGTAGAGCTATAGAAAAGGAAAACAGCAGACTTTTATAGGAAGCAGTATTGCCTTCCTCAGGTGGCTTGCTGATAAAAATGCCTCCTATTTAAAAAACATTTCACAATTGTTTGGAGATAATGAAAATGCACTGTACTTAAGCTTCTCTGAGCAATTATGTAAAAATGTAATCCACATGAAATTCAACTGTCATGGAGAATGCCATCTGGAGACATTCAAGCATTCATGTTCAAAACAAATCAGCTGTTTAATTATCATCAATCACAGAGGGGCAGAGAGGAGCCTTCCATCTCCACTGAAGCTGTACACACACACACACACACACACACACACACACACACACACACAGGAAGTGACTAACCTCCCTCTAAACCTTGGCAAACAATCGCTCCCTGAACTGCATGTGGGGACGCTGCGATGCAAGCATAATGAGACACACCTGTAGGAACGTTTTTTGTGAACTTGGAAATGGATTTGATCAGAATGACTGTAGGGGGATATGGAGATGACTTGACCAGCTGCAAAATTAAAATCAACACATTAATGCATCACTACTTATAATCCAGTAATATAATATGTATTCATCGGAAAATGGCCACTTTTAGGTCTGGTACTTTTGTACTCTGTATCATTAAGTATCATTTTAAATGTAGGACTTTTACCTGTAGTATTTCTACACTGTGGTATTATAACTCTTACTTAAGTAGAAGTTATAATACCACTTCTCTCTAGCCTTCTTGCGCTTAGTGACTACCTTGTTTTTCTCTGACACCGACTGAGTGGTTGATGAATGTTAAAACATGTTTTTTGAGGCTTGTATGTATAACTCAAATAATATGTGTTTTACCTTCCGTTTGGAACCAACCTGCTAAATGGTAATCACTAACTAATCAGGTTCTTTGAAGCACCTTTAAGGACAACACATTGTTGAGGTTTGGGAGCAGTGTGTGTTTGCTCCCCAGGATGTCACGGTTACCCAGAGCACCCTGGTTTGGAGAGGCATGCATCTTCACAGAAGCATCATTCCAGCTCTTTTTTAGATTTGTTGCTGATGCCTTCCACAATCAATGGTACAGCTTGTTTCTAGTAAAGTGTGTTGTTGCAGTATGGCTATGTGTAGTCAGTAATAATCATCTCTTTGTGGAGTAACCACTGGCTGTGATTGCAGTATGGTGCGCTAGAGTGCAATTCTACCAACCTTTCCCACCTGGATCAAAAAACAAACACTTGTGTTCTCTTTTAAGCAGCAACCAGCAGCGCTCCTTTCTGCAGTCATTCCCTGACCATACAGTTACACTCATTTACACGTCCAAGATGCTCAGCTCCACCACAGTCTGATCCGAAGGCCACTGAGCAGCTCCTCTGGAGCAGTTGGAGGGGATAATGTGCCTGGGCAAGGGCACTTCAGAGGCGGTGATAACCTTTAGGGTGAAGTGAACCTCTGAAGCTCAGCAGTCTGTCCACACAGCTGCAGGCCTAGTAGCTTTATACTTTTCTCAGACCTTAACTGTGAAACTTTAGAAACCAGCGTGTCACTCTAAATAACATGTCATAATATGAGCTTGTCAGAGGAAACAGCAAAGCCGTTTAATATTTGCTTGTAAAAACAACTTTGCGATGGTGTGTAGGCAAAGAGGCAATTTAGGTAAAACATGTGGAAGTCCAAATACTTTCAGAGGAACTGCACATACCAGGTCAGCTGAGAAACAATAACTGCTATGTAAACCATGATGAGAACATTATTTAGAGTTTTAGCAATAATGCAGACTAGCTCAAATTAGAGTTTGAAAGATTGCTTTTAATAACTGTTCTTTTTAGAGCCACCCTATTCTGCTCACTTGCAGGTTCATGTTAGCATTTTGTGTCAATACTCGGACCCATGTCTCCATGCTTTAATGTTCAAAAAGCTCTTTATTTTTCTCATACTGCCTCTTTACAGCACCTCTTTTCACCCTCTGTCTGAAACCAGAGCCGGGGTTGTGGACGAATTGTCCATTAATCTGTCTTTTCCTATCCACTATTCCTTGACCTCTGTGTGAAATGGCCCGGGGTTAGGGGATAGTTGTTAGGAGATTTCCAAAGGACTTAGGAAAAGACGACTGCACTGACACTATCTGTAAGTCAAACAGAGCCTAGGGCTCCAATACATGAATTAATACATATTTATTCAAGTGGACAAATAATAATATATAAATGTATATAAAGTATAAATATGTTCATTTAAATAACATTGAAATCAGTGATGGGAGAAGAAATTAAGTTCACAATTCTAGCAGGAGACATCAGTCAGTAATCAGCCAGGTGCTGCCACAGGGGAGGAGATAAAGAGATGGTGCACACAGACCTGGGTAACAAAGGAAAGGAACTGAAGCGTGCAGACTGAAATCCTCTAAAGACTCAGGACAGGTAAGATGTTTAAACTTTGTGAGAGATGAAGTTGTTCTGATGCAATGTTTGCCTGTGCGCCCCATGTCTTTATAAGTCACTGTAAGGGTATTATGTATCAATCAGTGCGCTCATTCGCAGAGCACTGTGACCAGAGACGCTGATGGCTAATTCCATATTGATTTTATTATTGTCGGTAACAAACTATGTTCACTGGGACACAATTTGTGTAAAATAAGGACTTATCAAAGTCAAAGTCAACTTTATTGTCAATCTCAAAATATGTTTGTACACAGAAAGATGGAAATACTGTTTCCCACAGTCCCAAGGTATACAAAGAACACATTAAAATGCAAGAACACTCAATCATTTACAAAAACCCCACAGAATAACCGTTTACTTGAAGTAAGCAGGATATTAATTGAGTGATTCTACAGTTGAGGGTACATTCCATGTCCATTGATGATAATTATAATTATTCTAACTATTTTCTTCAAAAATATCATATTTTGCCTATTATTGGAAAGCATGTTATAATATCACACACACATTATGTGCATCCTATGCTTTATTTAGCTTGAAATGTGTCATGATGTTCTTAAATTGTCAGTTTTTGCTATGTCCGTTTTTCAGTTGAGGGTGTCTTGGTTTCAAAATAATGAATAAAAACCATTAAAGTAAATAAAAAAAAGTATTCATTTATTTTAAAAGTCTAAATACTAAAGAATAATAACATTTTTTAAATTGATTTCCTCCTTTAAATAATTTAAATATCTTAATATATGAATGTCCGCAAAAGGTCTGTCAACTATGTTACTAACAGAACTCCCCCCTTTAACTCAAAAATGGTTTGTCCCAATACCATGTCACCAGCATCACATGATGCCATGTTCCTCTTTGGCAGACATTTTGAACACACTGTGGTGATTGTCCTCTAATGTTTTACAATATTTTATGTATAATAGCACATTGTCAATGAGTATATTAATTGACCGTCAACAATGTTACGTACATTGTTATGGTTTACAATGTTTAATGATTTTAATTCAATTATATGTTCAAATGTGATGTTAACCTGTTCAAGAAAATGACATGTGGTCATCCAGGCAAGGCTTACCATTGAAATGATGGGTCAAAATAGGGAAATTGTCAACTAGGTTACCTGTCAACTAAGTTACCCAGTAATGTAATAACTGTAGTAACTTAGTTGACAGGTAACCTAGTTGACAATTTGTATGACATGTAGACATCATTACACATCATTATCAATGGAATTGTGCACTTCTGCCTTGAAATGAACATAGTGCTGATGGTTAATAATGTGTCCAGTCAACTATGTTATTTTGCATCAAAGTTTGAGTTTCATTGTCAACTATGTTGCACCTCATTTTTTCAAATTTAAAATATCTAAAATAGATAACATAAAAAAATGTTTAAGCTTTGCAACTAGTGGATATGTTACACTGAGGAATATACTAACTTGAACCACTGATTGTTTTATTGAGAAAGAACACTTTTTTTGTACTGTTTTGTTGATGTGAAATGCACCCTAAATTATAGAATCAGTCATTATAGAAAGATGATGTACATAGGGCAAATGGGAGTGCAAAATTGTCCATAGCAGCGTAAAAGTGACTGATTTGTTGTGTCTGTGTGTGGGGGGGTGTTAAAGTCCCGGTCCAGTGGGGGCAGGGTGGAGAGGTGAGATAGAGGGGAGAGAAGGGAGAGAGGTGAGATAGAGGGGAGAGGTGGGAGAGAGTTCAGCCTCCTTATAAACGTTTGACTTTATATCGCTCTGATAGTTTGCAAAAGGAAGTGTAATGCTATTTCAATAAGTCAATACATTGAAATTAAAAAAGAGTTGAATAAATCATATTTAAATAAGTAAATACATGGATTTAAAAGTACAATAAATAAATAAAATCAAATATTGTTGCTAAAACGGAGTAAAAACTATCTTTAAACGAGTGGATAAAATGCAGTTAAATTGCTGAAATTAAAAAGGGCTTACCTGAAGTGGTAAGAGTTTGATTTCATATTTACAATGAATACATTTCTGTGCTTAGTTTGCACTAAGCACAGAAATGTTTGTGGAGCATTTTAAAAGTGATATGAATGTCTGTCTGCTGTGGGGAAACTACAGTTCTCTGTAACATAGATACTTTGCACCTATACTATTATAGTGTTGCTTCTTTGAAAGCTTTATGAACGTAGACAACAGTGAAAATATATTCTTCATTTGCAAGTTTGGAATTCAAATAAAATGAAACGTAATGGTTGCTCGCCCTCACCCTGCGGTCCACACCTATTAATCCACATGAATCCTAACACGTATGATTGTAAGAAAATATTTTTAAATAAATACAATTGTATTTATTGTAAACATGTTGGGCCTCAACATCTAATACTGTGTATCTCACCAGTCCATTTGATTACAGTTTAGGAGCCCCATACAGCTCAGTAAACACTGTGAAATGTGGACTTGCTTTGATTATTTCACAGTAAAAAAGTAACGTTCATGTTTTACCTTTTGATTAAAGGTGGGGTAGGTCCTTTTGGAGAAACCAGCTCGAGTGCGCTAGAATTTGAAAATACACAGCCGGAAAAAATCACACACGAACGCGCACATGACCAATGAGGCACGAGATAAGTTTGTGCACAGATGGAAGGCTGACAGGCAGGTAGGCCATCCAGTTATTTTAGCCGGGCCGGCTCAGATGATTGGTCGTGCTTTTTACAGTACCACGGCTTCCACAGATGACATTTTTTTATTGATTTTTTGTCAAAGCACTTCAGATATTCATTGCTATCGGGATGTTAAGAGCATTCCATGGAATATAACAACAAGTGTATCTCGAGCCGGTTTCTCAAACTTACCTACCCCACCTTTAATCTAGAGTTGAACGTTTTAGAGGAAACTTCATCTGGAGGGAATTTGGGGACTTTAGCCTTTGCAGACCATTTACATGTCTGCCCTTACTGTTTTTGCTTTATATGCTTTTGCATGCTTTCTTATAATGTTTTATTGTTTCTTGTGCTTCTTCCTGTATTACCTGTAACTCACTTTGGGTTGCCTTTGGGTATGAAATGTGTATATACAAATACATCTGCATTGCCTAAAAAAAAGTGCAGCTAAAGAAGTATTTGAATTTGACTGGAGATGTAATGCACGGCAGTAGACAAAAAAGATAGCTAGAAATGTCTAAAAATGCAAGTGTTTCTCAGTCTGCTTTTTATTGATATGTGGCAAAGCAAATGGTATATCTCACTTCTTCCTCTCTACTAAAGCTGCTGTATCTTTTAAAATCCTAAAGCTTGTTGCTGCAAGTATGTTCACCACTTTATAATCATTAAGAAAATGTGGGAATAGTGTAGTGTGTGCATCAATCAATCACCTTGGAAGTGGTGACCAGCCGTCTGTGCATGATGCTGCAGGGCTCTGATGGGCTCTGCTCCACCTTAGAGACGTACAAAACAAATACACAATTAACATGAAGTTGCAATCAACAACATGAATGCATCTTTCATAGCCTTGTGTACACAGAGAAACAAGCACACATTAAGGCATACGATTACTTGACATATTATGGTCTTAAGAGCTCATACGGAGAAAAAAAATGCAAGGTTTACAACTCTTCTTCTTTTCTTCCAAAAACAATAAATAATTCAAAACCATTTCAAACATAACCAGTTCTCCTTTTAATGTGCAAGTTATCTTTTCTAACGGATGACTGAAGAACATCTGCCTTGCTTATCATTTTCAGAATCTATTGCAATTAGTCTTTTGCAATGCAGGCAATAAAACTGCTATTATTCTTTCTTCCTGCATATTCAAACATATTAACAAAGAATAACACATGCACCATGTTACACCATAATAACAAGAGAGGGTTGTTATACCTGAGTTAGTTGGAACATGCTGAAATCGGTCTGAGCTGTGACTCTGTTGGTATCGGAGGGAGCCGTATCTCTGGAGTGGTCCTGAAGTAAAGATGGAATAACACGTATGCAGGAATATGTATAGGGTACAGAGAACTGGTCCCAACAGTAACTACTGTCGGACTACGGTACTGTCACTTATTCCAATTGGAGCCAATGAACTGGCATGGCTGACAATACAGAAACTTAGACTTTACTGACCTGAGTCCATCAGAGCTCTTGGACTGGGCCAATCAGGTCTGAGGTTTTGTCCAAAGTCTTCTCTGTAACCCTGAAGAACTAAGCATTCAGAAAACTGTTCAAGTCCAATAGTATTAAAGCACAACTGGCTTCTGTGCTTTACTGCAGTACAACCTTCAGAAAGGATGTTGTGGATGTTTACAAAGATATATGACTAGAAAAGTTATTTGATTAGGGCTGTGTAGGAGTTATCTAACACCTTTATAGAGTTAAGATATTCACTAATGCACATTAACAAAGGCTTGCTCCTTTTGCCCATACATTGACCAAAGAATGCTGTGTTTAGTGTTGACAGTCATCTCATGCATTAAACATTTCTTTCTTGTTTTTTCATCATGCAAGTTAAATGTTTGTTTTTTTCAGCAGCTTGCATTTTCTTTTTCTTTCATGTTGCGTGGGCTGCTGTTCCTAGAATAGAGGGCATCCTTATCAGTGCAAGAACTCATTTTGTCAGTCAGGTGAAACAACACAACAAAAGGGTATTTATAATCTTCAACTCATCTTTAACCATTTTCCCAAATAAAAGTATTGAGTTTTTTTGTTGGTGTAAAAGCATCTAATACAGTATTCAGGTCCATAGACAGGAAAAGCTCCCACTGAAATCCAGAGTCATTTAAATGTACATAAAATCATACTGTATTGTGGGACATGAACTTATTTATAAATGATCAATCAGTTGCAGGAAAGGTCTCCCTGTTGTTGACCACTGTAGTATTGATCAGTTATACAGGAGCATAAACAGAGTCATTAAAGAGGTCATACAGTAACAGAGGTAAAGCCCTCAGCGGACTGACCAAGTCCCCAGGAAGTGCGCCGGACTCTGGTGAAAATATTCGTTGTGTCCAAACGGCGGTACTTCAATTTCCGTATCAGTCCGTGACGTCACTGGGCCCAGAAAGACTTTTCCCCATTGACTAACATTGGGAAAGAGACGTCTGTAAATCAGCGGATAATTTTTTAAAACTAAATAAACTACCCAGTATGAACTATTTTATAGCCCTTATTAGAATCATTAGGTCCTTAAAGCTGTAAAATGCACTAAAAGCCGAATCTAGATTTATTTTCTGTCTCCATTCATTCTACTGAGCCGAGAGTGGGAGCTCCAGGGGCGGGGCTTAAGGGGCGCATGCTCTGTGAGCGCACATACGGGTTCTTCTGCTCTGACAGCCAGGCATGAAGGGTAATCTGTGACGTTTCGCTCTCTCAAAAGTTGGGCCATTTTGTCCTCATGCGCCAATGAGCAGCTCTCATAGGAAAGAACGAGACCCCGCCTCCGTCGCTGTATCCAGTTCTTATTAAACATCCATGGGACTGACCCGTGTTCCATCTGAAATCAAAGGCTTATAACATGTCAGCTCTCAGTATAACTGTCCAGCCGCTGTGTTTGCACTGACCTTGTCCTGGATGAGAGGGGGGGGCGTGCAGATGTACCCCCCAGGCGTCAGCAGCGTGCCCCAGCAGCAGGCTGCTGATGCGCCGATGGGCCAGGGCGTCCCAGTGAATGCCGTCCGGCATGCGGTGTTGCAGGCTGAAGCGGAAGTGGAAGTGCAGGTCGAGGACGTCCAGGCCATACGCATCCGCCAGCCGACTGCTGTAGAAGTTGGCCTAATGATGTCATAACACAGTGACGGAGCCAAGTGACTCACCTGTGGGAAATCATTTTAGCAACAGGTGGCTTTCTGTTCTACACACCGTTTTGGTAGTAATCCTGCTCATTTAGTCAATATGATCACTTACTGTCCCTGCATATGACATTTAATATTGAGACAAAATTATTGTAGGAAGACTTGGTTCACAGGTTCATGAATTGGTCTCATGTCTTTTGAGTAAATCTAGTCACTTTAGTCTCAACAAGCAGTGACATAAATAGAGACCTTATTTTAAAGTGGGGGTATTCATACAGGTGTGTTTTTATCTTCCACATAAAAGAGCCAGAATGTATTCTTCTGAAAAAAACTAAACAAAAAAAACATCCCCCACTCACAACCCACCCATCCCCTTCCACACCTAACCTGGAGGTCATAATACAAGTTTAAAGCAAGGCAGTACTCCACAAAAGCAGAGTAAAAGAAGCACTTTACTCATATAGAGCCTTCCACCCATTTGTCTGTTTATAAGATGGATGTATACATTACATTCAATGGTGTTCATATAAAAAAATAGCAACAAAAAATAAAATATATGGAAATTAAATAAAAATGATGAAATGGAAGAAATATATAACCAGCATAAGGGATGGCAGCAAGGTTAGCAGCCAACATGATGTTTAATATGCATTACATTATAAAATCTTATATATTCAAGTGCATAAGGTGCCAATTTAAGCATGAGTAGACATCCAATAATCAAATAGGTGTTCCCAAAATGTTCAGGTGCATAATGAGGACCCCCCCATATCCCTGAGCCACTGCTTTAATAAAGGACTAGTCTCTGATTTTTCGCTGCTGTAGGATAAGGCCAACAGTTTACAGAGGTACATGGCATGCCCCTCATATTTAGTAATGAACAATTAACTACCACTGACCCAAAAATAGCAAGTAAAGGGTCTGGAGCAATAGATTTATCTAAGACCTTGGATATATAGTCAAATATAAGAGTTTGAAAGGGATCTAGCTTGGAGCAGGACCAGGAGTGATGGGTACTCCAAGTGTTCTAGACTCTTGTCACATAATGGGGAGGTTTTGGGTTATAAAACACAAAGTCTCGACTGTGAATAATGGAGCCTGCGAACTACTTTGAAATTAACTAAGGCATTTCTGGCATTTATAGAACTATGGGGAATAATGTCAAAAATACCCTCCCATATTTCAGCAGAGATTTCAGTACATAGTTTCTGTTCCCAATCATTTTTCCCTTTTTCAGCAGCAGGGGGAGGGAAGCCCTGGTTGTGGCAAACATCCAGTCAGGCTTCCACTTAGTAAACAGAAATATCAGCTGTGTGCGCAGCAAAGAGAAGTCTAACCTTCTCACATTAATTGTTTAAATTACTTTGAATCGAGTCATCTTCTTCTGTGGTGACAGGTGAAAAGACACCTGATGGAAGAATTACCAGCACCAGCTGTTTCTCTTGATGGACGAACTTCAAATATTCACATTAAAGTACTGTATGGGAACATTCATTTGTATTTTCTTTTGCACACATCATAGAAATGTAGTAAAAGCTTGCACTCAATTCTGTTGGAATTCATTGCTTTTCTTAGCATTAGGAAACAGGAGGAACAAAGATTGTGTATTTTGTTTTGTAGTCAGCATAAGATCTGTTTTTCAGTTGCATAAAAATATTAATTCTGTCTAGGCCAGTGTGATATTCACCTCAGAACTCACAGCTGTGAAAATGTACTGTGGTCTCTCAGATTAAGATCAAAGGTTTAGGCCAATGTGAACATGTGACAGACGGGTGGGAAGGGTTTCTGCTTCATCTCTGCAGCTAGTCTAATTCCACAATACTAATATGAGGCTGCTCATTTCCCTGCCCTCTGGATGGATGTGCTGATAAGTGAAATCAGCTGGTGTAGGGATTGGTTTTGAATGGAATCCTGCAGCGGAGAGATACTCACTTCAGGCACCAAGAATCCACCCTTGATCTTCTTGGCGAGCGGCATGGCCGGAGCCCACAGCATGAGACAGTCACGGCCAACGAGCGCTTTAATCTGGCTGAAGAATTTGTGGAGGTTCTCTTTGTACTGCTCCAGACACTCCGGGCCATACCTGACATTAAAAATAGGAATTTGAACACCAGATAAGTGAAAATAGAACTGCCATGCTTAGATTTTAATTGTTAACTTCTAATTTTCCATCTAGCATATGTAAAATGTAGATATTAATAAGTTATAAATTATACTGGTATTCGTGAAAGTGACATATGACCAATAGTGTGCAGTGTTGTACAGATCTAAAGACTTTTAAACCATATGATTATTACTGACCATAAACAGGACTTGCCTGACCACAACAACATTTTGTTAGGCTGTTGGATATACACATTTAAATCCAAATAAAACTTGATCTCCTCTAGCTTTTTTTAACATGAACACATTATTTAAAAACGTATATATGAAGTTATTGGAAAATATTGGATTTTGCTATGTACTCAGTGAAACATTTTACAGTAAAAATGACCCCTGGATATGGACTACTTTAAAGAGACATGTTTTAAAGTTTCAGAATGACCTCAGACTTCACAGGTATATTTCATGACCGTCCATCAAACAGAAAAATGTGATATTTAAATAAAAGACCAAAGTGTGAAACTCATAGTTAAGTTAGAAGAAAGTCAGAGGATCACTAAATCATTTATATTGTATCCATTCAATACTGAGATATTTTCTGGATTTAAAGATGCAGTAAGTGATAGTGTTGTGGTTCAGTCTCAGCCTCTTTGTTTATTTGCCATTTACAGAGCCAGGGCTGTGTGAGAACAACAGATTATCTGAGACATGAGGCAGCCATAAATAAAGTGATACCTTTTTTAAATAAATCCATGATTATCTATTAAAAGTGACTGTCTATTTCAATGTCTTGGCTAAATATGATTATACTGGTAAAGCAAATATGCATAATTTTGGCCAACTCTCTGTGGTACTGAGCAAAGATGCATGTAGTGAGGGATTAGAGAAAAAGATAAGGGAAGCAGTAGGCATAAGTCTTCTCTTAAATCATTTACAAGCAGGTAAATGTTGTGAATGTTGTCATTCAAGGTCTTGGTTTCTTAATGTCATATTAGAAGAATTGAATACCATTTTTATAAATTCACCAGTGGTAAAAAATAGATACATTTAGCACCTAATCTGTGTAACAGACCGTATCAGCACAACTATTTCCACAACAACTTATGAGACATAATAGAGCATACTAAGGGCCAGCATATACTTCAAACTAAAGGTTCTACAAAAGTGCACTTGAACTTTTGAAATGGAATGCTTTTTTAGAGCATTCTACGTAGCAGTGTTGTAGTCAAGTCACCAATTCACGAGTCCAAGTCACTCTCGAGTCACCACTCTTCGAGTCCGAGTCCAAGTCACCTAGGGAGAGTCGTAGTCGAGTCCGAGTCCAAGTCCGAGTCACCCAAGGAGTGTCCGAGTCATCATTACCTGTGTTCGAGTCCGAGTCCAAGTCCGAGTCACCCAAGAAGAGTCCAAGTCAAGTCCGAGTCACAAGTCTTCATGTATTAATCTTCGTGGATATATGTGTTGAAATGTAGCTGCTCCTCTACATTGCTTTTATCCTGTCATGTTATACTAATCGTGTCTATTGAACTGCTGGGAAGCGAGTTTTGCTACAATTCTTGTAATAGGTGCTATACAAATATAAAGCTTATTACTAATATTAATATTATTATTATTGTAAATGACTTTTAATATGTCTAACTATATTTAAAATGAGTTACCTTTTAAAGAAGTGATTATATTTGAATGCCAATATTTTCTTATGGTAAAGTTTGTTTTGCACTTTTATTTTGATAGTAATAAGATCGGGACTCTTATTTTGAAGGAACTTTTACCGGAAGTGAATGGACAACGGAGCAGTGTAAACTCACATGTATAATGACGGATAGATGACGAATAAATTAACATATACTAAATAGTTGCATTCGGTTTTTAGCACCTGGCTGATAAGGGCACAAGCTCTTACGTTGGTAATGATTGTATAAAAGCAAGGGTGATCAATAAACAGATACCATCAGAGTCTGACCATCATTCAGCCGGGGACTCTACAATTATTATAGTGAATGTTTAAATTCTATCAATAAAGATTAAGCCCAAGAAAGCACATGGCTATTAGCATGCAAAATGACGACATTCTGCATGTTAGGTAGCCATGTGCTTTCGTGTTATCGGCTGAATCTTTATTTATTGATTAGATCACGTTACTCTGATGATAGTGTTCAAGACAGCCTATATGTCTGAACTCGATCCTTAGAGTAATGTGTTACGGAGCCTTCTCTTCAATCTTTTTTCCACATAACCAGCATTTTGCGCTGCTCTTTTCCAATGTGGAAGCAGAATGTGTGAAAGCATACAGCACGATGCGGTGTGTCTCTAGACATCTTTAGACTGGAATAGCGGGGCCCAGTACGTGAACTCACCTCGCAGGTGCACACGCCAGGATAGAGGACATCAGACTCCAGAGAAAACTTGCTCGAGTCCAGTCGAGCGTCGATGTACAAGTCGAGTCATCGTGGGGGGAAAAATTCACGAGTCCGAGTCATCGTACGCGAGAATCCACGAGTCCGAGTCCAAGTCATCGTGCGCGAGAATTCACGAGTCCAAGTCCGAGTCGCGTCAATCAGTGCGCGAGTCCGAGTCGAGTACTCCATCTCTGCTACGTAGTATCAGAAGTGGCAGACCAAACTATTGTCCGTTAGAATAAATGTTCAGTGACCTTCAGTCAATTTAATTTCACACACTGGCATCAACATGAGAAATTGTGTAAAAGGGGTCTGAATATATTGTAGCTCTACATTTCCTATTTTAGGCAATAAAGGAAATCTTGTGGAGCTGCCACTTGCTGCTGGAGCAATTCCATTCAGTGTCCATGCACACTGTATATATTTAATTACACACTCATCTCCCTTCCCTGCGTCTGAGCCAAACAAGGCTCAACTTTAATGAAATCCACAGGAAACAAATACAAGGACCAGGATATGCAGTGACAGACATGCGTCTTTCAAAGCAGACACTGCACAGGAGATTGTTTAGTCTGCAGAAATGAGTGTTGAAGGCTGAAGTAGTCAGACAACTTTAAAATGTTTGTCTGGAGCAAAAAATGCAATGTTATACTGATTCGCCTAGTTGGAGTACAAACCTGGGAGCAGAGAATTGTAATCATTTTGCAAAGAATGACTTGGCAGTTCAATTCAATAAACAGCAGCTAATATAAATCCTAAAAACTACACTGCAAAGCTGCAAAGCCCACTTGGACCAGATCAACCAAGGTTTTTTTCAAAATAGAGAATGCTGAGGAGGCTTCCTCGTCAAATTGTAAGCTCTCGACAATACTATCAGGTAACTCCATAAACACTATTTACTAACAAGCGTTGCATTCGGAGGATTTTATGTCAATAATATCAATATCGTTTCCTTTGCATCCAAATATGTCTAATTTCTTAAAGGTTAACTACATTAAGTGTAAATATCATCAGTGTAATGTTTTCAGATTTGTTAGAATAAGTAAATATTTTGTGAGTGAGAGAATCATGAGGGCAGGTGAAAAGGGCAGACATCGGCTTTAAACCATTTCTTAGCAATCTATTGTACCAAGCGGCAAACTCTGGGGCAGAGCCGGGAGGCCAATAAGGAAGTGCCTCAAACTGCAGTTCATCTAGTGGCCAGTAGGAGCAGTCTGCACAAGGGAGCAATTTCCATAGACCCCCATGTTAAAATGCCCAACTTTACAGCAGAAATAAACATGTTTACATCGTGGTTCAAAAAAACATATTCTCTGTATAGTTAGATTCCCCCTTCATGTCTACTGTGTGGGTGCTGAATTGTTTTATAACGCAACCCTTTTAGTTATATTAGGTCTTAAAGTATTTGCATAAATTAGGGCGTGGTCACCTTGAGTGACAGGTCTCTGCAGTGACTGCTGCTTCTAGCTTTCTGTCTCTCTGCTAGTAGCACCGTTAGCTCAGTAAGCTCCAGGATGCTACAGGGGCTCAACTGCTCGGCTGATCCCGGGAACACAACTTGAACCCGGACGTGTTTGTTGTGTTGGTGCCTGGTGGAGTATTCTTCATTTAAATATCAGACTTATCTTATGGCTCTGCGGTTCAAACAGACCGTCCCTGAATGCAGTTTCTTCGGTAAGTGAAATTCAAGCACTTTATTTCTTACTAGTCTTTTTATTCAGCTAACGAGTGAGAGGAAGCTACATCTGTGCTAACGATGTTATCCGTAGCATACAAGTTAAAACGTAATAGAGAAGTGTAAAACATTAAGAAGGATTATACTGTAGAACAAACGGCTTCTGTGTGAGGTTGGTAAAATAAGGTCATCCTTGTACATTAGTTAGTTTGCTAGTTAGGTAACTGTATGCATTGTTATTGTTGATTTAAATTCGCTATGCTCGACGATGCAGACAGCTAGCGTCACAGTAGTGTTGAAGAGCAGCGTACTGTATATGAGATTAACCTCACTATAAGATCTGTGTATCTGAAAAATATGAATCTACATTTCCAGATGGTTCCAGAAATAACGTTAACGTAGATATTGTAATATGGTTTGTTGAGCTGGAGTTGATTATTGAAGCTTACTGGTTAACGTTCATCATAATAAACGAACGAACCCAAACGTTGTTGTATTTATTAATATTATTACCAATACTTACTAAGCATTTTATTATCCTTACACTGGAGAACCGACTTATTGTGGCAGCAGAAAGTGAACATTTAACTTAATGCCTGCATTTAAGGACGATAGCGTAGTCAATGCTTTAGTGACAAGGAAATTATTTGTTTAAATATTAGATATGACGTTATGTGTGCTTCTGTGACAATTAAGCTTATTCATTGCATTACATTTGTTAAAGATGTTCGTCTTTTACCCTTACGTGTGTGTTACAAATGAATGTGAATATGGCATAGGACAAATATTTAATTTGACTGTCTCATGAACAACTATTCCAAAGTAACAGTAAAATAAAAAGGACCCCAACTAGACAATAATACACAATCCAGCTGATAAGATACAGTAAGGGCTGTGATATCCAGCACTTTTTTTAAGGATAATCAAAAAGATTAGGACATGACGTTTGCATGTAAAAATGTCTTTGACCAACACATGTTACTTTACTATCTGTTTGTTTAAAGTTTCCAGGTGATGCAGACAGACCAGAGGATGCTGACCACGAGAGACAGACCTTTCCTAACATCAGTGAACTTCAGCATGGACTCAAAGGTACAAAGACCCCTTTCATACTGTACAAAGAATCCAGAAACGTTCTGGTTTAAATAGATAAAGTAACAACTGCAATACACTGATATACATTCCATTAAACATGACTAAATACTGACATCAGGGAAGTTCAGTGTTCCTTCCTTTCAAAAAGTTATTTAGATTTTAACAAGACATACAGCAGGATGCGGGGTGTGTCTCTAGACATATTTAGACTGGAATAGCGGGACCCAGTACGTGAACTCGCCTCGCAGGTGCACATGCCAGGACAGAATACATCTGACTCGAGACAAAACTTGCTCGAGTCCAAGTCGGAGCGTCAATGTACAAGTCGAGTCAGAGTCATCCTGGGTGAAAAATTAACGAGTCCGAGTCAGAGTGGGCTAAAAATTCATGAGTCCGAGTCAGAGTCATCGTGCGTGAGAATTCATGAGTTCGAGTCGAGTTCGAGTCGAGTCGCGAGTCCCGAAAATCAGCACTCGAGTCCGAGTCCAGGACTCGAGTACTCCATCTCTGGATAATTGGACTTGCTTTTTACAGCGCCACGGCTTCCACAGATGAAATATTTGTATATATTTATTGTCAAAGCATTTAATGTATTCATTGCTATTGGGCTGTTAAGAGCATTCCATGGAATATAACAAAAAGTGTTTCTGAAGTGAATTACCTACCCTGCCTTTAAAGTGTCTTGATATGACAGCTACCCATAAAAGGAACAGAACAAAAAGGAGAAACTTATAAGAGAATGTTACAAAAAGCGACAATAATGTAAAATAAATGAGTTTCTTACAACAGTGTCCCCAGATCTAATCCAACCCACGGCCCTTTGCTGCATGTCAGCCCCTCTTTAACTCTTTCTGTCTCTTTGGCAGTTCTACAAAAAAAGGCAAAAGGCCAAGAAATATCTTTATTATTATTATAATAATTACTTTGTTGTGTCTTTAGGGAGAACACTAAAGTGTGGCACAGCTGCATATGTAGCAAAGGGCTCTTGAAAGCTGCTTCAAAAATAATATATGAATGTCTTAAGCAAAAGTGGCCCCACCACATCAGCTATGAGCCAATTATTTTCTTATGCAAAGGATTGGGCAGTTCCTCTTTGAGTGGTTTCATTTTAAATTCTTCAACCGCTAACAAAACAAATTGTAAATTCACCACCTCCAAATAATTAAAGTTGAGTAGGTAGGGTGACCAGATGTCCCG
This sequence comes from Dissostichus eleginoides, assembly GCA_031216635.1. Taxonomy (NCBI): domain Eukaryota; kingdom Metazoa; phylum Chordata; class Actinopteri; order Perciformes; family Nototheniidae; genus Dissostichus; species Dissostichus eleginoides. The sequence continues at coordinate 21,838,204 of CM062286.1, read as the reverse complement.
CTTTGCGCGGGACTGCACAGCATTTTCACGACTTTTGGTGCGTCCCGCAAATTGAGACGATGTCCCGCATATTTCATTTTGATTGGCTAAAACGCTTTTCGAAAATCTGATTCATGACAAATCAGATGCGGAGAAAGGCCGGCTCGGTTCGCTGACGGCCGTCACTGCCCTGTATTATTATATGTAAGAGTGTCCGTAGTGTCACTTCCCCCCCCGCTGACAGTTGTTCACTAGCGTCCATAGTGTCTCTCCAGCCGACCCCCCCCCCGCCGTTCACGCGTCGTCATAGCATTTACATGTCCCACATTGTCCCACACTAACATACTCTCTTACCTCATTCACACCAACGCAACTCCGTGCTAGAGTTTTTCAGGTTCAGAACCGGTTCTTCGGTTTAGCTCCGGCTCTTTTCACACCGCCCAGAGTCCGACTGGTGCTGCGTCATTGCGTCATCGTTTGCGTCATGACGTAACCGTTTGCGTGCCTGCTTCATAAAGCCAAACCGCGCGGAAACCCCTCACAGCTTACACCGACAACAATGGCCGATTGTGTTGAAGCGCTACTCGTTTTGGTTTTGCTCTGTCGAAAAGAAATGGAAGAAATGGGACAACTTTACTACCAACTTTACAGTCGTTACATGCTACATTCAAAACTGCTTTACAATCGTAATCATCAACTTCAACGACGATTCCGAAGGCCCCTGCCCCCGCCTCGACGTAAGCGTGACGTATGCGGTGCTTTTGCTCTAGCCGGAGAATTTTTTGGTGCTTGAAACGAACCGGATTCCGGAGCTAAGAGGCTGCTCCGCTGCGGTGTGAACAGAAAAACCCGGTGCTTTTCAAGCTCCAGCTCCGAACCGGCCCTGAAACACCGTTGGTGTGAATGAGGTATCTGTCCCACTTGTGGCTTTCTGGCACCTGGTCACCCTATGAGTAGGCCAACTTAATAACTTTGTGCCCCAGGTTAGTGCCAACAACAATGAAACAAGCAGCCGCGTAGGCCTGTCGCGATAATCAATAAATTGACTTATCGTACGATAAATAAAAAATGGACTCGATAACTTTTCTGAGCTCGATAAATTGCCGTTTACATGCGTGTTTGTTTACATAAGGATGTGACCAGAATTTTAGCCCGGCACGCTGTGAGGGGCGGGGCTTACACACAGCCAAGTCAGGACACTCCGCGTGCAACAGTGTAGCAGCCAAATGAATAATATAGAGACAAGCAGGAGACAACGTGTGACTTACTCGAGGGGAATTTGAAGTTAAATGGAAGTGGTTGCAAAACCTCATACCACATCTCCGGTGTGGGAATATTTTGATTTAAGCCAAATCAACGAGGCGAACCTACGGACTTGAATGAGCCGGGCGGTGTGTCGCATTTGTTTAAAAAAGGTAGCAACAAAAGCTAGCAATACGACCAACCTTAAACTGCACCTGAAACACAATTCTGCCCATTCCGTTTTCCCAGCTGGGAGCAAACACGGCAGCTGGAGATGGAGAGCCCCCACCTTCCCGACAGTTTGCAATCAAAGATGCATTTGCCTGACAATGCAAACATGTTGGTGTTCCTTGCTCAAAATCTTTGAAATACAGATTTGGATATGGCCTGTTGAGGCATCTGGGTCTTTGTATGGACAGTGGACTGTACACTTGACTGTTGTTTTAAGGAGGCTTTTTTTGCTTGTGAGACAATGTGTGCTCATATTTATTTATTTATATATATATATATAATATATATATATATATATATATATATATGCCCTGTTTTCCAGCCTGAGTCTATTTAATTGATTGTTTTGGTTGTTTGTGATTTAATACATTTTTTATAATTTAATTTGTTTTATATATTTGAATATTATTTCACATTTAATTTGCAATGTTGAATGTTCAATAAAAAGTTCTGTTTGAAAGGATTTACTTGAATTATTATTATATATTATCATTATGTCAGTGTTCTAAAATGGTCTTACAACGGTGCCGACAATATTATCGTTTATCGCAATAATTTCCGGGAAAATGTATCGTCCAACTAAATTAATTATCGTGACAGGCCTACAGCCAGAGTTCTTAAAATCCTCAGTGAGGGGATCAAGGGCAGTGTTTCCCCTAGGTTTACTGCCTTGGCAGGGTGCTGGCCCCAACGGGGAGGTACCCGCATTTTTTTTGGGAAACATCTATTAATGTAATTTACGCACATGAAGCCGTCGTAATATCGTATTATTTTTATTAACACAACATCAGTACAAACTCTTTGCAACATCCTGGCACACTGTGTTTACCCACACAGTGAGCACTTATTTTTGCTACAGTGGATCTTCCTGGGTTTTCTGAAGAAGGTTTCCAGTGCCTCCTGGTATGGGAAGTCCGACACCTCTGGCCCATTTATTGAGATCCGCATGCAGGCTGCAAGATGGTCCCCCTGCAGCCTGTTGCGGATGTTTGTCTTGACCTGCAAATAAATTCAATGTTAAGCTTTAAAAGTGATAAAAAATACTGATAACTTAAAACGCCAAATGCCATTGTGAGAGGTATTTCTTACCCTGTTCAGGGTGGAGAAGTCCTCTATCCTGCATTAGCCTCACATCAACAGGTGTAGACAGAACTAATTAACAGAGCTAATTTACTGAATAAACCAACTCACATCTCCTGTCTTTTTTTTCACCCAACTCATTAGACTATTCTGCTGCTGGCGTTTCATTGTTTTCTGTCAAATTAAATACTGTAGTTCTAAACCGCGGTACCTGCTCACCATCTGTGAGCTATTTTTAGAATGCGCACGCTACGTTCGTTGTCGCGTTCCTGTGTGTGTGTGTGTGTGTGTGGGGGGGGGGGAGCGGAGCCCCGCCCTTCAGAAACAGAGCGGAGGGAGAATGTGAATACGCAAAGCAGTGGACACTGAAACATGCACATACATTGGATAAATAACATAGGCGTTTAGTTTATTTAATAAAAGAGCACATGTTCAATGTGAAAAGTGACCGTAGATAGATCACTTCAGTTGCAATTTGGTGCTTTTTTTTTTTTTTTTTTCTAAATAAAAAAAAAAACAAAAAAAAAAACACCTTGAATTTCAGGCAGGGCGCGGGGCTCCGTTGGCAGGGCGCGGGGCTCCGTTGGCAGGGCGCAGCGCCCGGCCAAGACAATGGTAGGGGAAACACTGAAGGGTCAATGAGAGCACTGACATCCGTCACCAGGAAACTGGGACTTTGAGGTGAGATTACTGCTATTAAACAACATGGATATATTTATTCTGAATATAATTACTTAAAATGAATATACACTTTTATGGGAACTTTTTTTAATTTCCTGGATTTCATTTTTAAAGTCATCAATTAATTTTGTAGAAGGACTACAAGGTTGGAGTCAAATGAGTAACGGACAGTTGTCATGTGCCCAATTATGCCTGCTCCCATTGCAGATCTCTTGTTTTATCAACGTTATGGACTGTATTCCCTCCCTCCTGTGCTGTGTTAATTGCAACTTGTAAAGATCATCTGGCAGTTTCTGTTATGCAAAAGAGGAACATTTTCTTTTCCCAGGTGGAGCAGGAGGTGCAACATCATTTCACAGTCCTTGGTTTTCCTGTTAATTGAATAATATTCATGAGGCTTGGGCATTTTCTCTGTATATGGCAATGGTAGAGATGTGTACACCAGATTTGACCCTGTTGACCTAAAAACCTCTATCACTTATAAATAAATAAATGTGTTACCATGAAATTACCTAGAGTGATATTTTATTATTATTGCTTATTATCCTTGTGTGTATTCTCATCTGTGTTTCTCTCTTGTTCTGTTGCTGCTGGATTTCCCTACGGGGATCAATAAAGGTCCATCTTCTCTTATGTTATAGAAGAGTTTGGCCATATAATAAGCTGTCATGATTGATGTCACAGTGCTCAAGATATTTTATAGTTAAGGCAGCATAGTCAAGGTCACTGGAAGGTATTGGTTTCTATAAGATGCTGTTCTTAAGCCTCCAGAATCAAATTCATGCACACGAAAAACTTTTTAAAAACAAAAAAACAGTTTTATTGAAATGTGTTCTAATCTTCTACGGGTGAAGGAGCTGCTTCCCAGACAGCAGCAGTGTGTGTGCAGTGTGTTCTGAGGGCTGAGAGGAGGATGACAGAGTGAGGCAGCTGACCTCGTGCTTCACTGGGACTCTACCAGACTGAGAAGTCCTGAACTGAAGATACTCTATATCAGTTACATTTACTGCTCCACCACCACAGTCTATTGGTTTTAAAGAACACATTTCATTGTTCTCACTTTGCTCTACTCCAGACCAAATCCCCAGAGGGGAGAATCTTCAGTGGCTTTTATCTCCAGAATCCTCTGAGCTGTATCTCACCCACAGCCCTGCACTCATAGCCCCTGTCCACAGTAAAGGAGTGGAGAGGCTATTTCTGCACTCAAGATTGTAATATGTGATGGAGAACACAGTCACTGTTCATGTATGTAACAAAAATAAAAGTGTATTCTTATTTTGTAGATTAAGACTTCCCTGCAAAAGAGACTTAACCTGTTGCCCGCGGGGGCAAAACGCAACATCTTGCAAGAAACAGCGTCTCAGGGCTTCTTAACATTTAACAAACTATTAATGTGTCATATCCACATAACGGGAAGAAACTCAGCTAACTGACGATATGAACCATTTTTAGCTAAACGAAACACAAGTCTAACACCGAGCCTCAGAATTAGCCCTGAGCGAAAAAATGCTAACGCACTTAGCACAGAACACACGGTAGAAACACTCCACCACTTATCGGATCTGCACAAACAAGACATCAGCTAGCAAGCTGAGATTCCACAGATTCCAGAAATATAAGTATCATCACTGAGCGACCAGAACTCGCGGCCTGGGATAAAAAACCCAGACATCACACAACGTAGCTTTAAGGAGCTAACACACGAATAGTCTTACCTTTGCTGTTGTTCTGATCAAAAGTTGTGTTCAACGGCATCAAAACGATGAAAACGCTGCTGAAAGTTGATCCAATGGTTAATCCAATGTGTCTGTCACTTTGAAATAATTACTGATAATCCATCGTCATATTTACTAGTTTGAGCCTAGGTTTCAGTTTTCAGTGCGTAACATAGCTTTCGACTGCGTGCGCGTCACTCTCACTCCTCAATGATAACGTGTGTGTATGTGGAACTTCCCCTTTGATTCTATTGGCTCTAACGGTTAAAAAGAGGTGTCAATCACCAAAATCGACCAATGGGTTCCAGAGAAACGGCAAAACAACCCAAAGGTGTTTTGTTTTTCTGCTATACCTCTCTAAAAAGGTCACGTCACTTGTTTTACATCAATCTTGATACAGGGGACTTATTATATGTTATAGTTTGGATTCCTAAAGCTTTTAGTCTACTATCCCATCATTCAAGGGTGGTTTTCACTATAAGTCATGTTTTCTTTTTGGACGGACACTATAATTTACATTTTTTGACTATGTTCAATCTGAATTTACTTTAAAATAAACAAATTCTACATTGATTCTGACTTTTCTACATCCAACTCACAGGTTTATCATTGCTTTTAGAGAAAAGATTATTAATTTTCCACTTTTAGAAGTGAAGATATAGTCATTTGTTCTGGGAATGTAATTTTCGAGCCTGAGACCTGAAAAACAGGCTCGGGGCTCAACAGGTTAAGAAGAGGCTGAAACAGACTGAGAGTCCTTGGACTACAATGTGTGCAAGAAGAGGTTTGATAAAAAGGAAAATAAGAGGGTGAAATGTTCTGCCTGTTGTTGTGAAATGAAAGGAAACACTTTATTATGTGCAACTGTTATTGTAAAAGCTTATGTAATACTTAATTTCATTTTAATCCGCATTGCTGTTTTATAACTGTCAATGATTTTTTCTACAATCATAAACCAATACAATATGTTTCTTGCAAAAGGTGTTTGCTTTGCCAGAAACATTCAAATAAACTTAACATGCCTACTTATCTAATAAAATCACTTTTTTTGACCATGCAGAATGATGTTTAAGACACAAATAAAATCTTTCATGCACAATAGTGAATATTAAACAGGAGCAGTGTAAGATTTAGTGGCACCTAATCATATATAGAAAACATATGGTATCCTCGACAGAAATGTAAAAAATGTTAACAAGCCCTCTCTAGAGCCAGCCGTTTGTCAGTTCAGAACTACACTGCAAACATGGCGGTACAATATGGTAAAAACACAGTGATTCTAAGTTTCACATGAAAACAAAATGGTAAATATCTAACTCCTTTCTGCCAATGGATCTCCAGAATTCTACACAATGGAGCTTCAAAAGAGGAGGAGTTTTGTCCACCATGCTATGCTGTGTTGCTATTAAACCCCTCCTTTCTGTCATGTTGTCACAATTGGATGGATTGCACCCATTGAGGTGGCTAAAATATTGTACACATGGATAGGTGTGTGCTATAATGCTATTGTAATACAGTTAGATGTAAAACAATTATAATCTGAATAGAGTCTTTCATTTAAAATGCAAAATGAACACCTAATCACATTCATGAGATGAAATCACTGATAACGTTTTAAGAGCAGTCTTCGGTGCCCCTTTAACGCTCATTGACTTCTGTTGGACGCTGAATCAGGTGGTAACTAGCAATACATAAGGTTGTATTACTGTTGGTACTGGCAAATACAAAATAGTCACATTTTTGCTGGTAATATCTATCTTCATTTAAAGTAATATAACATGTTTTGGAAGTTTAAACTAACTAATAAGCTACTGAAATTCTTTATTTCATGGTAATTTATTTGGCTTTAATAATAAGGTTGTCTTTTATGTGAACCCTCTATTAACTAAGACAGAGTCCATATATAAGCACCTCCTTACTAACTGAGCGAGAGTTTATCAGTAGAATACAGAGTAGGAGCTGCATTACCTGGTGATGTCCCACACACAGGAGCTGACGATCACTACATCAGGTTTGAGTCCTTCCCTCAGATCCTCCAGGATGCTCTCCATGTATGGGGAGTAGATCCGTGTCAGGAAGTAGAATCTCAGCAGGTGGTGGTCGGAGCGGTATTGCCGGACCTCTCTGTACCCAGTGCCGTTAGTCAGGGGACCCAGACGACCCCCCTCAACCAGGAGGTCCTGCTCGAAGGAAAACTCCCCCTGCAGCACAGAGAGGACACATTTAATGCCAGCACAGGAGAACTGTTCTTCCGTAACACACGTCATATTTTATCAAAAGACATTCAATCATATTTAACCATGCAAAAAAGGGATTTCAAAATACCTCATTTCTTTACTACAATTTATGCTTGCTTGTGAGTTTTGTCTGTATAGATTTTCTGTGCTATCTGAACTTTCTTCATTGATGTGTGAGGAGTAATATCAATAACGTAATTTCTTTGTTTGAAAAGAGGAGGACACCTTCCTCTCTGCATTGAAATGTAGCTTTATAACCTATTGCATGTATTTTGTATCTGAACCTGGGTCAAACTAAATATTCTGATTACTGCTAACTCCCAACTTGAATATATTAAGGGAATTTCCCTGAGTTAATAGACAATTTAAAATGTCCCATGTCATGCTTTTACGGTTATTACCCGTCCCCTTGTGTGTTATGTAGCTTTTTCTGCATGTAAACGGTCTGCAGAGTCACAAACCCTCAAAGTACACCCTGTAGCTAATAAAACTCTAACACAGAAAAGACCTGTCTATGCTGCCCCAGAACGCCTCGTTGGAGATTTCTCTTTTTCCATTTTTTTCTTCCCGAGTATAGTGACGTAACGATACCCAGGTCCAAATGGACCAATCCGTGGACCTCCTCACACGCACTCACTCACTCAGCCTTATCTTTTCTCAGCCGCGGCTCCGCGGATCTCCACTCACAGTTCGCCACACACAGCCTTATCTTTTCTCAGGCTGTGAGTGTATGGGGAACTGTGTGGCGAACAGCCTGGCTGTGAGTGTGTGTGGGGCTGAGTTCCGCGGCGTCTCGCTGTCTCGCAGACCCCACGCAGCAACCAGGAAACGACACCAGTAATCCAGCTCACACTGTCCGCTCCTCGAGCCTCGAAGGGCGGAGCAGCGAGCCCCGCAACGTCCCGCCAACACGGCACCCAGACCCCACGCAGCATTCTCATCTGTTTGTCATTACTGGTGTCATTTTCTGGTTGCTAACAAACGCCATTGTAACACATAAACACACATAAGAGCACAGTGGGCTCATAGGGAGGGGGGGGCAGGAGCTCCAACAAGCCGTGTAAGACAGAGAGTGAATACACATACTATACAGAGATGCTGTATGAGAAACCAATGTCAGTTTGGAACATTGAACAATATAAAGCTATTCTAGTAGACCTCAACAATGGAATTATGATCAGTAGAAATGGCCATGACATGGGACCTTTAAATAGTCTATTCAGAAGGAAGAAAAAAATAGTATGAACAGATTTCATTTATATTGCTAACTTTTTACCTCATAATGATAACTAATCTGAGTGGAGGCCTTATCCTTGATTTTATTGTTTGTTCCGGCAGCCATTGTCTCTTTGTGTATATATGTCCATGATGCACTGTTGGAGGAGCCTGTGACTTCAGTTTTTCATTGCTATATCTACACTGTAGCTACTGTGCACATGACAATCAAGCCTTGAATCTTGAAAAAAAGAATAATTTGTTTCTAATTGATAAAGACACAATGAGGAATGGATGTCAGACAAAAGACAGCAGGCTGTGAAGTATGATTACTTATGTAAGTGTAGTTTCATGTGAGTGGAAAGATTTACTTTGGACTTGAGCTGAGGCAGAGTTAAGAACTTATCCCTCTGAAGCAGCAGAACCAGGTCTTTGTACATTGAGCGCTGCACTGAAATCAAAAGACACATGGAACAGGTTTTACTCACATAAAGTCAGTGCTTGAATTGGGCTGGTACTCACTGGTACGCAGTACCAGCACTTCTGATTTTTACCCATGTGGTACCGGCACTTCTTACTGAGTACCGGCAAGGTGCCGGTACTCAGCAAAAGGCCGGTACTCAGACGCCGGCCGCCGGCGGCACGTCATGGCGCATGACAACAAATATTCCCAGCGTACCTAGATGCGTCATGAGGCATCTCATGACGCATCTCATGACGCATCTCATGACGCATCTCATGACGCATCTCATGACGCATCTCATGACGCATCTCATGACGCATCTCATGACGCATCTATGACGCGCCGCCGCGATAGACTAGAGCAGAAAAGACATCACATAACGTTAGCATTTCGAAAATGTTAGCGTGGCTTAATAATAGTGCGAAAAGACAGCGGTTGTCGCCGGACAAGGATTCCCTCTCTCCTTTCCTGCTGAAAGATGGTGAGTGTACTCAGGGACGAGGAGTCATTTAACCAGCCGCCAGGAGTCAGGCTTTACTTTCTTTTATATCCATAAAGAAAAAGTAAATCTGTTTACAGTTCTGTTTCATATGGATGTTGAGAGGTATCCATATATCTCTTCATTATGCTCTCAAAGTGCACCAGATTGATGCATTTAACTTCAATATTTAAAAAAAAATCTGCCCGGGGGAGCATGCCCCCGGACCCCCTGGAGGGTGTCAGGTCCACTCCCCACTTATAAAAATAGCACTTTACCACTGCACCCCTCTAATCACAGACGCACCCTGAGTCATTTTGTTTAAGTACAGTGAGCCTTTCTAAAATATACAGTAAAGAGACAAACCCACCAGCATTATAGGATATACTATGACTTTGAGCCAAATACTTGTTTTTGGGCTGTATAAATAAATTGACTTGAAACAGTTGCTGATTTAGAGTACTGGCACCTTTTTTATTCCACTGCTCACATAAAGTCTGAAATCTGAAAAACCTTAAAGTCTAAGAACAAAAACTTGAAAAGGGACAGAGCAGTGAGGGATTTAAAAGGGTGTAGAATGTGTGAAGCAGTTTTACTATAAGATTCAGTGTCTGGTAAAGACTAAACAAATGACAAATGTCTGTTCATGTCTCTTACCTGAGCCTCCAAGAACCAACACAAACTTGTTGTGTAGCAGCTGCCTGGCTTGACTCTGCATTACAAATGTCTCCATGGCTTCAGTGTCTGTTCACAGGACTGGTGGTTGGGAAGTCATAACAGATTTATTACCATTTCATATTTGACTTTTTGCACCCTTTTTCCATCAGTCTAAAGTAAGGTCTCTTCACTCTGTTCTTAAATACTTCAATGTCTGGATACAACTCCATCCTAATCGAAGACTAAGTGTTTCTATATATGGGTCACTCCAGAATTGGAGGACATTTTGTGTCCCACCTATGACATTTCTAATTACTCATGCCCAAAATATGGATTAGAAAATGTCCTAAATAAAAGTTGTAATGCATGTCAAATATTAAGAATATGGTTTTTGTTTACTTTATTTGCTATTATTGTATTGACATATGACTATTGTACTGGTGAAAGTTGTTTCTTAAATCATAATTTTTTTCAGTCAATATCTTTAGAAAAATGTAATGTTATCGATTATTTAGCATAATCTACATGTTTTAAATGTGTTACTATATGTTCCCAGTATAAGAATTGTAATAAAACACTATACAATATGTACCATCAATACCCGAGCTGGCCAAATCAATGTGTTAAATAATGTGTCTTCACCTCTTTTTCTCAGATACATAACACAAAACAAGGTTTTCTAAAGTTTTGATGTCTTAATTGTCCTCCAATCCTGGAATGTCCAATACAGTATAGGCCTATGGTAAATACCTTTATACAGTATATGGTAAAGACCCGGATGTAGCTCCAGGATACCGAGTTCTCTTTACATCCATGGGGTAGCTAGGTAAGCTAGCTAAAGGTTATAGGCCTACGTGAAAACACAAAACCTGGTTGAAAATGTTAATAGGGGACACACAAAAGGTCACGTCATCATGGCGTTGCATAACACCTGTAAAACGTGACTTGTGATTAAAAAAGCATTTAAACGTTAAATATATGATTTCCATATTCCATCAAACCAAAAAATGTGTTAATTAAATGAACACGCGACACTGTGTGGTGACGACAACAGAAGCGACTGTTAGCATAGAGTTTACAAAGTAGCTGTTATTAACCCACTGAAAATGTTGTCTAAGTAAACTTTTTTTAAATGTATAAAATACTTGTAATCTTACCGTTCTAGGGGTTTGGGGCTGCACTCGCAAGTGTCTGCAGCGCGTGTCAAAGAGAGAGTAGCATGATGCTGCAGAGTCGGAGACTACAGTCTGAGGACCGCACTCCCAGGACCCTAGTTTTTTGTGACACTGCCACCTAGCGAGCAGGAGACATGAATATGAACGACAACGCACAGAGTGTGAGTAATGTGAAGTGCTTTTAAAGTTTTATTTGTTTAACATTAATAACAATTCCGGTGTCTTGAAATGAAGTGTGATTAGCTAACGTTAACTATGATAGTCTTAAGGCAATACAAACAATCATCTGTTAGCTTATGATAGCTTCTAACCGTATTAAAGGCACTAAAAAAAATTATTTGTTAGCTATAGCTTTCGGCTAAATAAACTGTTAGCATATTTGATTATTTGTTTAATGAAACTGTAGCGTGATTTTGGCAAACTAGGTGTCCTACATTAATTGTTGATTTAATCACTGATTACAGTAAGAGTGTGAGTAATGTGAATCGTGTTGTTTGTTTAAAGTTAACAACTATTCTGGTGTATTGAACAGCAATACAAGCAACACGTGCTAAATGTGAGTCTTACAGGGAAACAGTCATCTGTTAGCCTGTGATGACTCGCTGCAAAACCAACTGTTAGCCTTTTGTTTATTTGTTTAATGAAACCGTATGTTATGGTTATGTTATTTAGCAGAGGCTTTTATCCAAAGTGACTCACAAAAAACATAAAAGAACCATAATTAACATTAGAATATCAATACAAAATTATAATAGTTACATAGTCAGTTACATTACTTATTACATTTTTAACAGGGTAATTAGTCATCTGTAACCTACTACATTTAAAAAAGTAAACTTCCCAACCCTGATCATTAATTATAGTCAGCTAATTAATTCAACTTCAAAGGATGACAAAAGCATGTCAATATGATCTGTCTGTCCGCTACATTGAATCAGCAGTAGCCTAAGTTCTGTCTTCAGTGTAAATGCTTCTTTAATAGTCATTGTATTACTATTTTAATTCATTGTAAATAATCTTAACTGTGCTGACTGCCTGTTTACTGTTTATCAGACAGTCTCATCATTTTGACATGTTTTGAAATATTGCATGAGGTGTTTTAGTCAGTTATTATGTCGGCCTATTCTGTAGGTTAGAATCTGTCGTGTCAGAATCTAACAATTAGGCCTAATTTATGTCTGTGTGAAATTATTTCAAAATGTTCAGTTTGACCAATTAGGCTCTCTCCTTTTCAAGATGCATATTTCAATCCAAGAGGGGAGATCCTTGCCCGACTTCCAGCAATGTGCGACATGTTGCGAAGACTTTCACTGCCCGTTCTGTGCCTCAAATGTGTTCCACCCAGCCAAATCGAGCAAGGTCCAAACCTTAGAGAGCCACTTCACCGTTGCAGTTATCTCTATGAAGGTAAAGTTTGCAAACATTCTTGTGAAAATGCAAATGGAGTTGCAATGTGTCTGCATTAAAAGCAGCCTGAATGTTATGATCAGTTCCATTTGAGCAATAAATCAAAACAAGTCTTCTATGATTTGTTTGTGGTGACCAGTTACTTGATTCAGATGTTTGGTATTCATAATTTACACTTTAAAATAATATGATCACAAAATAATAATACTACAATTCTTTGTTCTTATGTTTAAGGGTATAGCATTCACAGATGTGCATTAAATTGCAGACCACAATTTCATTTCCACTGCTTCTACTGCCAATCAAAGCAGACTTCATCAAACACCTGGCTTTGTCCAAGAGTCAATTACAGACAATAGAGACCTACAATAATATTTAGCTTGAAAGGATTTCGTATTAAGTCGTGTTTTATATCTACAGCTGCCTGAAGGCATAATCCGCAGGATCCTTAGGTTTGTCGTTCTTGAGGATGGTGATCCTGCAATCTGCACGCTAGCCCTTACCTGCAAGAACTTGAACTACATCGTGAGCCAGGGGTCATTCCAAAAGGAAGCCCACTTCAACTGGCTTGACAGTAAGTTTATTAAGTGTCTTTACTTCTGCCTTCTCCTATCCTAGTATTATGAAGTTGATTGACTAAGAGTAAGGTCAGCTAAATTAAGGTTTTGTTCTTTTTCTGTCTGAATTGTAATTGTCTTATGACATTCTACTTCAGGTGTCGTCAACTGGAATGTCTTTACAGAGGGACACAAACAGGAATTCAGGAAGGCCTACCAAATTTCCAGGTGCTTTCAATGCGACCACCTTTATAAGGACGTTGGCACAGGCTACCGGGGAAGTGGACGACGAGGAATGTTGCAGGGTTTTTACTCCGAAGAGGGCTTCCCGGGGTACTGCAGCTGGAGCTGTTTTCTGGTGGCTGAGGGAACAGCAGACCCCGCCTCACCCCAGTGAAGAATCCTCAGTGTGGAAATTGTGCCCAATAAATAAAAATGGATTCTGCACTGAAATGCCTCTCGGTCAAACTGCATGTTTATCTTTTGCAGCCTGGTGCATAAACACACTAACAGTTGTTTTTGAGTAATCTAGCACCTCTTCAAAGACACATTTGATTTGATTTATGTCGAACGTGTTATACAATAAAAAAGAAATTATAATAATAATGAAATGAAACAAGAGAAGTATGATACTGTAGAAACGTAAGCAGTATCAAATTGATAAACTAAATATTATTGACTTACAAATTATATATAAACAAATGATCTACCTAATTACACATCCGAAAAGGCGTGGGAAGAAGTTTTCACTTATTTAATCCCACCCATTCTTCCAAAAACTAAATTAACATTTTTGTTTTCTTTTAACAAAATATACATCTAAATGTATGTCTACATACAATATACCAGCCGCGGCGTTATGGGTGGGCCTACTGGGCCTAGGCCCACCCACTCTGGCACTGGGCCCACCCATTCATTGATCAAAAATGACTGGGTGAAAATATAGTGTGTTGTTATTGGGCTGTGTGTGTGTGTTAGCCAATAGTAGTGAAGCCCTACGGGCACGGTTCAGTGACGTCATAGGGAGACGACAGGTTATGGTAGCGGGCATGTGAGCTAGGAGTGTTTTAGCATGTGGGCTACCAATAAAGAGACACGTAATTGTGACAGTTAAACTCACGTGTATTATTGAATAACACAACATGGTGTCAGAAGTCCTGTTGACATTACGTGGAGTGTGACCGGAAAAAGTATTGTTTGGAGCCAATTGACGGTGAAAAGGAAGGAAGGTGGACATGGCAGACGATAATGCTAACGGAGATGCAGCACGACCCGCGGCGGGACCGAGTGCTACGTTTAGCATCCAGCCATCGGAGCCTTTCGACTTTTCAAGACCGCAGGAATGGGCCAAATGGATACGGCGGTTCGAGAGATTTCACCTGGCAAGTAATCTGAACAGTAGCTCAGAAGAGAATCAAGTCAACACATTAATATACTGCATGGGAGATGAAGCAGATTATATTTTACGTGGATTGACTCTCACAGCGGCTCAGAGAGACACTTACCAAGGTGTGCGGGAGGGCTTTCAAGGCTTCTTCGTTGTCAAGAAAAATGTCATATATAAGCGGGCAAAGTTTAATATGCGGAGACAGGGAGAAGGTGAACCAGTGGACTCGTTCGTCACAGCTCTATATGCACTAGCGGAGCATTGTAGCTACGGCGTGCTACATGATGAACTCATTCGAGACAGGCTTGTTGTCGGATTGACGGATAAGCGGCTGTCTGAACGGATGCAACTGGACTCAGACCTTACCTTGGGAAAAGCTGTTACCATGGCTCGGCAGAGTGAAGAGGTGAAACGGCAACAATCTTCTCTGCGAGGTGACAATAGAACTGAGGCATGTGACGTTAAATCAGTGGACAGAGTGTTTAAGAGCAGTAGCAAATATGCTAAAAACAAAGCTCAATCTGCTAATAGCTACCAAGCCAAGCCACAATACAACAAGGGTAATGATGCAAAGTGTTATAACTGTGGTTGTTCTCCTTCACATGCAAAGACTGAGTGTCCAGCCAAGGATGTAAAATGCCATGCATGTGGGAAGATGGGACATTTTATGCGTGTGTGTGTAAAACAGCTAAAAGCGTGCATGAGATTAATGAAGAAGAGAAAAGCTTGTTCTTAGGCAGCATTGAGGCCGACAATGATCCGTGGATGGCAGACATTGACATTAACAACAAAAGCGTGCAGTTCAAAATTGACACTGGGGCTGATGTTACAGTCATTCCTCACTCCGTGTTTAAAGAGGTCTATAAGCAAAGATCCACCAGCACTTCAAAAGCCAAGGAAGCCACTTTGGGGTCCAGGGAAAAATCCTTTAGATGTAGTGGGCTTTGCTGGTATGCTGCTGAAGAAAGGAGAGAGAGAACTTATGGAGGATGTGTATGTCATTAGACGCTTGCAAACAGCATTGCTCGGGAGGCCTGCCAGTGTAGCGCTGAAGCTAGTGGCACGACTAGACAACGTCACTATGGACACGCTAAAGACTAATTACCCAACAGTATGCAGCGGTCTTGGAGAGGTGCGGCAGCCATATGCCATTAAGCTGAAACCAGGGGCCCAACCGTTTTCTCTGAAGACGCCTAGAAGGATTCCACTGCCACTGATGGACAAAGTCAAAGAGGAACTGTCCCGCATGGAAGACCTGGGGGTGATCAGCAGAGTTGAGGAGCCTACAGATTGGTGCGCTGGCAGGGTGGTGTCGCCTAAAAAGACAGGGGCTGTTCGCATATGTGTTGATCTAACTAAACTGAATGAGTCTGTGTGTCGAGAAAAGTACATTCTACCTTCAGTGGAAGAAACACTGGGAAAGCTGGCTGGAGCCAAAATATTCAGTAAGTTGGATGCAAACATGGGGTTTTGGCAAATACCTCTAACAAAAGACTCAGCCAAGTACACAACGTTCATCACACCCTTTGGCCGATACCACTTCAATCGGCTACCTTTCGGAATAGCCTCAGCCCCTGAGCATTTCCAAAACAGGATGACAACTGAGGTAACTGAGGGACTAGTGGGGGTTGTCTGTCACATGGACGATGTACTGGTGTGGGGCCAAACAGGAGGAGCACGACGCTCGTCTGTATGCTGTGCTGGAGAAGATCCAAAAGGCAGGAATCACCTTGAATGTGGAAAAGTGCGACATATCCAAACAGGAGGTGACATACTTGGGCCATGTGATCACTGCTAGCGGCATTAGACCAGACCCGAGCAAGACAGAGGCTGTAAGGAAAATGGAAGAGCCGAAAAATGTGAGTGAGCTGAGGAGATTTCTAGGCATGGTCAACCAGCTGGGGAAGTTCATACCGCAGCTAGCAGAGCGAGACAAGCCACTTCAAGACCTGCTCTCCAAAAAGAACTGCTGGCTGTGGGGCATCGATCAGGCCAGAGCCTTCCAAGATCTGAAAGATTCTCTGATATCTCCACCAGTGCTAGCCATGTATGACACAAACAGAGAAACCAAAGTCTCAGCAGATGCATCATCATACGGCTTGGGGAGTGTGCTTCTGCAGAAATGGGAAGAGGATTGGAGACCGGTCGCCTATATGTCACGTTCTCTCACACAGACGGAGCAGAGATACGCACAGGTACACAGCAAATTCTGGCCTTTTGAATAAACTCCCTCAGAGTTAAAATCAACTACATTTGAGTGTACATCTGAGACCATCGAATAAACTCAACGGCAGAGTTAAAGTTACTCTTTTCTTGGAGTTAATCTTTAACCCTTTTCAGGAGTTAAACCTGAACACTTGTGGGAGTCAAAAACTACTCCCAAGTACAGTTAAATACAACTACCACTTTAGAGTTAATTTGAATGTGAACTCTATAATAGTGTTAATAGTTAACACTTGAAAGGGTGTATATTCAACACTCATGGAGTTAAAATAAAAATCAATAAAAATGACTACAAACAATGTATTGATTCATACAAATGTGTTTCTTTTATTTGAAAACTCTTAAAATCCATTGTTGATGGACATTTTATAAAGTGCTGTTGCTTTTACAAACAGTGTAAACATGTTACAGCGAACATTCAATTTACATTCGAGTGTTGAAATCCTCAAGCTGCATAAACTCAGTGCATTAAGTGCAAACATTAGACAAACGGGTTCAGTGTACAAAACATTGCATTACAGAACATATACAGACATGTACAAAGAACAAATGGAAAGGACACATTCCATTAAACAATCAATACTGGCAAGTTAAATAATACAACTCTCTGACACAACATAAAAATGGGAATCACACCCAGCTGTTACCTCAACACAAATGTCCGGGAAAGTACGTCACCTCGTCCACATTCCCTCAATGTAGCTCGCGGGACTCGTCCGGTACCGTCGTAGCCGTTCAGTCTAACGTTTAATGCAAAGGAAAAGGCATTTTCGGTGTTGAAAGAACAACAAACTAAACTTTAAGCTAACACAAAAGAAACAGATATGACTACTATAAAGTTCATTTGCATTAGCCTAAATCATGTCCATGTTCAACGGCATTCAATTCAGCAGCTAGTTAAACTTGCTAAGTTCGTTTTAGCGAAAATAAACACATTAACTTTACAATGACAGAAAATATAGTTTGAGATGTAAAACAGGACTTACCTTCCTCGGGACGGAGTGAATACACACCAGGGTAGTGTGTCACGTTCCTGAACACCCAGTGAATGAACCCCGAAATATTACTCCGCCCAAGAGTATCCCTTAACACAAACGGTAGTCTAAATTCGAAATAAACTCCCAAAATCTAACCCTTTCACACTTTTTTGTCTAACTACCAATTATTTTACTCCAGAAATTTGCTGTGTAGAAAAGGAAGCTTTAGGCTTAACCTGGGCTTGTGAAAGGTTTCGCAACTTTCTCATCGGCAGACACTTTGAGCTGGAAACAGATCATAAGCCTCTACTGAGTATCCTGGGGTCTCAGGCATTGGATGCGCTTCCCCCACGGATTCAACGTTTCCGGATGCGCCTGATGCGTTATTCCTACTCAATCACACATGTGCCAGGGAAAAGCCTGTGGACGGCCGATACACTGTCACGTGCACCTGTGAAAAGATACTCCACACCAGATGAAAAAGAGTTCCTCGAGAGCACGAATATCTATCTGGACATGATTATCGATGGTTTGCCAGCAAGCACGGCTTACCTGGAAGAGCTAAAAGAGCAGTTGGCAAAGGACAGTGTGTGCGGAAGAGTTATGCAGCTGTGTGAAGAGAAATGGCCAGCACACAGCAACAGCGAACCAGCGCCATAAAGTTATACTGGGCGGAACAAGCGTTCATAACTGTAAAGGACGGACTACTGTTAAAGGGGACAGACTCGTCATCCCCATGGTTAGCATATCATATGCACGCAAAATCGGACTTCTGCGTATCTATTGCACGCATTTCCAATGTGTAAAGTCGTGTCATTTGTACGCAGACTGAAGAGAGTGGGTTGATATAACCACCACGGCCCCTGGTAGACCCCCACACACACAACAACACTATGTGACTATGCTATAACACCCCTTGTTGTGAAATACCAATTATGTGCAATATATATATCTATATATATCTATATATATCTATATATATATATATATATATATATATATGCCGTTAATAGCTCTGCAATATATGGCTGCTATATCTTCGAAACTGTTACAAGATGTGTATTTTCTAAATTGTGTAATATTTTTATTAATTTTATATTTATTTTCTTGCCTAAAAATACTTGATTAAAAATATATTGATACTGAAAACATACTATAATATCCAAACCAAGAGTCACTCAGACAATGTTGCTAAAATCCCTAAAATCTCAGATAAAATGTGCGAGACATGACCATATCCTCAAAGCTGGCTAGCCTTGAGTGTATTGTCCCAATTGCACAATTAAATACATATTTAAACATATTGCTTATTTGATTTATTGCAAAGAGTTACAGTATGAGAGGATTGATACCAGAGTAACAACAATATGAAACTCCAGCCAGCAGCTTAACATAAAGAATGCATACAGGGGAAATGAGCTAGCCCTAAAATCCCTCTGTTAAGTTAACAAAATCTGCGTACCAGCATTACAATTTAAAAGTGAACTTCTACCAAAACTGGGACAAGTAGAAATGTATTTACAGAAAGTTAGTGTTTGATAATCATTTTGTTAGCAGTGTTTCTACTCCTTATGCAACCAGCTGTTGGCTGTAGTTTCATACACACTGTGTAAATAAAAGGCTACAGCCAGCAGCTGGAGACATTCTAATTCCACTGGGGAACTTGTTTTGTAACTTTTAATATTCCCCATGCAGAAGTGCATATGTGTTTGATAATAAACGATCGATGAAAGGTTCGGCGTCATCAAAAACTCTCTTTTGCATTTCTTTTGCTACGAGGCTGAGCAGACCGATACAGAGCACCGCTGCCTCAGTGTCCCTTACTTAGCTCACATTTAGCTAATGTGCTGTTGTCACACACAGGCACACACACAGTGGCAGCATGCAGTCAGGGAACATCCAGAAAGTCAGTTGAACTGGTGGTACTATCAAGAATTCAACCACATCTGGTTCCGAGTCATAGTGCCAGTAAATCAGCTGAAACAGGTGACAGGTGACTGACTGGAATCCCAGAGGAAAGACTTGATTCTGGCTCTGACTTGCTGAATTCATTTGAGAAGAGTAGTTTGACATTTTGTGAAATGTACTTTCTTGATTAGAGTTATTTGAAAAGATTGATACTATCAAACTCCTGATGTAACTCACCTAACTCTGGGCATGGCAATACACAAACTCCTGATGTAACTCACCTAACTCTGGGCATGGCAATACACAAACTCCTGATGTAACTCACCTAACTCTGGGCATGGCAATACACAAACTCCCCAAAAGAATAAACAACTGCCAAACAGCATTTCCCACAAGACAGAGACTAATGGGAAAGCAAAATTATCTATAAAAAATGTAGAAGAGAGCATTGAATAAGGATGTATAATAGATGCAGTACCACACTTGTGAAACGTGAAATGTTACAGTTTTGAATGCTAACTAATGTTTTATTTTTAAGGGATTGAGAAAGTTAAAAAGAAAACATCACTTGTTTGTTCAAATGTCCAGTATGATGTGTTTAGCTGATAATACAATGATAAATTCTACTCAAACCACAGTAGTAGTCTTTGTTATATCTAACCAATGCTTAGCTGTGCTGATGAAAGTCATTCGTACTCGTTTCGGAAGGATGTCTTCCTCCCAATAGGGAAGTCACATCAGAAAACACGAAGACTTGTTAACACTGTTAAAATCACAAAGGCTTATTGAATAGGAAGTGCTGTAATCTCTAAAGTAGTTAACCCCTGAAACTTTGAATATTTAAATTGTCCAGGAAGCTACCTTGAAGGAGCTAATATGAAGAGCTTATAACAATGGTTACATGACTCTGCTGTTATTACCCTGAATACATTCAGAGCTGAGGCAACAAAGCCTGACTTCTGTTGTTATAAACACCTGACTCCATATAAGTGGCTCTCCAACTGAAGGCTAGCCTGAAGGAAGACATTAACGTATTTATTCACCTCCCTCAGGCCTGCGCCTGCATACAGCCTGATTTATAGACAGCGTTCCTGGAAAAACGTAGCTCTTTTCATTAAGATCACGTCTGCAGTCTGGCGCAGTCTTCACCCACAGGTTGGTTTGGGCTGGATGCCCCGGTAATGGTCTAGCAGAACGTCTACATCGATATATCTCCCCACCAGGCCATTCCTCCAGCTGTCTGATACCCTCCACTCGGACCGTGGACTCATTAGTCTCCAGGGAGCTGCCTCTCACATCTCTCATTTCCAACAGAGTGGAATCCATTCAGAGCAGGAGATTCCTGCTCATCTGCAAGGAACTTTAAAAACACCATGACACTGTGAGACAACCCATCCATTATTTTCAAAAGGAACACTTGCATTAAGACATCAGAGAAAACGGATTTAAATGAGGTGTTCTTTAACCTTCAATCATACAGTGATGACTTAATGCTAACTCATTTAGCTACTGTTGCCCTTGAATAACACATTAAAGGCTCGAGCTGCTCAGCCTTCCTTACCAATGGGACAAGTCAAAGCTTTCTATTTAGAGAACAGCTGTGTTTTCCTGACACTGAGCTTCAGTCAGGTGGTCGCCATCATAACACTGACATGTCTGATATTGCCAAATACAAAGTCAGAAAAGACCACACTCAAATAAGTAAATAACAAGTCAAATAATGTTCCACTAAGACCGTGAATAAACAACTTGACTTCTTTAACATTGTGACTTACAATTGACAATTTACAGGCAAAAACACAAAAATGATTGCAACAGAACTAGAGATATGGCCTTGTCTTATTCCATTCATTCTTCTTCTTGTCAGAACCTGGGACAATCATTACCCACAATGCAACTTCACCACTTCACCACTAGCTTGAAGATTGTTGTTCATTATGCTATAAGCTGGAGAAACTTGTAGTCTTTAATACAACCAGTTAAAACCACTTGCCTTATAAAATAATAATGAGAACTTCAACAATGGATATGATTAGAAAGTGGTTTGCAGTGGAGTAGAGGATCACAGCTGTTTCATCTTGGTCTGATGACCTCCATGGTTTAACGCCCTTTCCTTGCTGCAGTGATGAGGTGTACTTCAGAACATCATGACATCACTGTGATGCAGGTCGAAGGTTAAACAGGCTTCTAATGTTCTGCCAGAGAGGGGAGCTAAGATTCACCCAAGAACTAAAAAGGAATTGTGGTGGCGGAGCCAGTGACTCATTCCCTGACTCCATAGAAAACTTCAAAAGACATCGGCCCTGATTTTCCAGTCTGCACCAAAAATGAATTGTTCTTTTAAAATGTCTTTGTTTTGTAAAAATCCACATCTCCTCCCTGTCCATAGTTTATAACATGGCTTTTGGGGTTATATGTTTGCTCTTTTTTGCCCACATTTTGCTGGGAATATTCTTAACGTCTAAAACATGTGTTCTCCATTAATGGCCTTTCGAAGCAGTGATTATTTGTGTTTTTCTGAAAAGACTGTGGCCAAAGGATCGCATGACAAGTAAACAAGACAAGATAGTATCTGACGTGCGGCATCATGCATCCTGTTGGTCCCTTTAGAACACAAGCTGTCTACTCATCATTGCACGGACATTTCCATTCAATAGTGTTGAGGTTTAGATGGAAGAAAAACAGAATGAAGGAAACTCAATGATAGTTTTGTAAAAATATTTTATGTAACAATTCAAAAGTCATAACACACAGCAAAAGACATTCAAATCAACATGAGCGATCGGGGTGTGTCCTGCAAGTCCCACCGTCAGACCCTCCCCCATGTAAACACTGTTCAAAGAAGCTGCTGTGTGATTGGCTCTCCTTCCTCCCCATAGGCCACTGTGTCTCCGGATTTGTAATTTTAAACATTCCTCATACAATACAATAAATTATCAAACCTAAAGAAAATGGAGGAGGTGACTTGCGGTAAACTTTATGAGAAGATTTTCAAGCGTTTTGGCTGACACACCCCGGGTATGAAGAGACCTCTTTGGCACATAACACAAATCATAAACAGGACAATAAACAACTGTAAACAAAACATTACAAAATGCATTTTTTGTATACAGACAGCACTAACATATTAAAAAACAAACCATAATCCTAAAAAAATTGATTTGGCAAATGTGAGCCCCCCCCCCAGCGATAACACTTGTCTCAGTCTGCAAGGCCTCGTGCAAAACCGCGTCATCGTGGATAATGTTAGCTCGCTGGGAGGAGTGGGCAGAGTTGAGAATGGGGCGGGGGTTTCATTTTGAAGTCTGAACTTAGAAGAGTCCTGCTTTTCTCCCGGATTGACTTTGTCTTCGTCCTCCTGTGTGACAGCGCTGTGGTGTACCAGCCAAAGTCTCTTTAGTGCAAATAGGCTGTCGGGGGGGAGGAGAAGGTCATTTCCTTGGTGGAGGCGAGGCTGTGTTTGGTTTGGCACCTGGGACCGGTCTGGAAGGAGAAGGACAAAGCAACACATTCTGGCTTACTGTTGAACTCATGGAGCGTACTCACATTTCCCAATAAGGTCAGAAGGAGAACTGCGTGTTCAGCAACAGCCTGATGAGCTTAGTAAAGCTGCATTGTTGTTAACACATATATAACCAACACATCAATCAGCCACAACAGGTTCCCTCATTACCATTAACAGACAATAGTTGATATTGACTCATTCCAACACACACCTTCAAAAAGAGAAACTCCCTCTGGAGGACACAGGGATTTGAGCCTCTGCAGACCATTTACATGCACTGAAACCTAAGGAAATCACTACAGGAAAGGGAAACCCCAAAAAGCAGAATAGGACCTGTTTAATGATGACATATTAAAAAAGGAAAATATATGAAACTAAGATCTGAATGTAGTGTTTTGTCCTCCATCTTTCGCTTCATTAGACAGGACAGTAAAGGTAGATTTGATTTAGTTTTGTCTCATTCTTCGTTGCGTGTTTATAGTTTTCTTCTCCCTGCGCCATAAAGTCAGCTGCACACTTTTTTATTGCAGTTTATTTCTTTATTCGTTGATATCTCAAGCATACTGTAGTAACATCGTTGGTTTTCATGGCCAATAGATCCACTGTAGCCGTGTGCTTATGCCAATAAAGCCTTTAAATGCTGGAACATGGTTCTCTGCTGAAAAGGGCTTTGTGGTTATGGGATGTGGGCCTTTAATAACATACATCATTTGCTGTGGATTTGTAGGGTCTGATCCCGGAGGCTTCTCCCTCTCAGTAGATCTCTGAACAGACAGAGTTCAACCAGCAGCAGCTCTGAAGTCTGATCTTTGTTTTGCAGAGAGAACCAGATGTAGAGAACAGGAGCAGAGGAACCATAACAACCTGAAGAACTATCCTCAGAGCCTTCCCTGCCTGACTGTTACTACAATTACAGATAGGAAGGAAACATGCCTCTGAATGAAGGAAGTAAGTACACGTCTCTCAGACTCAGGGCCTGTGACTTCTGGAAAGGGAAAACTGATTGCTGATGAAGCGCTGAGTCAATGCATTACATGGTTTGTTAACTTGGAGCGTTTTTATGAGCGCCACCCTGAACAGAGAACACACTGAAATCAAAAGATAGGAGTATAGTGAGGCAGTATTTCCCACAGATAAAACCCCTCCCTGGTACTTTTATGGGAGGGTCATAAAACGCCTTTCAAACAGGGAGACAATTCCAGGATATATAAAAAACTAAACAAAAAAAACGCAGTAGCTGCTGAATGAATATCACATGTATTTCAGCTAGAGTCAACAGGAGTGAAGTCTCCTGAGGATGAGTCAGTCAGAGGAGCAGGGGGATGGTTGGACAGTGGGGAATGCTTTGATGTATTTTACACATACAGTGAGTGGAACTATAAAACATGTTGTTGGGTACAGAACTCAGATCAGCTGTCTGTCGCTGCAGATGATGCCTTTGGTAGGAATTTAGTGCACAAAGTGGCTTAGTGCTTAAAATCCAGGAGAGTTAGTTAGGGATCAAAATAATAGCTCAAGTATAAATGCTCCAATCACAACAGTACATTGTTTCTTTGATTGGATTGGCATCACTCACATTCGGTTTTGATTTAAAGTGTTGATTGTTGAAGTGAGGATATGAGTGATTCACTCTGGGATCAACACTAACTCAGTTTGGAGACACACACAGGAGCACGGCGTTACCTACATGACTAACAAACAGCCTTCTTACATCACTTTAGGCAGTTAACAGCTTCTTCCACCTCAGGCAGCTAGCCAAAAGAAAGCCTTTTTTAAATAGTGACCTCTTTGCTCCCGCTTGGATTATTGTAATGCACTATATATTGGATAAGTGCGTCCTCCCTTGCTCGCCTGCAGATGGTGCGAAACGCAGCAGCACGGCTCCTAACTGGCACACGCAGACACCAGCACATCTCCCCCGTGTTGTCTGCACTCCACTGGCTGCCCGTTCATTCGAGGATTCATTTAAAACTCTTTGATTTACTTTTAAAGCCCTCAATGGCCTGGCCCCCCCCCTACCTCTCTGAGCTGTTACACAGCTACACGCCCACTCGCACTCTCAGGTCAGCTGATCAGTTGCTCCTGAGGGTGCCAATAACAAAGTCTAAGCGCAGAGGGACCGTGCTTTCTCTGCTGCCGCCCCTAAACTGTGGAACGACCTGCCCTTGCTAATCAGACAGGCTCCCACACTGTCTGTTTTTAAATCCCCTCTTAAAACCCACCTCTTCTCCTCAGCATCCGGAACCAAGTAGATTGTTGCTTTTATTTGCTTTCAGTGGTCTATTGTTTTTTATTATATGGCTGTTTTTATGTTTTTCATTTTGAAAGTGTTACGTTTATTCTGGTTTGTTTTGTGTTTGTATCTTTTATTTTAAATGTATTTGTTTTATGTTTTGTGAGCTGAGCTGTGTGATTTTATATGTTATGTATCTCTCTGTACAGCACTTTGGTCTGGAGGTTTTAAAGTGCTATATGAACAAAGTTGGATTGGATTGGATTGGATTGGATGCTACATCTAGAATATTGTTACCAATACACCTTGCTAACTTTCCAACGAGGAATGGAAGCTTTTATATAAATCTATGCTCGCTTCAAAGTCACCAGACTCCATGGACAAAAGCAGTAATGTACAGAACACTAGAATAGATCACAGCTTCAGTTCAAAATGTTTGAAATGTGTGACTGCAAGGTAAGCCAGTGGAAATATTATAAATATAGCGCACAAATAAAACTGATATCGATTTTTTACATCTATGCCTTGGATAAATCAGTTTAGCTGCTTCCCCAGTCCACAGCTTCTGTGCTGGTATCTCCTCTGTTTCGCTAGACTGACTACTGCGGGCTTTTTACCGCAAACTCTGTACACACTGACTTTAATGTTAAATACCTCATACACTTCTCCTTCAAATCCTAATGATCCAATTAAAGAGGCCCTATTCTGCTTTTTGGGGTTTCCCCTCTCCTATAGTGTGTTGTATAAGTTTGTGTGCATGTAAATGGTCTGCAAAGGCTAAATATACACCTGAACATCAGCAGGAGAGGACTCTTTAAAGTAGAGACATACTGATATACACCTGAACACCAGCAGGAGAGAACTCTTTAAAGTAGAGACACTACATACTGATATACACCTGAACATCAGCAGGAGAGGACTCTTTAAAGTAGAGACACTACATACTGATATACACCTGAACATCAGCAGGAGAGGACTCTTTAAAGTAGAGACACTACATACTGATATACACCTGAACACCAGCAGGAGAGAACTCTTTAAAGTAGAGACACTACATACTGATATACACCTGAACACCAGCAGGAGAGGACTCTTTAAAGTAGAGACACTACATACTGATATACACCTGAACATCAGCAGGAGAGGACTCTTTAAAGTAGAGACACTACATACTGATATGAACCTGAACATCAGCAGGAGAGGACTCTTTAAAGTAGAGACACTACATACTGATATACACCTGAACATCAGCAGGAGAGGACTCTTTAAAGTAGAGACACTACATACTGATATACACCTGAACACCAGCAGGAGAGGACTCTTTAAAGTAGAGACACTACATACTGATATACACCTGAACATCAGCAGGAGAGGACTCTTTAAAGTAGAGACACTACATAATGATATACACCTGAACATCAGCAGGAGAGGACTCTTTAAAGTAGAGACACTACATACTGATATACACCTGAACACCAGCAGGAGAGGACTCTTTAAAGTAGAGACACTACATACTGATATACACCTGAACATCAGCAGGAGAGGACTCTTTAAAGTAGAGACACTACATACTGATATACACCTGAACATCAGCAGGAGAGGACTCTTTAAAGTAGAGACACTACATACTGATATACACCTGAACACCAGCAGGAGAGGACTCTTTTATGACTGGACCACATTATTATTGTGGACTAAAGGCATACTATAACTAATCACATGGAGGGAAGCCTGTGAGATACTTCATCTAGATTAAAGCAGGTGTACTCAGTAGAATTCCAGATCCAAACGAGTGGTGTCAACATGCTTTGTATGAAGCAGTGATGTAGCGTGGTTATAGACCACACCTCATCTCCACCTGCTGTGATGTTGGGTGTGTTCAGCTCTCAGGTTTTCTGCTCTTCATGCCATTTTGAATAAACCCCCACTTCCTCATAAGCCCTACACCACCTTTAGGCTCCCCTCAGGAGAGAGTTATTATGGTCCCTCCCTAATCTCCACTGTGCTGAGCTGGGTTTTTGCTTTCAGGCTGAGACGACACAGATTACCTCTGTACAGCACAATCTTTTCCATGTGAATCTGCTGACTGGGAACAATTAAAACACATTCTGAGACCCCACTTAGGACTAAAAAAACCTTTTATGTCTCATCATCATTCATTTGAGGGTTTTCTGATTAGCTGACAGGAGAGGGATTACAGTAAAAAAATAGGGGGGGAGAAAGAGACAAAGGACTTCATTAAATCCTGACTGATTACTAGAGTTTAGCCTGAGGCACAATCAGCAAGATCCATTGTTGATTTGATTTTAAACTAAACTAAAACGGAGCATTTTCTGTCAGCTCAGATTTGATTTCTGCTTTTTTAAACTGTAGTTTGTGCTCACGTGTTTCAGTATAGGCTACTGCCTGAATATGCTTCATGAAAGGCAGGTTTTCATGTTGATGAAATCAGATACTAAATATCTTGGTTTCTTCTTTTCTAAGGTCACATTGTTCTTTTGTCAAAAAGATCTTACTGTTATTTCTTCCTCTTGTATTGCATTGCATTTGATTTTGAGGTAGTCCAAAAGTAAAGTAATCAGGTTACATCACTTCTATATTGTGATACTCAGATTAGGTTACTGATTACATTTTTTAAATAAATAATAAATGTACCTGAATACATTTTGAAAGTGACCCTCCCAACCCTGCCCAGGACTCAACATGGTATACTGACAGCACTTCCTCATCACATTGAATGCGCCTGTATCTTTTGGGATTCTTGATAGACATTTCCTGATGAAGTAGTGTCACCTCTTGAATTAAATGTAGATCCTAAATACCTTCAACATGTTTTGCATGTTCCATTAAACCAAAAGGTCCCAAAAACGTTGAGATGAATGGTTCTAATGACATGACGTTGGTGGAAAGAGCTGTGTGCAGAATCCAGCAGAGAAAGACTTTATTAATGGCCTTAATTAATTATGGATTTCAGTGCAAGGGTCACTGCAGCTTCTCAGTGTCCACTGAAGGATTCCTAAATTAAGTTTCATCATTTCATACCATCAGACAGTGCACACGCATTGAATGAGATCAATTCCTTCATTTCTTTTTTGTAATTATTGTTAAGGCTTTTAGGCTATTATTTGATATTAATGTTAGAGATAGAAAGTAAAGAGGAATTATGTGCAGCCAAATGTCCGGCCAGCCTGAACCAGGGACTACACACTATTTATCTAGCTCTACTGTATGGGTATTATCTCTCATGTATGTAAGTGTTTGCCGCATATGTATTTACTCATCCACACAGTTGGCAATTGGAAAATATAGTTAAAGTTTT
The DNA here is from genome assembly GCA_031216635.1 of Dissostichus eleginoides. NCBI lineage: Eukaryota > Metazoa > Chordata > Actinopteri > Perciformes > Nototheniidae > Dissostichus > Dissostichus eleginoides. The sequence continues at coordinate 21,809,535 of CM062286.1, read as the reverse complement.
TACAGCTGGAGACCGATGTAACAACGATCTACTCAACAGCTTCAAATTGACTTTCTTACTATGGACTTTGTGTACAAGACATTACAAATTATATAAGAATTGATCACAGTGGTAAAACATGCACATTTATAATAATAATAATAATACATGGTATTTACAGTATATAACGCTTTTCCTGGCGCTCAATAACCCTTTAAAAGTAAATAAACATTTCTCTCCTGCTCTCTCTACATGTTGTACATTATGCAGTTCCAACATTGATCTCATTGAATTTCATGAGGTTTGACCTTTACGTAGAAGTAACCCGGGTGCTTATTTAGACATGACACCAACAAGTTCAACTAACATCAGATCAATGTAAAGGAGAGCGTGTTTGTAAGAGGCTGTTAATGATCAGTATGATTAGCGTTTAAATTGTTCTTAAACTGTCTTACATAGAAATGATGTGATTGTGCTTTCTCCCAGAGGAAAGGATATGAAGACCCTTTCATGGATACAATACACCACAGTGAGTTTGTGTGTGTGTGTGTGTGTGTGTGTGGGTGTGTGTGAGTGTGTGTGAGTGTGTTGTCCCACCTGAGAGCTCTGAGAGGGGGGATGGCTGTGACTTTGCCCACAGGTTTGGGTCCCATTGCCGGGAGCATCATGACCAGCAGGCCCTTGGAGGGTTTGGAGAGCGGGGTCCGGGCTGGACTCACTGTGGGGGAGGCTCCTCTGGCCGGGCTGAGGGGGAGGGGCCTCTGAGGGGGGAAGGGGGACCGTCTGGGCTGCAGCTCAGACACTAACTAGAAGACAGTAGGAGAAATATCGATTATTGACATTTAGATGTACCAACGGGATTAAGTGTCATGATATTATATATTGTGTGACCAAATGAAGCAACAAATACAAGAACAGAAGTAAAAAGAAAAGAGAAAACACAAAAGTTTAAAAAATCAAAACAGATGGTTTCAATAAGTGGGTACAGCGCCAATACGCTACGGAACACTAAATCCCTGGCACATGCACACAGCAGGGAGAGAACTCCAATGCTAATCTGACCTGGACCACATCCAGGCTGCTTGGGAACCTGTTCAGCTAGCTGATAAGAGGAGCGTCAGTCCCACTCCACACAGGTACAGTGGATTCAAACTACCACTACAGAAGAGATCAGATCACAAAGTGAACTCGCATGAAATATTGGATATTTGACAAAAACAAAACAAAGCGATATGACATTCAAACTCGGCTTTAGAGGTGTTTTGCGCTTCAAAGAGAAGCTCTGATGAGAGGATAAATCAATGAGAAAGCAATCAGATAAAAAAAAACACAAAACAGTGCAATTGTATTAATTGTTTCTTCAGATGAAATCATGTAAGGAGTTCTCTGGCACAGAAAGTCCAGCGGTTTCTCATCAGCTCTGTGAACCTGCTAATAGCTCTGAATTACTTTTACAAATGATACATTTAGCTGCAGTCAGGAGCAATACTATGTTTTTACGGCATGGCTTTTCATATAAAGGTGGCACATCTGCAGCCCCCCACCCCACACTTTGTAAACAGGAAGTATATGTTACCATGGATTCAGTGAGTAATTCCCTGGGCTACAACTTAAACCCTGTTATTTTTAAGCTTTTTTACAAATGTGTATGCTGAATTCGCTATTAGCTGTTCCTTTGTGCAGTGTTTGTGTGTTGAACTATCCCTGGATCATTTTGATACTAAAATAAGTGGAATAACTGATGATTTCAGACCATTTCTTGAGTATTTGTATCAGTCTCAACAGGGATTCACTACAGCTGTTGAATACTCTAAATGGAAAAACATGGCATCTTTGGAGACAGAACTATTTAACAAAAGTGAATTTGGAGTGAGCCAACGACCATGCAGTTGGAGCTCTATTTATATGTTGATCAGAAATGTGGCATTTAAGCCCTTTTCAGACTAGATATATTTGTCTAGCAGAGGTGAAGTGATTTTAACACTTTTCCCTAGAAATAAAAGCCATCAGGAGAGGAACACCACATCATTCTCTAGATATGTAAGAATGTGGTTGTTGTACTGTCAGCTACAGGTAAGTAATGCTTTTCTCTCTTGGCTGGTGCTGCTGAATGTCCATTTCTATTACAGACCACATCCTGTCATTTTGCGATGGTTAAATGCCTTCCGGACCACTGACATAAATTATAGAGGAAGACACTGAAGCCCAAATGGAGCTTAAATCATATTATCCTATAAATATTCTCTAATTGCTCCAGTGTCAATCTGACCTAACTGAATCCATTGTACAGAAGGCAATTTATAATCCACTGCCTTGTAGAAATACCTGAGCTCACAAAACATAGTCTGCTTTTATGAGGCTCTTTCTGTACTGTAAGTACTCTCACTAAAATGGAGATTTATTTAACAACTGTCTGGCTGCCTGACAGCTCCCGGTGATGTCCTGTTGCTGTTGGTATTTGATTTAGTTTTTTTTACATTAAACCACGATAAATGGGAATGCCTATATAGTAGTTCTCCCTACACTTAATATCAAAAGTCAGCCTCTCGCTTAATGACAAAAGAGGTAAGAATCGGTTTCCTAAAATATATATTCTTAGTGGCTTCCTGTCTATAAGTTGTTCCATTTCTCAATTCTATTCTGGCCTTTACATTAGGTAGTATGCATTTTAGATTATAGTTTTATAATTCAATTGTATTTGTTCACAGCTAAGAAATGGGTGAAAGATGGCCTCACCAGTGGAGATCGTGTTGGGTTCAGGGGCAGGGGTTTCTTGGGTGGGCTGAGTCTCTGTGGGGTTGCAGGGGATTTAGGTGGGGCCGTTGGGGGCTTGCTGGCTGGCAGAGGCGGGCGAACCACCTTGACATCCCGGGAACCGCCCATGGGGGACTGGCTGGGTTTCAGAGGTCGCACTATGTTCACTGGCTGGTTGCCATTAGACACAGGGCCCGGTCTGAGAGGCAGGACCTCTTTGCTGGTGTGAGGAAGCTAGGACCAGAACAGAGACAACAACATCAACTTGCAAAATCTTGGAAAAGCTTGTCTACATCCAATGGACAGAAAACATAAACAACATTTAATTTATAAGCTCTAGTCTGGTTCCAGAGTGAGGTATGGTTCTGAAACTGCTCTGGTTAGATATGAAATAACCCCATGTGGCAGTGGGGTGTAGTTAGTGCCCCGGCTTCTGGAGTGTTGGAGTGGCTCAGCCGGAGACCAGACAGCTGGACAAGGATCAGGTAAACAGTTAAACAATAGTAGTATGTGGGTAACCTGGTTCTTGTCCCTACAGTAGGCAGTTGAGATTTGTGAATTGTAAAAGTAATTCTTACTTTTGGACTTTAATTAAGCCTTTGACATTGTTTGATCACAACATTATTATAGGCTTTCCTAAGATGGTTTTATTCTATGAGCCAATGAGATCTCTCACCATTTGTCTGATTCAAAGCTTCTCCCCACAAAGAACATTCCATACGGAGTGCCTCAAGGCTCTTTCCTGGGTCCACTACTTTCTCGACATATATTAGAACTAGGAGTCATTGTGGATGAGCACAATATTGATTTTCTTAGATATGCAGATGAAACGCAATTCCATATAATGGAGCTGTTGTTCCTGATGACCTCTGTGCACTTTAATGATCTTTGATATCAATTTATGGACTGGAGAAGTTTCCTTAAACTACATTTAGAAAAAAGAAAAGACCATAGTAACTGGTCTGAATGAGCAAAGAGATAAACTGTGCCTACTATTTACAAAGCGTTATATGAAAATGACACGTCAAACAAGAAATGTAAAATTCTTCATCAACTCTGTCTCACCTAGAATTTAGTTTAGCTGATTTTTACTACTACTACCTTATTTGTTTACCTTATTAAATTGTTACATTTATGTTGAGGATTTTACTTACTTCTTATTCTATATTTAATGTTTTTTACATATCCAGTAGCCAGATGTGTTAACATTTAGATTTTTGTGTATCTCACTTTATTACCTCGTTAAGTGTTTCTGTCATTAGTTATCATTACTAGCTCTTACGCTTACTTTACAGTAAATACATCTGAGCTGCATTTAGTTTATTAATATGTCGGATGAATTTGTACTCTTGTTATTCTTATGAAGGCGTATTCATTTTATTACCTTCTCCCTCATATTCTTTGTACTTCTTGTATTTGTACTCTAACCTTGACCTACTAACCAATCAATTTTAAATAAATATTAAAGCAAGAAGGAAAAAGGGACATGAGGAAATGATGCTGAAGGCACATTGAACGAGAGTATTGCTGTGAACACTGGAGGGGGCAGCCTCTAAGTGGTAACACAATATAACAAGTTGCTGTAAAATGAGGCAATTTATATGAAGGTCAAGGTCTATTATTCACTAAAAGGCCGCAAGAGAAACAGTTACTAGCCTCCTATTTCCTCCCCTTCTTATCTTTTTTTCTTTCTTTACCACACACACACACACACACACACACACACACACACACACACACACACACACACACACACACACACACACACACACACACACACACACACACACACACACACACACACACACACACACACACACACACACACACACACACACACACACACACACACAGTACTTACCCCCTTGTGGCTGCTAGCTTTGTTGATTGGTCCGACCACCTTCAGGTGAAAGGCAGGATTCAGATGGCCGTTTTTCCCTTTCTCCACCGATGCCTCCATCCTGAGCAGAGAAATGAGGAAAGGAGGAAAATAAGACACAAAAAACCTTCGCTCTTCTTAATGTGGCATTGATTTCAGGGCCCCGAGTGGGAAAATAGAAAGCAGAGAAGTCTATAGGAAGTTTATCATCCAAGAAGATGTGAGAGAAAATAAGGAGGTCAAAGATGAAGCTGACATAGTTTCACCTCATCAACTTGATAGCTATTAGCAACCAGACATTTTTTTTTAGTGTTTGTGTCCATTGAATGTCCACTTGTTTCCCTTTTATCTCTGTTTTGGTCTCCACCGACTCCTAAGGAAAATATGTGTCTTTTTATCTGCTAAATTCTCCACTATGTTAACCAGCTACTATCTAACTGTGTTCACTGCTGTTACAGGTAGTGTACAGTGGGTTTATTAGAGATGTTTACTGACAAACAGATGCCTGCTAGTGGTGGAGAGCTGTGAGACTGAACCAAACCGTAGAGCCATAAAACCAAAGCAATGAACAAGAGGTTAAAGGGGAACTGCAGCATTAATGTGCACTGGATTCCTCACATTTCATACAATGGAGTGGATTAGTGCAGCTCTACAATTCAAGATGTCACAAGCTTACTTGCTATGTATATGTTCCTTCCACCATACAGTACATGTGTGGACATGAAATCTAGTGGAACAACACAGTAAACTACAGTCAACCTAAATATAAGAAGCTTCACAAAGGAAGGATTTATTGCAGGGTTTCATGTGATTGAACTGGCTCTTAGCTGATTGGACAGCTTTCCAAGCATACTGGATATACTGTATGTGTGCTTAGAAAGGCCTTTAATCAGCTTGAGACACCCACTGTTCCACTGTTGAACTGTAAATGAACCCAAAGGATTGGCCATGGAACAAAACCAAAAAAAGGAGAGGGTTTCCAGAGCAGTTAGTGCCCTTAAGAGTGTTTTTAATCATCGTAGCAGCTCCATTTTCCCTATCATGAGCCATTCATTTAGTTGTCTCCCTTTAGCTGCATTTAACGTAAAATCCTCCAGAGGCCCAACATCACCAATATTTAGCCCCCCCGGCCTCCAACTGGAAGGTCAGAGTCTTCAGGAAGGCTGCTGTAGTGCTGGATCCTCTCCAGATACATTTCTGTTCTTTAAATCACTGTGAGTATTTTCAGAGGCACTAACTCAGCCAGTGTTATGAGAGGCTGTTCCTCTGGGTGAGGAATATGGCGGTGCTTAAAAAGGAAGCTCTGGGGTTTATGAGGATGTTGTTTGGTTCTGACAGAGGAGAGCTGCAGCACAAAATATGACATTTATACTGAGAAGTTCCAGCGTATGAATGAATCTGCTTTGAGTACTATCAGACGTGGCAATGAGCACTTCCTTCCTTCCTTATTTAGTGGGAATGCTGACACAGCAGCTGTTATCTGTTATGCTACGCACAAAATTCTTTATTATTCCGCCGGGTTATTTTGCGCCTCTTCTTCTCCCACATTGAACATCGCAGAAACTCCGTTCAAACATCAAAACGTTCAGCTCGGTCGGGAATCGATGGCTATTACTTTTATCATTCATAACTTTCATAATTCCAGAGATACATCCCATAATTCATCACATTTTTAACATGGAAGTCAATGGAGAAACTCTTCAGACTTCAACAATCTTCATGCAACTTCAACTGCTAACTGCTCCTTCATACTTTCATACTTTCACTCAGAAACCTCATTCCAACTTTAAAATGTTACACATCTTTCTGACATTATTCGTGTAACACAACTTTTAAATCTGATTCTTACTTTTAGAGATATTAAACATTGTTCAGACCTTGGTAAAGAGGCCTTCTTCAGATTTTAGAGTGCGTGATGTCACAGCTAGAGTGGAGGACAGATTTAATTTTGCCTTCATATTTTCTTTTAAACCTGCCATAATTCCCAAACCCTACATTCCTGAGACATATTTTTCATGAGAAACGTAGGAAAACATCTCGTAGCTTGAAAATAAAAAAAATTAAGCAAAATAATTAAACAAAATGCCTCTTGAGGGCATGAAGTGACAAAACTTTCAACATGTCTCCATTAAACCCCATTGTAAGTTCAGCCTCACCTTTCCCCACCACAGCAGCCGCACACCTTTAGTTAATCTGCCAAAAAGGCCACATTATTAACCCGAAAGTACACAAAAAGTACACTTCAGATGCTCAAGTTCCTTGACATGCTTCATGCTTTGAAATTTCACCGATATCTGTTACGGTTCCTCAACAAAACGTTCACATGTAAGAGGTTTATCTCTCATTCAGAACAATGAAAATGCTCTCCTCTCACTGATTACTCACCATGGAAACCTTTGATCTCTGGACACGTCGTTAGCTCAAATATAAACACCTGTGTCATGGAACACGATGATGTCATAACTCCAACTGACATGCTCAGAGCAGCAGACTTCAGATAATGGTTAATGGTCCTGCCCTCAACAGCTCTACGTCAATTATGGGGTGTCATCATATGCCGTTTCCATGGAAACGCATCCCTCGCCATAAAACACGATGTCGCTGTAACTCCAATGGACACGGTCCGATCGTCCCCCAAACTTCGCTTGTATATCACCGGTCCATGCCTCAACAGCTTTACGCCAAATCTGAGATCTCACCATAGGCTGTTGCCATGGAAACTCATCCCTCGCCATAAAACACGATGTCGCTGTAGCTCTGGACACGGGGTCCGTCCCATCACCTTATATACCTCTCCATGCCTCAACAGCTCTACGTCAAATCTGACATCTCACCATATGCCGTTTCCATGGAAACGCATCCCTCGCCATAAAACACGATGTTGTCGTAACGCCTATGAAAAGGGTCAAAACAGCACCACACTTCAGATAATGGTTAACGGTCCAGCCCTCAACAGCTCTACGTCAATTATGGGGTTTCATCATATGCCTCGCCATAAAAGACGATGTCGCTATAACTCCTATGAAAATGTTCAAAAAGTGCTCAAACTTCACATGTGTGCTAACAGTCCAGCCGTGAAGACATCTACGGGACAGTTTTGAGATTTCTTCAAATGCCGCTGCCATGGCAACACAATGCTCACCATGAAACACGGTTTTCTCATAACTTCAGTGAAAATGCTCCAAATGGCCCAAAACTTCACAGGTTTGGTAACGATGCAGCCATCAACGCATCTAAGCGTATTATGGGATATCATCAAATGCCGTTGGCATGGCGACAGATCATTCACCATCAAGATAGTTCAAAAGTTTGCAGTTCAAATATCCTGCTGCTTTTCCAAGCCTTTTTACTTTCTTTTCTTCTCTCATCACACATTCAAGCCCCCAGTGTTCATGTATCATTTCAATCTAAATTCTTCACTTTCTTCTTACACATTACATTTCAGCATAGCAGTTTAGCGTCAGCTTTTCAGCATAAAGCATTCCCACTAGCAATTTCTTCAGGAATTGCATTCTCTAGTTTCTGTTCTGTAATTCAACATTTGCCTTCCTCCTTTCCATTACTATTTCTCCCTCCATTAACCTCATTTTTTTAATTCATTCTGCTGCCTAATTTTTCCTACTTCTTTTCCACCCCTTGCCTTTCTTTCTTCTTTTGTTTCCTGCAATATTTTCCTTCTTCCGAGCATGATTCATTTCTTCCTCCTTTCACTTTTTGTCTCCCTCCGTGATATGTGAAGGATCCATTGCATAGTAATACTAATAAACAATTAACGACAGATGAGAGAGACAGACAGACAGACAGACAGAGAGACAGAGAGAGACAGACAGCCAGACAGAGAGAGAGACAGACAGACAGACATACAGAGAGAGAGACAGACAGACAGACATACAGGGAGAGAGACAGACAGACAGAGGAAGACAGACAGACAGAGACAGACAGACAGGCAGAGAGAGACAGACAGACATAGAGAGACAGACAGAGAGACAGACAGGCATACAGAGAGAGAGACAGACAGACAGAGACAGACAGACAGAGACAGACAGAGAGAGACAGACAGAGAGACAGACCCACACACACACAGACAGACAGACAGACAGACAGACAGACAGACAGACACACACACAGACACACACACAGACAGACAGTATACAGTACTTGTTGCTCTTGTTCTTCTCTCTCTGGAAAAGCCACTTATGGTAATAGGAGGTCTTGATCCTGTGGCAATAGAAGAGCAGCAGCACTGCAGGCAGGATCAACAGGAAGGCAAACAGCAGCCCCACCACCAGCCCCACCTGACCTGTGAACACACACACACACACTCATAGTGTTGACATGCACGCTGATCACTGATATTAATAAGTCATATCCTGTTTCTGATTAGATCTTGGATGAGATGTTTACGTAGCTCATGTGTTGTTATTACCTCCACCAGGGAGGGCATGTTTTCAGTCAGTTTGTTTGTTGTGTTATTTGTCTGTCTGCAGGATTATGGAAAGACTACTGGCTGATTTTCATGAAACTTGCTTTAAGGGTCAAGCATGGGACAAGGAAGACGGCATTAGATTTTCGAGGGGTCTGAATCCCTGGGGCACAGGGACCCTCGGCTGTGCTCTCCCAGTGACCTTCTAGTTAACACAAGTGTTCATGGTAATCATGTAGCAGGTATCCAATTATTGTCTGTGCAGGTGTGTTTCTACATATCTACATATACAGGCCTACAGATCATGTTAATTGGCTCACACCAAGATCTAAAAACACATTTGTCTCTTTTACTCTTCATACATGTATATATGAACATTTAAGAAAATATAATGAAAATCTGAAAATGACAGTTAAAGAATAATGTAATGGAGAGTGATTGTCACTGAGTATTCTCATGAGAAGAAGCTTTTATTGACCGACAGTAAATAACGTCCCTGAACTGAAAAAAATTGGTGGATTTTCTTTATTTTGCGAGGAATGATCCTGCACTAAAGACAGGCTAATGGTAACCCCTATTTCTGTAAGGTCCCATATAAGTAAATTGAAAGGCCATTTTCCTTCTCGTTTTCCTGATAAACCCTGATGTCTTTCAAACTCCACATCCCCAGTGTGTAGAACAGAATTTCTGATAGTAATAGTAATCTGCATCGTCTGCCTGTCCTGTCATTAATTCAGCAGTCTGGACTTGCTGGGGGAACAACAGTTTGGGAACAGAGCTCTGGGCCCCGCACACCCCAACAGAGGAGGATTAAACATGATGCTGTTGTTCTGCTGTGTCAGGGAGGAGGCCATGTTTTAGAAAATAATCTCATAACAGTATCGTGGAGGGAAAACCTGCATTATGATACACAATTACCCGTGTGTGTGTGTGTCAGAACTTACTGTCATACTGAACAGGTCCACTGTCCACGCTGCCGCCCAGTCCTGGCTTCTCACAGAAGGGGGGGGCCCACCCGCGATTACAGTGGCAGTTCCCATTACTGTTACACACCTATGCATACACACACACACACACACACACACACACACACACACACACACACACACACACACACACACACACACACATGCAACAGTTAATGTGATTTGCTGTTCGGTCTCAGTATAATCTTGTATGTGTGTGCCTGGAGGTGCACCAGGCAAATTAGAAGCACTGATTTATTGGTTGCTACAGGTTACTGCATGTGTTCTAATGGGATTTCCCTTCATACACCTTTACATATTCACCTAAAATGGAGCAGAACACTGACATAACAGGCAATGATATCCCACAGCTGTGTGCTTCCATTATCTATTTATAGTTTACATTTGTATGTATTTTTTGTTTCTGACTGCTTAAATGGGGGAATAATGTTCAACTGCCCTGAGGCCCAAACCAACAGGGGCCCTAAAGGCACCAGGTTCATTGAGTTCATTTTGATTAATTGCTGATTTGTTTAGTATCATACTCCACTAAAGCATATATGAACTGAAATAATTATCTTAAATAAAAGTGCGTCCTGAATTTACACATATATACCGTATATATATATATATTATATATCTGTACTATCAACATTTGTTTTTGTGTTGATTCTAATCAATGAAAGACACATAATGACTACATGTATTGAGTACTTAAAGGCAACGTGAAATACACACAAAGAATATACACATATTACAAAGTGTAAAATAAAATAGGTTAATAGGGCTCCAATTAACCCTTGGTGGGTGTTACATGCAACACGACTTTTCATAAAAACACGGCTAGTGCAACAGGCCAAAAGAGTAATTGTATAATTTCAGTACTTGTTAAGCGTAATATTATATATAAAATACCTTTAGGGTGGATGATATAACAATATAGCTAACTTGCTGAAACATAAGGTTCAACCCTTTTCCACATCTATAAAGAAAAGAATGAATAAATAAATACATACATAAATCAGTAAATAAATAAAGCTAGTCATTTCACCACACCAGATTTTGGAGTAATGACCAGTAAGCTGCCACCTTTGTGTCAAAACGTTGCATAAGTCGGAAAAAAAAACCTCCCTTTACTTCCCCATATTCAAACCACCTTGAAGGGATTTTAATGAACTTGACTCAAACTTGTGAAAATAAACTTTTTATCTAGAGGCTAGCATTTAAAACTTGATTATTATCTTCAGTCATCTTGTCTTATTCCCACCGCCAAGAAAACACTGCCATGCTCCGACTTCATCAATAAGTAATTATCCTATCAGTGATTAACATGCCCATTTACCCCATTAGCACTTGGTCGACATGGAGGGGGCACAGTTGTTCACTATTTCTGGTACCTCTTTAACTTTAGGAGGCCTGGCGGGGTTTCTTTTTGAATATAAGCTTTTTCAGTTTTAGAAAAGCAGTTTTGTCAGTAATTTTCATACATGAAAGGTAAACCTTTATGAAATAAAATGCCATGACCTTGATTTATACACATCATTGATAAATAACTTAATCTGCCGGAGTAAGAATATGTTTTGTCTTTCTTTATTGAGAATTTGTTAAATAGATGCTAACCAGTTGAACTTTCAGAAGTGAGCAATACTCTACTTCCCTGCTCATTTTCCACGTTTATTTGTATGGATATCCAGTGCACTCCCAAAGCCCGAGGATCATGATTAATCATATGATAATGCTAAATTACAAAACACAGGAGCAGACCCTAAGCTGGGGGAAGGCAAAACGGTCTATTTAGAATAATCCTGACTCAAAGCCACTTCCATTATCCATCTGATGTTACACTGAGAGGAGAGAACAAAAAAGGGTCAAACAGCATAAAACAACATAGTGAAGAAAGAGAGGAAGAGGATTAAAGGAAGACAGGATATATCTTGTGTTTTTCTTTTCTATCATAAAAGTCTAAATCCTAATCAAATAAACTGCCTGGTTAGCCTGTTGCTTAGAAAGTAGTTGTTGTGTGGCCTGCAGTAAAAAACACATGTTTTTAGCCAAGGTTTGATAGAAAACTTTATCTGCAAGCTGGGAAAAAAAGATGGTGCTAGAAGCCTGGTGACACGGCTACTTTAGCTACGGCTAAAAACGCTAGCCAACAGGGGAACACTAACGCTAATGGACAATGGCCATGTAATATTAGGAAAAGCATAGGTGTATTAAAGATAGCTGTATTCCAGCCTGTGTTGTAGTGCATGTAGACCCACTGCTACAGCTTACTGGGACACTTGGAAATTAGATATGAAGTATATAAGTTATACGATGAAAAAGGCTGATAGCTCTCCAAATGTCATAACTGATAGCTAGTAAGCTAGGTGGCATGGTTGCTAACCGAATGAAACAATGATAAGAAGCAAAATTTGTATCTATACTGCTGTCTCATAACTGTCTGCAAATCACGTATCTGTGGTGAAGCAATTTATAATCCAATAGATCGAGTTTATAACCTGACAGAGTCTCTGACCCTGGAGCAGTGTAACTAAATGGTAAATTGACAGTACTTAGCACTTTATCCAGTCTTTACGACCCCTCAACGCGCTTTACATTTACAAGTCATCATTCATCCATTCACACAGAGCAATTTGTCACTTGCTCAGGGAAGCTAACTTTCAAATTCATATACCGTTAGCCATGCCATCGGGACCAACTCGGGGTTCAGTATCTTGCCCAAGGATAGATTGACATGTTGACTGTAAGGGCTGGGATGCTGCGATCGAATCGACATCCTTTTAATTGAAAGATGACGGCACACCACTTTAATCTGCTTATACCCCATTATATCTCTAACGGACACAAGCTGTCAGTGAGGCACAGCCTGCCAGCTCAGAGGCAGGAGGAGTTCTGATGTACCTCCAGAGCAGGGACGTGCAAAGACATTTGGAGGGGCTATTGCTCTAAACTGGAAAAAGGGCCTCCCCCCCCCCCCCCCCCAGGAAAAAAACACAAGACCTTTTGAAAATTCTAACTTGTTTTTAATGTAAAAGGTTCATAAAATAAAAACACAACACTGTCATTGCAAGTGACCCTCAGTTGACTTTTATGTCCAACTGCTAAATTCGTAATTCAGGCACATTTTTTGTTTTGCGGTCCATATCTCATTAAAATATCTAATGTTAGTAACTATTAAAGAAACAATGGGGACAATCCTGTTTAATGTAGTTTTACCATTGTAACTGCTGTGCAGACACACTGATAAAATAGGGCTTCTATAATTACCTTAAATAAACTCACTAATTAATGAAACCAGTTCAATACGCATTATTCTTATTCTTATCATTCTTTATGAGCGCAGTAACGGTAAGGTATCTAATTACTTATTTATTTAGAATTCCATAACTTAATAACAGAGATGGTCAAACTAAAGTAGAGACATGGTAGAAATCCTACAATGAAGCGAGACAGTGAAGTGTTCTCCGTGAGAGGGCGATCAAGAAAAGAGAGAGAGCGGCCCCGTTGAGGGAGTTTACGGAGCAGAGTAGACACAGAAAGACAGAAGCACAATAACAAGTATATTTAGGTGTTTTTTTTGTAAATAACCGACGGTGTCAAGAGGAAGTAAAGTCCCCTGGTTTGTCCCCTATACTCTAACGCCAGGCAGGCATTTGGTATGATCACCATAGCCATATGAGGCCGGACTCGGAGGGCTTTCCTTTGCTTCCAGCTGTCAGATTGTAAACAAAGTCACGTGACTGGGGGCAGAGGACAGCACTGACAAGGTGTGTTTTATCGCAGTGAGACGCTACAATACTAATTGTGGGCTTATCATGTTGATTCGGCCACAATAGAAAACAAAAAAAACTCTTGCTCTCTCCAGAGGGCCAGGTCAGACAAAAATGGCAAAAGGGCCGTTGCCCGGGTAACATTAGCCCGTACCTCTGCACGTCCCTGCTCCAGAGTCCTGTTGTGTTCCTCTCAATACTAGATTTAACACATTTTAAAATATCCATGAGGGATCTTAGTGGGACTTTAACGCTTTAGATCTGATGATGGCAGAGAGGCTTAACTTTGAATTTGTAACTTGTAATGAATCTGTAATACAGCAGGAACTGAAAACCCAAAGTTTCCACATGTATTCAAACTGGAGTAAGGCTTGGAATAACAAGACAGAGGACCTGGGGGGATAACAGTCAATTGTTCAATTCTGAATGAAAAAAAACACAGGTTTTATTTTCCTGTTGCTGTGCAAATATTACACTGCAGACAAAAGCACGTCAGCAGCTCTGGTCTGAAAGCCCTCAGCTATCAGAAAAACCGTGGTGCTGGAACAATAATGACAACTGCCATATTGCATTACACTGCTGTTTGTGTCCCGAGCCAAGCGGAAACATAGACAGAAAAATGAAAAGGTAAATCTGAGACCGGCTCGGCGTTTCATTTTGCTTCTAAGATCAAGATCTTTTGTCAAGGGTAACTGATCAACTAGTAATTCAGTACGATGTGTGTGTATAGTATAACATTTAATCTATAACACATTATCAACCTGAACATCTGAATGTCATTTGGTGTCCTTTAGCAGGGATGATTTAATCTTTACTGCTACACACATGCTTCATATTTAAGGCATCCATCCATCTGTCCATCCATCGTACTTTTTTTCGTCTCTTTCTATACTTGGTTGTAACAATGTATATTCCAATTTGTGGGACGAATAAAGGAATCCTCATTCTGATAAATCTATCCATGTTTTATACCTGCCTATCCTTTGCAAACTCATTAAATGCACACATAGGCTTTAGTCTATGTTGGATGGGGTTCCTTGAACAGCCAATTCAAAGAATCCACACCATGTAATTAAACCTCAATATTCAATAACGACTTTAAAGGTCAAAGTCAGAGTTCCCTGATAAATAACACCTATCTGCATCACCATCTTCTCTCTGAATAACAAGTGTTTAAGCCCCAAACACTCCACTCCGGAGCTTGGTTGCTGACTTATAAACTATGTATGATTTCTCCCTATCTGCCTCAGGCTTTGTTGTACTGCTCCGATGAATAGTTCATCACTTCAGTTGCTGTTGTATTCCAGCCATCTATTTTCCTGCCGTTTACGACAGCCTCTCAGTGACAGCGCTGCAAAACTCTACCTTCGCCCAAGGACACAGTGTGACAATAAGATTAGGGAGCTAGGCCTGGCAGCTAAGTGAGTTGAGTCTGTTGCACGGCTCCATATGCTTGAGTGTTTGTTTGTGTGTGTGTGTGTGTGTGTGTGTGTGTGTGTGTGTGTGTGTGTGTGTGTGTGCGTGTGCCTACCCCTTTTCCGTGACAGCGTGTGATGCAAGTCTCCAGCTCGGTAAAAGAGGCATTTTGGCATCGGCGGTCTCTGCACACCTGTGGAAACACAAGCAGAGAGATCACATGCTGTGTTAGAGATTACAGTGCACACTCGGACACACTCACACACTCTTTGATCTGCCTTCTGCCTGCCCTTGGGCTTTGGAACAACCTGACTGCCTGAAGATATTGGCCAAGTAGCAACAGTAAAATGTTTTAAAATGGCTTCCAAAATCACTTCTTGTATAGATCGTCTTTTACAGCTTGTAATGATGTTTATTGATCTGCCTTTGCCAAACACATTTGGTCTCTACGGATCCTCCAACACTCATTTCAATAAACCGTTTGCATCAATGCTGGAGTGGTGTTTTGTTTCAGAAGGAGCTAGTTGCCTTGCTTTAGAGATGTAACAGATGTTAAGAGGGACTTGTTATGGGTACAATCAGAGTTTAGTGGTGTGAGGGGTGACACTGATCTGGGGTCAGAGACTCTGTCAGGATGGCAATGGGATGAGGCTGTTTGTTTTTGCATGTCAGCATTGTGAAAAGAAAGCGTCATAGATGAATCAAAACATCGATAATAGAGGGTGCTGAAAATACACCATCTCTGATAAAACACCTTCGAACAATGAGCAAATACAGAAGTGCTGCAAGGAAATAAGTTTGACATAAAAACATTCACTCCTGTGAAGTCAAATACATCACTTTTTTGTTCTTGTAGTCATTAACAAGACAATATTTACCCTTCACCTAATTAAATGCACATTTAGAATTCTAAAATAGTACTTACAAGAGCTAAGTTGCAGGTTCATGCTTTTTTTGTGATGTTTTATTCATTTCCTGCTCAACACAAACCTTTTCCTCCTGAGGGACTTCTATAAGGTATATCTACTTTCTGGAAATGTTGGAGAGTTGATTGACTGCACATTATTTTATTTTTTATATTTTAAATATTTGCAAAGTCCCAATAAGTGAAGTTGTTACATTTGTTTTCTATGTTTGATGCAATGTTTTAATTTTTTGCATTTTTTTTTACCTGTCAATCTTCTTATCTCAATCTCAGAAAGAAGAAAAACATACGCGCCTTTTCCTTTTTTTACAGGGGGGGGGGGGGGTTTGGGTTCTAGCTTTTCTTGCAAACTGCAGGTCATTATGCAGCACTTTTCACTGAGTTGCATTAGCACTAATAACAGTATTTGCATTAGTAGTGTATCTGCTAGTGTAACCTGTTGTTGTTGCCTCACCATTGTTTGCTCAGGGATTCAATTAGTGTAGGTGAATGTGTGACATTGTGATTGGAAACAGCAGCTTAGTGCTATGTATGCATTTACTGCTGAGAAATGGACCGTTCCATAGGATGACTCAAAACTCATCATGGCAGACAATATTCTCTGCTGCCTATTTATAATATATTACTCATGCAGCAGCATTCAGTCCTCTCAGTGCCCGCACAATAGCTGAAATGGAATTCAAGTGGCTGGAATGTGCTGCGGAGGGAAAGCAATATAGACAGGGAAATCAAAGTATTGGTGGATGGAGGGGACTGCAGAAACCTCGCTCTGGTGTGTGTTTGTGTAAGCATCCCATGCATAATTAAGCCCTCATTTTGTATGACTTTTTTGTGTTTCTGTATGTGAGTTAACTTGGAATTTATTATTCCATCTCCATCTGACTTTGCAAACCAAATCAGTGCCAGAAAAAGTGCCTTAAAGAAACACCTGAAAGAACAGACCTGCTGGGTCCCTGTCACATTCATTTTGGTATGAATTGGGCTTATATAAAACACAAATTATTTAAATATGCTTAAGGAATAATTGACTAATAGAAATTGGAACACAGGCAACAGAAAAAAAGAGAGATTGTGTGGGAGAGAAACTCCCTCTGGAGGGGACACAGGAATTTTAGCCGTTGCAGACCATATAGGAGAGAGAATCCCAAAAAGCATAATAGGGCCACTTTAACACACCTCTCCATTCTTCAGCCCCAGAGCCGTATTAACATCAATCTCAGTCACGGTTTGTCATTTCCACCGGCAAAGGGCAGGCCTGAAGGTTTTTTTACTGCCCTTTGATAATAACACAGAGCGGTAAATGAGATTTGATTATAGTCTTAGTATGCTAACCTGGAATAATTGCCACAGTGACAGTGAACATCATGCAGGTACATACACTTTCATTCAAGTAAACCACTATATCAAGTCACTATATCCAGTCACTATATCAAGTCACTTTATCCAGTCATTATATCCAGTCATTATATCCAGTCACTTTATCAAGTCACTATATCAAGTCACTATATCCAGTCACTATATCAAGTCACTATATCCAGTCACTATATCCAGTCATTATATCCAGTCATTATATCCAGTCACTTTATCAAGTCACTATATCCAGTCATTATGTCCAGTCACTTTATCAAGTCACTATATCAAGTCACTATATCAAGTCACTATATCCAGTCACTATATCAAGTCACTATATCCAGTCACTATGTCAAGTCACTATATCCAGTCACTATATCCAGTCACTATATCAAGTCACTATATCCAGTCACTATATCAAGTCACTATATCCAGTCACTATATCCAGTCACTATATCAAGTCACTATATCCAGTCACTATATCCAGTCACTATATCAAGTCACTATATCCAGTCACTATATCCAGTCACTTTATCAAGTCACTATATCCAGTCACTATATCCAGTCACTATATCTAGTCACTATATCCAGTCACTATATCCAGTCACTATATCTAGTCACAACAGTATATCCAGTCACTATATCCAGTCACTATATCTAGTCATTACAGTATATCCAGTCACTATATCTAGTCACTACAGTATATCCAGACACTATATCTAGTCACTACAGTATATCCAGTCACTATATTTAGTCACTACAGTATATCCAGTCACTATATCTAGTCACTACAGTATATCCAGTCACTATATCTAGTCACTATATCTAGTCACTAGAGTATATCCAGTCACTATATCTAGTCACTAGAGTATATCCAGTCACTATATCCAGTCACTATATCTAGTCACTACAGTATATCAAGTCACTATATCCAGTCACTACAGTATATCCAGTCACTATATCCAGTCACTACAGTATATCGAGTCACTATATCGAGTCACTATATCAAGTCACTATATCCAGTCACTATATCGAGTCACTATATCCAGTCACTATATCCAGTCACTATATCCAGTCACTACAGTATATCCAGTCACTACAGTATATCCAGTCACTATATCCAGTCACTACAGTATATCCAGTCACTATATCCAGTCACTATATCTAGTCACTAGAGTATATCGAGTCACTATATCCAGTCACTACAGTATATCCAGTCACTATATCCAGTCACTACAGTATATCCAGTCACTATATCCAGTCACTATATCTAGTCACTACAGTATATCGAGTCACTATATCGAGTCACTATATCAAGTCACTATATCAAGTCACTATATCCAGTCACTATATCGAGTCACTATATATCGAGTCACTATATCCAGTCACTATATCAAGTCACTAAATCAGGAACTTTTGTCTGACTGTCTCCTGATCCTTGGGCTATGGTAACCTTTACAAACATGACCACTGTTGTAAGCCAGAAAACATGATAAAAGGTCATAACAAAATATGAACCAGTACAGATAATAGAGCAGAAACACTCTTGCTTTTGTTCTTTCGTTGTAAGACTCATCATAAACTCTTCGAGCCTTAGTTGCTCAGTGCCTCCAGTCTCCTCTCCTCCCTCCTCTCTCTTCAGTTGAGGGCCAGTTCTCAGGACCTGGCAGGTGTTCAGGCTCTTGGCAAGGGGCCACATACAGTAATTGTTGAGTCAAGTGTTGGTATTGATCAAAAGACCCTGTTAACCCGGTGGTCATTCCATGCTGTGGAGCTGGGAATATTCTGCTCACTCACAACAACAGGCTGTGATCTGATTCACTGCTCATGTAAAAGGGTTTCACTATTCAATTAAGCAACTATGGCATATTAATGACTAAATATGAAGATGAAATATAGGTACAAAGTAAATCTGTTTATTGACAGACTCTTATATTATAAGGTCCCTTAAACCTAGGCTTGATATTCTTTTGGGTTTTATTTAGGGTACTTTCATCTCCTATTTGAAATCTCTTTTTTTAAATGCAGTTGGTGAACAACTGATTTATTGAACAAAAACACTGTGTTTAATTGATGTATTAAACTAAATCATAATTTGTAAACTATACTATTCTGTAGGTCTATCCTGTAAGAGTACACATTTGTGATACTTAATATCTTGGTTTCTTCTTTTCTCAGGTCACCTTGTTCTGTTGTCTTACATAATACACTTTAGCAAAAACCTTATTGATATTTATCTTCTCTTGGATTTATTTGCATTGAATTTGATATCGAGGTAATCCAAAACTAACGGAAAGGAATCAGGTTACATAACTTTTATATTTTGTTGCTTGGATTAGGTAACTGATTAATTTTTCTACAGGTAACTTGTAATTGGATGGCTTACATTGTTAAAGCCCCCCCCCCCAGCCCTGCCCTGTGGACTCACCTTGCCCTCCCCACACTTGGTGCCGGTCATCACGAGGCCGGGGTCCGGCAGGTCCCCCTGGCCGTCCTGGGTGCTGTAGACGTAGGTGCCGCGGCACTTCACCTCGATGCCGTCCGTCTTGATGGTGGTGTCTATGGAGACGGCGTTGGTGCCTTTGGGCTTCTTGGCAGCACTGTGGCACTGGATCTTACCGCACTTTGCATCGCTGGGCAGAGGAACATAACACAGAAACACTCAGCCTTTACATTATAGGTCAGGTCATCAGAGCTCAATGTTCACTTACTGTCACACAGAGAGCAGCTCCAGCAGCATGGAAGATATCTATATTTCACCTTTATTTCATGTAAATATTGCTATATCTTAATGTTTTAATGTTCTCCGTATGTGTACCTACTTGGCAATAAAGCTGTTTCTGATTCTGATTCTGATTCAATGCATTTGTGAGGCTTTTTTAAAGATTTATATTTTTACTGGGAATGAATGTGCTCTGATCTGAGAGCCCCAGACAGGATATGGAAGAGACAAATAAATGGTTGGTTTTGGTCATTTTATTGTGATTTGTTGACAATTAGAAATGTTTGGAATATAACCAGCCTAATTATTTTGGGTGTTAGTTCAATCTTACGTGCATATATAACATCATTTGTTAGTGGTTGTCAGCCAATATTGCTACATTACCCACAGGAATTAGCTGTGGATAGCAACCAATGAGACCAGTCAGAGTATTCAAATGAGCTAACAATTTTCACTCAAAATGAAACTAGATAAAATGAGATGTCTGTAAATGATGGAATGCATTTCTGATTTGCTTCTTTGTCTTAATCAATACTAGAATGAACATTGTTTTGCAGATGATAGAATCTTAAATGTCCCAGGCTGCACTCCAGCCCTGTTTCGTATTCAGTCTGCCTGCGATGCTTTCTAATTATCACTCCATGATCACAGACTCGTTTTTAATAGAGAAAAGACTGGTATTCTCCAACTCTACCACTGACACTGACTATCCTGCCATTAAAACTTTAAATGTCAGTCACTCTTCGTGAGCCATACAAATACTTTGACCTGACAGCAGATCGTCATTCAAGATTCATACTCAACATTTGAGCCTAAAAAATGAAAGTTCTTGTATACAGTATAATTAAAACGTGTTCTCTTCCAACCATAGACATTTTGGGCAGTCAACCTTCATGTTTGTCCTTGAGAACTCTGTCATGCTGCCCCATATTCACTTCAGACATTCATCCCTGTGTATCACATGACCAGATTCACATTCATCATTGTTCTCTGTCTCAAAAGATTTTTTGGAACTCCTTCCAGTCAACAAGAGAAATCCATCATAGTTATTCAGTTATAAAGATCTACTGTTGGAGCTTCCGAACTCCCTCACCTCTCTCATTTTACTCTATTCATTATCTTCCCGAGTCTCGCATTCCACCGGGAGATTTTTACATCAGTTCTTTTATGATCGTTACTGTTTTTAAGTCTTGTTGATTCTGTTGTGTTGTTTCTGTTTAGCTGTTGTTGTTCTCAAGTATCTTATGAATGTTAATGAGGCTGATTACATTGAGATGAAATCCAGTCGTCTATGATTATTTACTTTTTATGATGCAAACAATACAATCAATTATATTAAGCTTGAGGAAAAAAGGACTATACTATCACCAGATATCTGAACTTTTGAAAAAGAGAAACCTTTATTGTAGTGGTATTGTAAACCCACATATACTCATTCTTAGTTTGGAGGTGCCTCATCAACACATTTTGGGGGGAGAAAAGTCTGCAAACTGCCTTATCATCCTGATTCATATGGAGATTCAGATACCAGGTAAACACACACACACACACACACACACACACACACACACACACACACACACACACACACACACACAGACACACACACACAGACACACACAAGAAAAACAAATGACAGAATGATGGGCAGACAGCAGCTCTGTGTAGATTATTCACGTCTTAATAACAGGGCATTTACATATCTTCCAATCAGCTCTCTGACTCACTGTGGCCAGAAAACACTCTAATGGCTCCTGCGGGACTCCTAATGGATTTGGGCATAGTGGATCATACGAGGAGTGGGCGACTACTTAAAGCCACAGCCTAATTTACATAGCTAAATTGCTAATTTGGCCACTCTGCCAGGGAAACTACGAGGCCACGACACGCGACAGACAACAGAGGGCCTGACTGTGAGGGTCTGTATGTTAGGAGGAATATTTTTATTAAAGTCAATTGTGATAGACACCAGCAGGGCTCATCATTTCATCATTCAATAAAGCAGCATTTGCACCACTTGTTGGGAGGGAAACAACCTGGAAACACAGAATATGGCCTTATGAAGTTATCAGGGCAACATGTTAGTTGCCTATTGACTCAGCCAATGGACAAAAAGCGACCTGGCAGGGGTGTTTGTGTCCACCTGATTAATGTCAGTCTGATATTCAGCTACAGGTATTCAACATCTGAGCTCAAACTGTGCAGAGCTGAAGGACCTGCAGAGTTTAGTGGTCGCTTCTAATGATCACTCCGGTGTGTGACTCAGTATGCCTCAGTTTAAATATTGTAATAAACTATCATGTTTTGGTAAAGAAATTCAGGGTCACAGTAGCACATCAAAATGTATTGCAAAAAATGTAATTAACATTTTTAAGGAAGTAGGACAGGTACATGTTGTAGTCGGGGAAGTCATTATTTAAAACGGAGCGGTGCGGGAGGATGACAATGTTAAAGAGCGCTCGACGAACCTCAGACAGTGAAAATCAGTGTATAAAAATGGAATTGAAATACTTTCTAGTCACATGCTAAATGTAGGGCATCATTTATTTCAGAAAGCCTTTATTCCTCCCACAGTGGGGAAATATTACATTTGTTAAATCTACTTTCGATGCACTATACACTATTATAAATTACACCATCTTTTCCACCTATGTCATTTTTGCAATACTTTGAATACATTCAAAATTGTTAGAATTCTTACTTTAGCAGTTGTTTGTTTGTTTGTTGTTGCATAGATTGAAAGTGTGTATGGAGACAGCATCTCCTACCTTTTCTGACACTTCATATAGTTGCCATGTTCATCTTTCCCACAGTTCCCAAAAGCGTTCCCTGCTGCATTGACATCTTCGAAGCAGGCATCATGGGCCGGGCGGGCTCCTGGAACACAACATATCCCATCAGGCCTCTGGGCTCTCTTGTACTAACCCAGGTCAACAATGTTAGACACAGACAATAATGTTAAACTCCTGCAAACAGATGGACAGATCCTGCTGCTCTTCTACTGCAGATGTGATGGTGAAGATAACAGTCTAAACCCTCCTGCAGCTACAGTCAGAGATAAGAGATCTGTGACAAATGTGATATTCTAAGAAAGAGTCAGACGAAAAAACCTATATCAGTTTCATCCACTACATGTGGAATCATGCTTAGCTCACAGTGGCATTAACAGAGCTAAAACATGGGAACCCCGGAATGAGGACAGGAGTTTTAGACGCTGTGTTCAGTCTCTGCACCAGCTGTTTGCCAAAACTAACACTGTCATGCTTGTCAATGATGCCTTCCTGTCGAAAAGGGAAAAGAGCTAACCCTTGTAGCTTTGATGAGTGTTTATTTTGACAAACGGCTGTTATTCAGTGTGATAACAAACTGACACAGTGAGGTGTTACTGCTGTGAAATCCATGAGCAGAAACTGGCTCCAGGTGGTTTAACTCTAACAAAATAAAAGCAGAACCGTTCGTTGGTGAACCCCTGATTTCAGAGTGTTTCAGGCTTCACACTGATCTGATAGTTTAGTTGCCCGCTCATAGAGTCTCATGATTGATTATCTTTCAACCCTGTTGAGGTTTCTCATGTGCTCTAATTATTGAACAGTTTGATTCATTTTATGATTTCTTCATCTCTTTTTGGAGCATATCACTAGCCAATTATTGAAGTTGGTATACTTGCCTTTGTTATCTCCTAAATCGAATGTTCAACTGAGAGTGTATTGGTCTGTAAATTAAAATCTTCATGTTCTGCATTGTTAGAATAATTGTGTTCAGATATCCTACAACTTTGAACTGGTTCTATGTATACCAATTACAAAATACAAGCTGTCCAATGCAAATTATCCAGCGTCCAAAATTCATCAAAATCAGCACACCGGGGTTACCATTGTGGCCACTTACTGGTTTCAACTCACATTTTAGATCTTGAACATGTCAGAAATGGATTTAGTACCTCATTAACCCCTTAAATCACTCCAAATAGCCCAAATCGGTCATGCTCATTGTGTCCAATTATCCAACATATGCAGGATAGCATGCAGCAGCTTTCTGCGCTACTATACATTTCTAAGATAAACTTTGGGGTACTCAACATTTCTGGGTCCACATTCATGGAAACTAGACTATGAGGGGTGTATATCCCTGTAAAGTTGAGTGGGGGGGTCAGTGCTGTGTGGTAATTGGCTGTTCTCACCGTAGCCCCACAGCTGCAGGCACTGCTGCTGGTGGGTGAGGCACATGCCGGTGTAGCAGTAGGCCACTCCGTACTGGCAGGAGGATCCGTCCAGCAGGTACACGTTGGAGGGGCAGTAGGGGGAGGCCCCGGTGCAGTACTCAGGCAGGTCACAGGCCCCCGCGGGCCCCCGGCACATGGTCCCTGACTGCTTCAGCTGGCAGAGACAGGGAGCAAACGGTGAGGGTTGTTCTTTGAAAGCTGCACAGCTCTTCCACTTAAATTCTAAAATACTGCACATATTCACACTCATCATTGTTCTCTAGATTAAACGTTTTTTTGGAACTCCTTCCAGTCAAGAAGAGAAATCCATCATATGTTATTCAGTTTTAAAGATCTACTGTTGGAGCTTCCGAACTACCTCACCTCTCCTCTCTCATATTACTCTATTCATTTTCTTCTTTGAGTCTTGCATTCAACCGGGAGATTTTAGCTTTAGTTCTTTTATGATTGTTACGCTTGTTTATTCTGTTGTGTTGTTTCTGTTCTGCTGTTGTTGTTTTCAAATCTCTTATGAATGTTAATGAGGCTGACTGATTACATTGAGATTAAATAAGTATTTAAAAACGGAAAATGTTATTTAGTCGTCTATGATCATTTCCTTTTTATGATGGAAACAATAGAATCAATTATATTATACTTGAGAAAAAAAGGACTATACTATCTATAGATATAGATATCTGAACTTTTGAAAAAGAGAAACCTTTATTGTAGTGGTATTGTAAACCCACATATACTCATTCTTAGTTTGGAGGTGCCTCATCTACACATTTTGGGGGGAGAAAAGTCTGCAAACTGCCTTATCATCCTGATTAATATGGAGATTCAGATACCAGGTAAACACACACACACACACACACACACACACACACACCACACACACACACACACAAGAGCCCCTTCACTATATCATGGGCTTAGAGTGGCCAAGGTCATTATGAATGGTTTAAAGGAAGAAAGATAAGATGTGCGTTTTATTCTTCTTTAGAAGAATTATAAAATGTGGAGCCAGCGCTGACACAAGGTGGGTCGGAATCTGCTAGAATTATTCCACGATAATCAAAGAATAAAGGGGCAATACGTGCCCATCAGCCTTTTTTATCCTATAAGCAGGGGTTTGGCTATAGCAGAGTCATAGAAACAAAAAGACATCATATGGACAAAAGTAATGGTGTTATATACTGTAACTGTGTCAAGAGGGCTTTGTGGTGTCTTTAGAGGTGATGCTGTGTAAGTAAGCATTGTTCAAACAGGCAGAACTTAGTTACATTTTGTTTTGCATTTAAGCTTTTAGAAGATCCTGAACAAGTCTATCGTCATTTTCAAACATCTAGTTTATCTCCATTTGAGAAAAAGGCCCACTCACAGAGTCTTGGGTAGATAGATAAACAATATGCATTGAAGGTTATTGTTATGCTGTGGTCGAATAGTGTTTCTGCTTAGCAGGGTTTCTAAAAGACTGAATGACCCAAAGCACCTCAGTTGAGCTGCTTAAATTCTCTAAACGATGATAAAATAAGCTTCAATGCTTCCTATATTATCTCATTGACATAGCATACACTGGACCATCCTTTATTACAGTTAAGGAGATAATGCTGTCCCACAATTCCTTGCTGTGGCAACATCCTAATATTCAGCTTGCAGCTTTAAGAGGAATGTAAAAGACAGCAAGCGGCATTACGAGTTTGAGTATAAATGAGTGGAATAGAACAGGAAAGTTAATAATAGGTGATGTAGTAAATAGAAACAATGGCAGTTTATCTGAAGAAAATGATGCAAGATTTGAAAAAAATGCTGAAATATGAATATATTAACAATAGAATAAGAAAAATAAGAGAAAGGATGTGTAAAGGAAGGATACACAATAAACAGAGACAGAATGGAGGAGGCTCCTCTTCTGCAGAACTTATTGCCGTCTTCAGCACTCTGCCTCTTCTGTCAGGTTAAAGCTCAGTAGAGTTTGGGTTCACACTGGTGGGTTCACAATGGGATGTCAGAGAGATGAGACAGAGGAAGGTGTGTGATGTGAAGCTGTGCTGGGTACAGGACGTCAACACACTGCACCCTGACTGACAGGGGACTAATGACACTGAAACACTGCTGCAAATGAGGCTCCCTCCCACGCTGCTGCCTGCATGTGTGTGTGTGTGTGTGTGTGTGTGTGTGTCACCTTGCAGCCCTCGCAGCACACTCCATGCGCACACTGAGCCTCCTCCTTCAAGGTGCAGTTATTGGCATTGCAGCAATCATTGGTGCATTCCTGTAACACACAAACACACTTGTTGTAACACTCGCTTTACACAGATCAAACAGCCTCACTCTCCTCAATAACTGACATTTATTAGAACGTAAACATTTGTAGGAGTGGGAAACATTATTTTAACATTGCAATACAAATTAGATTTGCAGGTTTGAAAGTTAGCAAGTTATTATTCAGGGTTCTAAACTATACTGCCAACCGTTGTACATGTTAATGAGTATTTTTTAAGAGTAATAATAATGACAGTCAGTTATGAAGGTTGGTAAGTCAATTATAAGGTAAACAACATAGTTTAGTTGATAGAAATATTAGAAAGCTATTAATAAAGTAAATCATATTTAAAAACATTAGTCATTAATAAATGGCAATAAGATAAGTTGGCCTTGTAAATGTTCATATAGAAGTTAGATATATTAATGGTTTATTGATAAAGTAATACATCAGTTTTAAGGCGGGGATATTATGGAAGTAAGTCATGAAAAAAAGGGCAATTCCAAAAGTCCATTATTCTTCTTATAAGGCCATTAATAAAGGTTAGCTGGTAATTAATGAAGAGTAATAAACATGAATTCAACGCTTCGATGTGTCAGTTAGTGATTAATAAAGGATCATTATTTAACAAAAGTAGGCCGTTGAATACGTCATCGATGGTAAATATAAAGGTAGGTGATTGTAAATGAATAAAAAACAAACAAGCTAAAAAGAAAACCCATTTTATATAGAGCAACACACACACACACACACACACACACACACACACAATCAAGAGGATTGACAGCTGTGACTGACACACAGATGTTGGCAGGAGGCAGAACATTTAAAATCCAGAGAAGTGCTTCTGCTCATGTGTCATACCATGCTCAGAGAAAAAAACATTTCTCGTCGCCATGGCGCCCTCTGACAAGCCATGTTTACAATTGAAAAGAAATGGGGGAGTTGAAACCACAGTCTATGGTTGAACCAAGCAAGATGAAAGATCATGGGTAAACACAAGGAGACGAAGAGGGATGTTCCTCCAAACAACAAGACTTTCCACAAACACACTGACACTTTCAAAATAAAACCTATGCCTCTACTGTAAAGTCCTGCAGCAGAGGAGAGCTTTTGGTTTACAATGAGTGCGTGATGGTGTCTGATCTGAATGCAGAGCGGGGGGGGGTCAGCTCCACTGTCAGCGCTCTCACTGCCGCCAGCGCACCGCTGTCAGACACCAATTTGCTTCTTCTGTTTTCAATTTGCTCTGCTGCTTGAACCTGAGTAGGTTTATTTAACCTCTGGGTTTACTGAGCGCGAACACTTCATCTCGATTTAAGGAAACTTTAGCAATCTTTCAGCTGTGTTGCACAAAGCCATGGAGAGCGCATTATTGAAGAGGCTGAAACGACGCTGCTCTACGGAAAGAGCTTACTTTTACTTTGGTGACATGTAATGAATAGACTAGTACGTTTGAAAGATTTAGGTTTAGCATTTCTGCTTTGTTTAATAGTGAGAGGAATTTAATGTTTGCCGCTCTACATGGTGAGCTATATATTATATATAGATCCTTTTAACTTAAAGTCCACCTCCAGTCTTATTTTAAAGTCTGTAAATGACTCTGATATAAGAACTATTTGGATACATGGGGTGTTCCACATACAAAGTATAATGAACTCCGGAAGCACATCCATTTCCATTGCTCATGCTACGAGGAGCAGTGTGAAGCATATGAGCGACATTAGATTACAAGCAGCAAATAGCCTGAAATTGTTTTAGTTTTTAAGAAGATTTTTTTAAAACATGAATAGTAAGCACACTCACACTACATTTTAAACAACGAGTGCTCCATCTGATAAGGAAAGATGGTATGACATGATAAAACAATCTACAGAACAGCTACTAAGTGGACATTTTGGAGATTTTTTTGTAACAATTGGCAGACATTTCTTCTAATCTGTTTAGTAAAGTATAAAAACTGTTAATAAAAAAATGGAAGGTAAAAATCACAGAAAATATATTTATGTCAGACTGTGTGGTAATACAGTCACGATTCTATTAAACGATGAAAATATGTTGAACATTTAAGATCTTAAACCTCTAGGAATAGAGAAAATAGGCAAATCCACTATTGTATTTATAACATATCTCTATAAATAATTAGATTTGGTGTGTTAGAGTCGTACAGGCTTGAGACGAACAGGAATAAATGAAGATGCTCACCTCAGGCTCTCCACAGTCGCACTCCTCTCCGTCCTCCACAAAGCCGTTGCCGCACTTCTTGCCCCCCACCAGGTCCTTCATGTTGGGCATGTTGAAGAGACACATGCCCCCCCCCTTCTGGAAGTAGCTGTCCAGGTCCCGCTTGCTGCAGCGACTGAAGACACGTGGGAACGGATGGCTGGAAAGGGACAGGACATTTTTAAAGAGCTGAATTAACTACAGTAAACGCTGACTCCTTTCTTCCACTGCTCTGCTCAGAGAAAATACTTCCATGTTTCTTGGCAGTGCTTTGAAATGTTGTGGGACATCATACCAAGGCTTTCATTTTTCTTTCATTCTGTGTTTCTTTTAAATATTCAAACTTAAAAGACTACACAGGAAATGAAATATCAGAACTAGTGATTATAAATCTATGATTGTAATACAGTAGAACAAAAGAGAGAAATCTAAAATCTGTCAGAACACTCTAGCTTCCTCCAGCTGATTCATGTATCTGTGAGAGACACAGCTCACGTCTCCGGTCTCATGTCTCAAGTCCCATGTCTCATGTCTCAAGTCTCAGGTCTCATGTCCCATGTCTCATGTCTCATGTCTCAGGTCTCATGTCTCAGGCCTCTTGTCTCCTGTCTCCTCTCTCCTGCCTCCTGTCTCCTCTCTCTGTCTCCTGTCTCACCCGGTGGCAGCAGCCATCACACACCGTGGCCTCCTGTCTCCTGTCCCCTGTTTCCTGTCTCATGTCTCACCCGGTAGCAGCAGCCATCACACACCCCCCCTGCTCGGCCGTGGCCTCCACACAGCAGCCGTCGTGGTCGTGGCTCATGCCAAAGTTGTGTCCGATCTCGTGGGCCATGGTTGCCGCGGCGCCGATGGGCAGCTCAGAGTGGTCCTGTAGGGGGACAGAAGGGGGTCTCATTAGAAAGACTGGCAACATCAGGAGCAGCTGTGTAAACGCAGATTTGAAGTACATCCTTCATGCAGGAATCTTTTTTATATTTGCCAGGACATATATAAGCTCCCCTTCTCCCTGTTTGTCCCACTTTCTGTGGACTGTATTTTGAGTTGGTTTAATGTAAAGCTAGTTTGATAAGCTCATGTCATTTTTACTCTTGCCTTTGTGGCAGCTGATTGGACGGTTTTAGAGGTAGGAAAGGAGTGATATTGTTGTATCCTTAAAGCTTGAACCTCTTTCTACTGCGTCATAATTTTTTACTTTTACCCGAATGGACGACCCTATTTTGAACTATGACCCTTAAGAAAAACCTAGAGCTAACTGAAGAAACAATGAATACAAGTTTATATTCTAGGTGAATATGTATGCACCCACAAAAGCAAAGACAATCAAAAGAAAATAATTTGATGGTTATTCCAGTGTTTACAATGTGTCTATTTATTCATACTGTCAGTAATTCAGTTGTGGTAACTCCATCAAGCATAGATCTGTTTAGGAATGTATCCCACCACAATGTCAGGGGGATGGATAAAGGCCATGAGACTACTTTTTAACTTTATTTCAGTTTATATTGTGCTTCATAAGTGCATACACTATTGAAAATAGAAGTTTGCAATTATCAACTGAGCTTAATAAAAGCCAAACAAGGGAGACACTTTTTTTGCGTTTTCATAGTGAATTGTTTTGTGTTGTTATTACAGTTTTCTTGATACCCATTTTGAATTCAAGTCAAACCACATGTATTCAACAGACTGGAGGCACAGATCTGGTGGTTATCTTACAATGTGTCCCCTTTTGCATATGCATTTAAGGGGAGATTGCACAATTAATATGATGTGACATGTAAACAGGGTTTGATTATGTATTCCTGTATTTCTGACATGAACGTCACAGGAGGAGAGGAGAAGCTTAACTCCTGAAGAAGCACAGCCAAAAAGTCATAGTTTCAAAGGTAAAGAGAAAGTCAAACTCCCAAGAGCTGCACACACACACACACACACACACACACACACACACACACACACACACACACACACACACACACACACACACACACACACACACACACACACACACACACACTCTCTCTCTCTCTTTGATCCCCTGAAAGCTGTCATTCACACTTAGCTCTGCTTCTGAATTATGCAGACTGTATAAATTGGGCTGTGTTAACTGTCAGGAAATGTTGATGTTCTGCTGTGAAATCCTTCACATGCTTTTTAGTGTTCTGGGGGTGAAACGGCAGAAGTAATAAAGTGTGTAAGGGTGTGAGGAGGTGAGCGAGCAGCTGGGTCAGTCACAGGACATTTAGATTCTACAGGGGGCCGCAAGGAGCTAACAGCCCATTAGAAGCTAATCATGCTTGGAGGAGCTATCGATCCTGCAGTCCACTACACATATATGAAGCCATAGAGTTACAGCAAGTGAATAATACTACATAGAGGCTCTCTGCAGGCAGCCAGGCAAGATCTGAACGGCTGAGCCCTCAAACAACCAAGACAACCACAGCAGAAAACTTTATTCATATACTGTAGTTCTTCAAAAAGAAGAAAAAACGAAGAATGTGTGCTTGTAGGAAAAAGATTTGTATCCCCAGAGTAGAAATTAACATTAATATAACATCGCCTGTCTTTATAACATTAAACTTAGATGGCCTTCCTTACTATGTTGTTCGTAAGCAGCCTTGTCAACAAACATCCATACATGGCACCAAAACACAGCAAAGGCTATCCAATAATGCTTGGCTATTTTAGGATGATAAATAATTCTTATACAAAATGAAGATCATCCCCTGCATTACATTTTGTAGTTATGGTATGCTAATAATTAGGTTAGTGGGAACGTCATGTTTCTGTGGTCAAATCTGGTAAAGATAGTAAGGCACAGAGCTGGAGTCAGGTTAGCCTAGCTTAGCATAAAGACGTAAAGCAGGGGGTAACTGGAAACACCTAGCATTAGCATGTTGCTCATTGACTTCAATAATCAGTTAATGCTAGCAGATTCTGCTAGTGTTAAAAAGTAGCTAATTAGTGCTAACTGCTTCTACAGAATGTAAATGTGCAGGTGTGTCAGTGTTGGGAACCTTTCTAAAGTTCCATTGCTAAAGAAAATTGAAGTTGTTTTAAGGTCAATAATATTTTGTGTGGGTTTAACGTAATGCTAGTTTGATAAGGTCATATTATTTTTACTCTTGCTTTTGTGGCAGCAGATTGGTTGCACTGAAGGATTTAGAGGTATTAGGATGGCATTAGTCAACTGCAAAAAAATATTGTAAACAACGGTATTATTGTAGCAGCTTGAACCTCTTACCACTGCTTGATCATTTCAAATTGCACCCGAATAAACATGGACAACCCTAATTTGAACTTAGACCCTAAAGAAAAACTTAGAGCTCAATAAAGAAACAATGACTAAAAGTTTATAATTTAGGGGACAATCTGCAGGCACAAAAGCAAAGACAATCAAAAGAAAATGAATTCAAGCTGGAAGACAATATTAAGAGTGAAAAGTAAACAGAGCAGGGAGAGGGAATGATGGAGTGTGAAATAAAAGAGGAGAAATGTCTTTCCACTCACCACATTGATGCCTCCAGAGTTTTCCAGGCTGCACATCCCCTCCAGCGGTGCCATCCCGATAGTCGTCCCCTTGAAAATCACACCGCTATCGGAGCCACACACACACACACACACACCGAAAAATCACTTAACCTTAATCTCCTCCCTGTTCACTTACAGGCTCCACAGTGGATGCACATTGATTGCAGATGCAACAGCAGGGCACAGACCTGACGAGTGTGTGAGATGTGTGTGAGTGTGTGTGATGAACCTCGATCCACCGCGTGGCATCCACAAACAAACTGAAGCCGGTCTGATGAATCATTACAAAACAGGCCCTTTGGTATTAACAAAACTAATTAGCAAAAGGGGCTAACAATTGACTGCTTATGGATGTTCATGTGTGTGTGTGTTGTGTGTGTGTGTGTTTGTGTGTGTATGCCAGCAGTCAGACTGAGATGCTGCTGCGTTGTTTGGCCCAATTACAGGCGACTGAAGCGAGATCTTTTGCTTAATAAAATCTCTGTCAAACTAATCATTTGTCAATTGATACACTAACGAAATATGAAATGACCTGACCCAAAGCTGGGTGTTTCTGTCATCAGTCACACAGAGGCTCACTGGGAGGGGGGATGTGGAGTTAATCAGCGTTCTTAACTGAGGCTGTGATGATCATGAACCTGTGTACTAACCGTGTATCAGCAGCGTTCTACCTCAAAAAGAAACTCAAGCTGCTTTTGTTTGAAAAAGGTTTTATATGTTGCATAATGAGCTATGTTGCTTATACATCAGCAAAATAACTACTTGCCATGTAGAGATGTAATCTATACCAGAGCAGAGAATCATTATTTACTGTGCAAATACTGGCTGGCTTAAACTCCATGTTAAAAGTGTTAGATTTGGCAGCACTCTGTCAGCTCTACTGCTGCTGTCTGCACCGTTAACAACTGACACTCTTAGCTGCTAGCCGTATACTCAGCCGTTCTCATGATGACAACTGTTTGGAGACAATAAAGATAAGATGTACTTGTAAAAATAATGTCTGCAGCACCATAAAAAACAAGGCATTGCACATAATTGGAAATGAAAAGAGTAGAAATAAACAATTCTAAAATATTAACATCTCAAAATAGAAATAAACCAATCTCTGGATCATAGATGCTATGAATTTTGTATTAGCACCTTTGACTCGAGATGGGTAGATTAGCAAAGAAAAAATACTGTTACTTTAAAAGAAAAGTTACTTTCAAATTACTTTTTGATTTAGCCTAGCCACTAACCTAAAGGAGACATACTTTGCGTATCTTCAATGCCTACTAGACTATGAACTTAATTCATTTTTTCAGCCTAGGTCAGAAATCATTGGATTAAATAAGCGATTCAGATTTGGCTACCCTAACTCTGTCACATGCTCATGAGAATATACCGTAGCTTTGCAGAGGCTGTGCCTTTTGGGGAGAGACCGAAAGAGACATGCACTAAAACAGAGCTTCTCAGACAGAGGTTCAATACAGGTGCATCAAGCATGTGACCGTGTTCTAGTAGAAACACAAAATACATGAACCTGAAAATAAGCACAACGTTTTCCTTTTTTTAAGTAAAAGGAAAATACCTTCAAACTACTGCATTTTTATGTGAATAGTACATGTTCCATGTATTGTTTCCATTCCCATCACAGACAGCGGCAGATCAGATGTGACCTGAGAAGTGGCCTAATTAGTTTAATCCCACTGTTAATCTTTAATATCAGATGACTCATTTAGGCTAATTAGGAAATAATGACTTGTCGTTTTTTTATCTTGAATTGCCTATTAAATGAGGGTGTGTTCACTTAAGGCCCCTACACACCGGGCCGATTTTCGGCGTCAGATATAGATGTCTGGCCGTCGATGAACGTCCTGTCGCCCTACTCAGATTGGTGTGTCCTGCCCCGTCATGTCTTTTCGGCCGTGCCGACACTTCCGCCGCCGATTCAACATGTTGAATCGGTAGGCTGTCGGTAAAGGCTGTCGGCAAAAGAAATCCCTCTGATTGGCTGTTCAGCTTAGCGATCGGTGCATGAGAAGCGAAACGGAAGTGAGGGACCCAAACAAACGATTAAGAAGGCAAATTTGAGATTTCATTTAACTCCAGCTCTCGACACAGGTTCGGGAAAGCCCCATGAGCTTAGATTTGTCTCATAAATATGTGTGAACATAAAAATAATTGGTGTGTAAATATGTGATTTGTAAATGTGAAACACCATCCACAAATGCATTTAAAAGATTTGCAAACTCACAAATAAATTTGCAAATGTAAAACGGATCTGCAAATACGCAAAATATTTTCACAAATAAAAAAAAGATCTGTGAATACTATAAATAATTTACAAATAAACAAAAGGAATTTGTGAAAATAACAACTTTCGATCAGGCATTTGTGAATCCATTTTGTATTTTGTCAACCAAAATGCGCTTGTGGATCTCAAATCTCTGCTCGTGGATCTCAAATCTCTGCTCGTGGATCTCAAATCTCTGCTCGTGGATCTCAAATCTCTGCTTGTGGATCTCAAATCTCTGCTTGTGGATCGTCTTTTTACACACACATGGGCCCTTTCTCATTTCACTAATTACCCCTCCTCGATCCTCGGTCCTCCGGTAGTGACAACATTTAGCCTTACTGAAGGCTAACCTAAATACGGTGCTTTTCTACAGATAATCTTACCACTGCACTGGTAAGGTAAAACTAGGCCGATTAATAAGATGGGAAGTGCTTTGTAACTTTGACCCGCTTGAATGAATACACACAAAATATGAAGAAAGAATTATCTCTGGGGCTGCTTCGCTGCCAGCTGTAACCCCCCGGGACCCGAAAGTGGCGTAGCCTAAGTAGCCTACTTCAACAACATCAATGCATACGAATGTGCTCGAAATAGACTGTATTGAACAAACAAACTAACACAAACTAACTGTATCACTATAACATGATGGTGATAAAGAATGCACCTAACGTACCGCTGTTCATTAAAGTAATACAAAAACGGCACATTAAACAAACCATCATGCTCTACTTTGAAACCTTGAAATCCGGAAATGTCATCATCAGCAGGCCATCACGTGGTTTCCGAAAATAACCGAGTGACACGAGCAGATTTCGGTCGAGACCGGCGGAAGTTTGTCTCAAAACGCTGTGGCCCTTTCTCATTTCACTAATTTCCCCTCCTCGACTCCTCGGTCCTCCGGTAGTGACCCGGAAATGGATTTCAGCGCGCCATGTTGAAGGACCTCTCATTTCTCTAAATGCACTTCGAGGACCGAAAATCGAGCATGGAGGAGGCTCTCTGGAGGAGCTATAATCGAGGATACACTGATGGGTCCCCCGCGCCAGTCCACAGATGTATTTCCGGCCACAGAGATGTTTAAAAGAGTCGTGACGCACGGCCGGACTTATCTCAGCCAATGACAGCTCTGCATGCATCCCCTGGATATTATTTTATTAACTGCTTTCATCGCGACGCAATGTTTACAGTGAGAACAGCTGTGAGGTCCGTGCATATATCCAGTCTCTGATTGTGTTACGTTATTATGAGAGTGCTCTCATACTTGTTTGAATCTGAAATTGTATATATTTATATAAATATATATAATATATATGTGTGTGTGTATATGTCTGCATCTGTAGCCTGTTATTGTCTCATTATACCGCACTGTGAATGAATTAAAAGTACATATATAAGTCATCATGAACACATCTGTCCATCAGACAGAGGGCTGCTGTGCCTCCTGTCATCATTAATGGACGTCTCTTTAAAATGACTGCTCAGAGGAGAGGATTTCTCATTTCTCTAAACGCCTGCTGCTTCCCCTCCTCTCTCCTCGGTTCCCCTCCTCGACTCCTCCGCTCGCATCTCCTGTGGGCGGGACTAAGACACGAGGATAGGAGTCGAGGAGGCGAATTAGAGAAATGAGAAAGGGCCTGTGTGTGTAAAAAAAAGATCCACAAGCAGAGATTTGAGATCCACAAGCAGAGATTTGAGATCCACAAGCAGAGATTTGAGATCCACAAGCAGAGATTTCAGATCCACAAGCAGAGATTTGAGATCCACGAGCGCATTTTTGGTTAACAAATACAAAATGGATTCACAAATGCCTGATCGAAAGTTGTCAATGTTAAAGAGATATTCACAAATTCCTTTTGTTTATTTGTAAATTAATTATAGTAATTATATATATCACACAAATATTTACGAGACAAATGTATGCCCATACATGAGCTTCTCGCTGTAGAGTGAAAATGGAACGCACACGCTATTTGTTGTTGGTTTATATCACGCAGTCTGTTCTTCTTCTCTCGGTTATCAGCAGTCTGTCTTCCGGTTGTTGCCTATTTTGAATGACGAATACACACTACCGCCGCCTGCTGGTAAGGAGAGTAATTGCCACTCACGCATGCGCAGTTCGTACGTGCTACTTGGCCGTCGGCTGAAGTCTTTGCGGTGTGTTCTAGTGCGACTGTTGGCCAAGACGCAGGAGACGTGAGGCGACACAACAGTCGGGTCCGTCGGGACGTGTTCTTTGGTGTCAGATTGGTGTGTAGGGGCCTTTACTCCTAAGGAATACCATCTGCTCATTCATGTCCACAATAAAAGTATGCTTTTTTTTTGTTGCGTTGTCCGATGTGAGGGTCCAAGGACAGAGGGTGTCTTATTCATATTCTGTACAAACTGTAAAGTCCACTGAGACAAATGTAAAATGTGTGATATTGGGCTATATAAAAAAACTTTGATTGATTGCCTA
The DNA here is from genome assembly GCA_031216635.1 of Dissostichus eleginoides. Classification (NCBI taxonomy): domain Eukaryota; kingdom Metazoa; phylum Chordata; class Actinopteri; order Perciformes; family Nototheniidae; genus Dissostichus; species Dissostichus eleginoides. Next base: position 21,772,395 of record CM062286.1, on the reverse strand, counting down.
CATTATTTGCTCTTAACTTTTCTGTGTCTCTTTGTGAGGCTACATCACTGAGCACGATCAGTGTTTTTAATAAGAGCGCGCTGCACTCACAACTGTGGTCTGCAAATACGTTTATAATGCAGTATAGACGTTAGTCAGATTTTTACGTAAAAAGAAATGAACTTGAATAAGATTGAAATGTTTGCTCCAATAAAACTACTGCAAGTAAAATGTGTGATGCCCCTGTGGGTTCATCTAGAGAGGGTGTGGCTGTGCTGTCTGTGCTGCCTTGATTGCAGTAACTCAGGGCACCTGGGTCTGGTGCCCTGCAGCTATTTAAAGACTCTGCTCCTCTCTGTCTTCTCTCTCTGCTTTCTCCTACAGGCACCCGGTTTTGGTTGAGTATGTTCAGTTGCTTCACTTTGTGCACTTCAACACTCTCACACTCATACATGTCCATGCAATCCTCACCCTGCACTTACACTACTGATACCACTGACATCCACACCTCATGCTTCATTTGGTTTTGCAATTAATTAATTTGGCTAATTTGGACTACTTGCTTTAATAAACATCTTTTGTTAAACAGTTGATATGGTGTGTCTCCTCTTTGTTGTGGCCTTTTGAGCCAGGTCATAACAAATGTAATGAAAACTGTACCTGGTTACTAGACCTCTGGTGTTAGTGAGGGATTGTGAGGAAGGTGAGAACAGACACTCAGAGCTTGTGATGTTAAATGTTGCGTGATTAATTAAGATGCACAGATGTTATTTTTCAGGTGATTTTATCATCTGTGTTCAGTGGACCGCTGCAGTTCACTGTGAGTCTTGGAGCTTCTCATTGGATTAACAGGTACACTTCTATTGGTCACACTGTCTGGGTATATCATGCATTAGAAACATATTTATAATGTGGCTGAAGCACTGATTATTAATTCAAGTCAAGAACACTCAGTAATGACGTTCATACATCACATACAGCTCACTATCAAAAATCAGAGGGTATTATAATTCAGTAGTTGCTTTAAGTTCAGTAAGGAGGTTCATACTGCACTGAATAGGAAGACTACAAGCTGTAATGATAACTGGTGATTGTTAGCCTCAAGTAAAATGAAAAACTTCATGAAATGTATTGTGAGTCAGTCTACAGCAAAAAATTATAATAATGATACTTGAGTTTATAGTTTATTATTACATATATAATGTCCTATGAGTAATGTTGTACAGCAATATGGATGTATATGTACTTATAACAATGCATTTAGTGTACTATATGCTATTTATGCATTTGGACATGATATTTGTACTGCCTTTTTGTATCATTAAGTATATTAATCCCTTCTCAATGACTAGACTCTCTACTGTAATTCATTTACATACTGTAGATAACAGACGGACAGTGAGTGGAGTTAAAGCAGACAGCTGAGTGTACAGTAGCAGATCACACTGTAGAGCTGTGTGTGTAGGCAGGTGCAGCAGCAGCTGAGGTCCTGTGTCAGCTCAACACTGAACCTCACACTGCATTTTAAACAGCAACTTGTAGACAACTAGACTGTTCTGGTGGGTTCATGTTACATCTGATTTGGATAATAAATATTTGATTTTATATATTTTTTTACAAGTCCCTGTTTCCCCCGAGCCTGCATCAGTACAGCAGCAGATAGTGATCAGGGAAACAGTCATTGTGGCAATTTATTTGGTTTGTTTCTAGTTATTTGACTTTTCACCAGTGGACTGTACTACGAATCCAGTTCAACATACCCTGGATATGTTTGAGTTATCTGGCTTAACTAACCCTAACAAAGCGATCTCGCTAAGCGGTCCTACGACGCTGGTTATCAACCCAGGGTTTCTCTGTCAGGCTATGAGCGCGTTCACGTAAAAGGGGTGGGGTTAGCAACATTTGACAATCACAAACATAGAGAAGCGTACTGACAGCGCAGCATCATACTTCATGAATGAAAAGTAAACTATCACGTTAGACAAATATGAAGTAGTTAAACTTTAAACATCCATGACTTAAACAGATAATCCAGGATAAAAGCCACATAGCTGCACCTGCAAGGTGACTACAGAACAGCTTGTAAAAAAATACAGAGTGTTTGAATGCGTACATTAACAGGTTTATGATATCACTGCCCCATCTAAGACACGAGTGGATCTGACTATAATTGCATTTGAGTGTTTCTTCAACTTAAAGTGTTGCTTAAAATAATACTTTGGCATACAGTATGTGACAATGTAAGTGTTGCACGGCCAGATACGGCTCGAGAAGCTGACATATAAGCTGATATATTATGATATTATATGATGTGATTGATGATGATGTGATATGAATGATAAGTGGGACACGTCGGCGTCTTCCCTGCATACGGCAGTTTAAACTGTATTTCCTTTATCCTGTCATATGACTTGATAGCTTTAAACGCCGCACACTGAGCTCTGATTGGTCAGCAGGCTGTGCTTTCACTGAGTTGCTCTCTTATCTGGAACATAACCTGCTCCGGAGCAGGTTAGGTGTTCAGCATAAGTTACCATGGAGATCTACCCCGATAAAAAGAGAACCAGCGTCGTAGGACCGGAAACCCAGAGTTAACCCTGAAGTTACCTCGCTAACCGCAAATCCTGCTTTGTAGTACAGGCCACTGGTTGTGTTAGAACACTGCAAACAAATCCCGGCGATCTAACATTACATATTAGTAAATTCAGATTGAACATAGAAAAAAAATGTAAATTATAGTGTCCGTCCAAAATAAAACATTACTTATAGTGAAAACCACTGTTGAATGATGGGATAGTAGACTAAAAGCTTTAGGAATCCAAACTATAACATATAAGTACCCTGTATCAAGATTGATGCAAAACAAGTGACATTTGACCTTTTTTAAGAGAGGTTTAGCAAAAAAAACACTTCTGGGGTCATTTGGGTGGATTTGCCATATCTCTGGCCCCCCTCGGTCGATTTTGGTGATTGACACCTCTTTTTAACCGTTAGAGCCCATAGAGTGCCACAGTGACGCGTCCTAAAACCCGTAAGTAAGTTAGCATTTTACCACTTCCTGTTCCATCGACAAAAACAATGCAATTTCTCCATAGGATTTTGGAAAATAGCTCGAAATAAGGTCTGTGGTTGACACAAATTGAAGAGACAGATCGCGTTTTGTTCAACCGGATAATATCCACATGTCTACCCTACTTTTATAATTTTCGAATCATAAGTCTAATCGATAGATTTATGATTCGAAAAGGAGTTTACTTCCGGGTGTTAGGACGCGTCACTGTGGCACTCTATAGAATCTAGGGGAAGTTCCTAAATCCATCTTAACATTTCCATTGAGGAGTGAGAGTGGTGCGCACTCTGAAAACGGAAAACAACGCTTTTTGCCATAAATATGAAGATGGATTATCAGTAATCATTTCAAAGGGACACAGACACATTGGATTAACCATTGGATTAACCTTCAGCAGCGTTTTTATCGTTTTAATGCCATTGAACACAACTTTTGATCAAAAAACAGCAAAGGTAAGACATTTGCCGTTTTGGCTCAGTAAAGCAAGGTTGTGTGTTGTCTGGGTTTGTCTTCGCAGCCTGAGTTTTGATCGGACAGTGATGATACTTATACCTCCAGAATATGTGGAATCTCAGCTTTAATCTGATATCTTGTTTGTGCAGATCCGATAAGTAATAAAGTATTTATACCGTGAGTTCTGTGCTAAGTGCTTTAGCATTTTTTCGCTCAGGGCTAATTCAGAGGCTCGGCGTTAGACTTGTGTTTTGTTTCGGTAAAAATTGTTCATATCGCCAGTTAGCTGAGTTTCTTCCCGTTAATGGATATGACACATTAATAGTTTGTTAAATGTTAAGCCCGGGGGCTGCCGGGCTTAACAGGTTAAAACAGTTTTTTTAATACGGAGGGAAATGGGCAGCCCACAAAAAATTGACTGGATTTTTAGTATTCAAATTCATATTTTCATTTGGGGATTAGTAGGCACTCCAGAAACCTAAATGTATATGCACAGCAAAGTTATTCATGATATGTCCCTTTTAAACTTGTATTCATTCTAATGGTCTAAAGTGCAGTTCTATCGAGTCTATGACAAAAGGAGCACACAGCTTGCTTCCACAGTAATATGTTCCCAAAGGTTTATGGTCTCAATAGCTAGTTCCAAGTCTCTTCTTTGCAGAATAATGTATTAACAGTCAATTAGACAATGAGAGTTAGGGCGTTACCGTGGGGTTTGGGTCTCATCAGTGTTTTATTCTTTGAAGTTAATTCTATTGCTGGTGTGTTTTCTGTTCATGAAAATTAATTGTTACATCTTGTTTGCCTAACATTTCTTGGTCAGGGTTCAACTGTACTTAGAGTTACACCCTCTTGTGACACTGATAGAAAAAGAACCTATATGGAAATGGCAAAAAACTAGGCACTAGTGCACAAACCATTTGGTGACATCACACTGACAACTTGCAATTCTTATACGTAAGTCAGTTTAAAAAAAAAAAAAAAGCTTTTCAAATGTTATAAGAAAATAAGATCAGAACAGGTTTTTTATGACCTAAAAACTGTTTTAATGGCCAAGATCCGACCACACTTTTAAGTTGATATAGCAAACTTGTAGGTACACAGCCAAAAAGCACTGATATATATTATTCTTCGAAACTACAGAAGCAATCTTAGGCTTCAAATCTATTTTCCTCAACTAACAGAACTTGTATGACCACATTAATTGTGTTTTGGGACAGGAGCGCTGCAGGAATGCTTCAGCAGGAGCGCAGCTGAACAGATGTGACGAGGACTCACAGCTGCTGTGTGGCTGATGTGCTGACATGACGGCTGTAGCTTAGCTGTGTGTGTGTGTGTGTGTGTGTGTGTGTGTGTGTCTCACGTCAGCAGCTGGGCGTTGTCGTGTTTCTTGCGGGACTTCAGCTTCTGTCTCCACTGGAGGAAGGACCAGAGCGTGGTGTTGGGATCCTCGTTGACGATGCACTGGTCTCTGTCCGTCCACACCTCCAGACCAATCAGAGGCACCCGGATGTTCAGAGCCCTGTAGAACTAAACACACCACAAAACAACAACAGATATGTACCTGCATACACAATCTTGTCATGAGCTCCAATAACACAGTCTGGTCACACAAGGCAATTTCTCCAATCTCCCTTTAAGGGCTGTTGAAGGACAATATTGATTCAATTCTCACGGGCTTTCATACAACAGAAGATTTTGTGTACACTGTTCAATTCCTAATTATTGATTTGGAACGTCAACAATCTTCAGATATGGTTGGTAATAGATGATATGAAGATGTGTGGGGACAGTGCGACAGTGTCTATCAGTTGTTGAATGGGGCTGTTTGTTCTCTTGAATTGCAGTCTGAGCCCATCAGCCTTACCTTATCCACGTAATTGGCAATTTCCATTATCCTGGCCTTGGTTTTTTCATAGTCCTTATTCTGCCGCTTAAACTGCAGGACAGGGAGAATGGGGGAGTATTAGAGGCAGGAATGAGGTCAGCGGTCAGAAAAATAAATAAAATCTTGAAGATCATTCTTTGTAAAGCGCCCTGCAGAGAATAATGATCCATGAAAACATAACTATAACCCCACCATTCCCGCTTCACCACTTAAACCCCGCTCCATCATCATAATTACACCACTTACACAATGGACCAGACTCCTTTTGGTCGCCATGTGCGGTTACCATGGCATTAATGTAGAAGACAAACCCTAACTGGCTTTTATGAAGATATTGCATCTCCTCACTGCAGCTCAGTGTCTATTTAAAAGCCCTTCCACCTTTTAGATTCCAACTGAATACATGGCATTAAGCAGACAAATCCTTCTGCCTAATTTCCAGATGCTTCCGCCTCGCTGTGCCTATCATTGCTTCAGAGCTCTCAGCATGAATAAGCTCTATTAGCTGGAATGGGATAATAAGACGTGGACCTGTTTCCATTCTGCTGCTGTTTGATGGCTGTGTGACGTCAGTGGAGGTCTCACGCTGATGGACCAGAGTGAGGCTGTGGAATATAAGAGTGGAGGGCTCCTGTCAGCTTACCAGAGTGTTGTCGGCCACGATGTACAGCTCCATGTACTTGGTGGTACCCCCGGCATCCCTCTTAACCTGACGGAACACACAGAGGCATTTTCTCCCGTTATAGAATGCAGTATATTACATATTTTTATGAGCTGTTACTGGTAATCAAAAGAATAAGAATGTTCCCTTACAATAAATATATGAAATTGTGGAGTGGGCCAAATAGGAAAATACTCCTATAGAGGTAATAAACAGTAAAAACAATAATTGAATCAGTATTTAATTACATTTTTGACACGTTAATCTACACAAACCAATACTGAAAAGGTGTTTTACAGTATGTTAAAGATAAGAAATTAATCAGCTTTATACAAAAAGAAATGAGTGCTTTTGATTTTTGTTTTTCAGTGAGAAAAATCCAGTCTGTCTTGGGCTTGAACAAGTGCACGGAAATCTGGTTCAATGTCTGAGGTGGATATGCGAAGGACAGCTGAGAGGTGATCATCAGTGATAGAGGATCTGTATCTGGATTTGTTGAACTTCATCACTGAGAATGTCTGTTCACATATGTAGGTAGATCCAAAGAGGACCATCATCTTCTGAGCACGTCTCCTCATGTGTGGAAAGTTCTCCTCTTTCAGGGAAGAGTAAAACTCAGGCAGTGAGACTGACCTAAAGTGCTCTGACAGAAGTGTGTCAGACTGCAGGTCAATGAGTTCAAGCTGAACATCACTGGGTGCATCATCCACATGGCATGTAAATGGGGAAAAGATCATGTTCATTTCATTCTCAACTGTTTTGAAGTCTTTAAATCGCCTTGAAAACTCACCATGCAGTGCTTCTAACATGGATGAGTACCTCTGGAGGTGATCAGCTGATGGTGTGGCTTCCTTCAGTGTTGGCAAGTGCGTGAGAATGTTGTCCTCCATTTGGCTTGAGAGAAGCTGCAGCTTTCTCATGAAAGCCTTCACTGCACTGTACATGTCATGCACAAAAAGGCCCTTGCCTTGCAGTTTGACATTTAGTTCACTCAGTGCAGTCACATCTACAGCAAAACCAAGGTCTGCCATCCAGTCTGCATCTGAAAGCTGTGGGATGTCGTTTCCTTTCTTCACACAGAAGTCTTGAATCTCTTCTCTCAGGTCCCATACTCTTTTCAGCACTTTGCCCAGGCTGAGCCACCTGACAGCTGCATGGTAGGGTATGTCACGATGTTCAGTCTCACTTTCCTCCAAAAGTGCAACAAACTGTCTGTGATTCAATGCTCTTGCCCTGATGAAGTTAACTATTTTAGTTACAACATCAACAACATGGTTAATTTTTAACACTGACTTACACAACACTTCCTGATGTATAATACAATGCAAAAATACCAATTTCTGCTCAGGGTTAATTTCTGTCACTTTATCCTGCATTCTCTTCAATAGTCCAACATTTTCCCTGTCAGATTTGGACAACCATCCGTTGTCACGCCTGCCAGCTTGTCCCATTTCAGTCCCAACTTTTCCACACATGCATTTACCTCCGTGAACAAATCCTCCCTGTTGTTGTCCCTTTCATTGACTGCATGGCTGCCAGCTCCTCCGTGATTTTGAAGTCCGTAGTTATCCCACGTAGGAAGATGAGTAGCTGGGCAGTGTCACGTACATCGCAGCTCTCATCCAAAGCCAAGGAAAAAAAGTGAAAGTTGACCGCTCTGTTCTGCAGCTGAAGCTCCAGATTTCCCGCGATGTCCTCAATCCTCCTCGTAACAGTGCGTCGGGAGAGGGGCACTTTCTCAAATGCCTCCTTTTTCTCCGGGCATATTAGTGCGGCAGAGTCCAACAAACACTCCTTAATGAACTCTCCGTCCGAAAACGGTTTACTTTTTCTTGCAATTTTGTGGGATAAGACATAACTCGTCTTGACAGCTGCATCTCTGGATGTGGAATGTTTTGTGAAAAGTTGTTGTTGGCTTTGCAGCTTAGCTAGCAAAGCATCCGACTCCTTTGCCCACTCTTCCTCAGACAGGTTCTTGTATTTATCTGCGTGTTTGGTATCATAGTGGCGACTCAAATTGTACTCCTTGAACACAGCGACCTGCGCACCACAAACTAAACACACAGCTTTACCTTTCACTTCTGTAAATAAATACTTAGCGGTCCATGTCTGGTTGAAAACGCGGCATTCAGTATCGATCTTTCTTTTTTTGCCGTTTGCGGACATTTCGAAGACTAGCCGGCCAGCATCACTCGTAGCTGTTCACGGCACGCGCGTTTACGTAAATAAATAAAAAAACCCAGCAGCACCCTTTTCAAAAATAAAAGCAACAGTTAGAAAAGTATTTACGCCATTCAAGCAATACAGCTGTGTTGCTTTTATTTTGAAAAGGTTGCTGTTTTTTTTCATTGTTATAATTTATGATCAGCCTCACGTTGGCCGGATGTGGCCCGCGGGCCGTAAAATGCCAAGTACTGCATACTACACAGTGCTATAATATACTATGATGTTGCCCGTAAACTTGGAATAATTTGGTTTTCAGACAAACTCCTCTTTTTATTCCTATTTCATTTTCACTGTGATATGTTTGGAAAAGATTGATCAATAAAGTTTGGAGAAGATATACACTTTATCTATCAGGAATAAATCACATTGTCACAATTATTTCAAGAGGTAAAACATTTTTTTCCCCAACTTTATGGGTAACAGTGTATATAATTTTATACTCTATTGTTCTATAATAAACTATATTACACTGTACTATAATGTACAGTATCATGCTATACAAGACTGTATTATAATATACTTTATTATCATATACTTTACTGAATATACTCAGTTTACTACACTGTACTTTACAACAATGTTCTATAATAGACTATATTACACTGTACTATAATGCAATATAATGTACTTGATCATGCTATACTACACTGTATTATAATATACTGTATTATCCTATACTTCACTGTAGAATAATATACTATATTATACTCTACTACACTTTACTGTAATATACTCTGTTTACTAGACTGTACTTTGCTGGTATGATATTCTACACTGTACTAGAATACACTATATATTACTTTACTTCACTGTACCTTTTTTAAAGATATATTTTGGGCGAGAGAAACGCCTTTATTAGAGATACACAGGTGAAAGGGGGAATAGAGGGGCTGACTGAAGTTCTCCACAGGTTCGAGTCTAACCCGTACCTGGCATCGGACAGCTATATCATTTACTATACTATACAAGCATATTATATATATAACTTTACTACACTTTAATTGTATATACTACATTACAATTTAGTACAAATTCAATAATTGACTGTATTATATTTCACTACAATGTGCTACATCATACTTCATTATAATTTGCTACACTGTATTATAATACTGTATTATATGATAATATATTTCATTATACTCAACTTAAATATCATATACTATCATATACAATGCTACACCATACTATTTTATACTAACCCTACACCGTATTATCATGTAAAAAATGCCATTATACTACACTATTCAATGTACAATATACTTTATTATACTGTGCAAAGCCATGGGAAGCTTATTTCTGGTATTGAGTTAAAAGGATGAATTACAGAATGGCGTACCGGGCGCAGGGCCAAAGTGTCAAGATCCAGTCTGGCCTTTATTTACGAAATGGCCCTGTGATGCCCCTGTGGGTTCATCTAGGTAGGGTGTGGCTGTGCTGTCTTGATTGCAGTAACTCAGGGCACCTGGGTCTGGTGCCCTGCAGCTATTTAAAGCCTCTGCTCCTCTCTGTCTGGTCTCTGCTTTCTCATACAGGCACCCGGTTCGGTTGAGTATGTTCTTGGTTATTTCAGTTGTTTTACTTTGTGCACTTCAACACCCTCACACATACATGTTCATGCAATCCTCACCCTGCAGTTACATTACTGATACCACTGACGTTCACACCTCATGCTTTACTTGTTTTGCACTTAATTAATTTGGCTAATTTGAACCACTTGCATTAATAAACATCTTTTGTTAAACCGTTGATATGGTGTGTCTCCTCTTTGTTGTGGCCTTTTGAGCCAGGTCGTAACAGGCCCTCAAGAGACACACATTGACCAGTGAGACATGCAAAGGGCCACAAGGAAATATACAACGACAACAAAGAGAATCAAAGCAACTGCAAAGAGACACAAACTCACCACACTGACACAATGAACACAAAAGGGGCCACAAAGAGATTCAAAATGAGACTCAAAATGACCACGCACAAAATGAGCCAAAAAAAGGTAAAACCACAGAGACATTTGTTACGACTATGAAGAGATGCAAAAGAACAGAAAAAGAAGCAAAAGTCCCACAAAGTCTGCGTGTGTTTATATGTAGGACAGAGGGGGGGTGGGGGCTTTGGCATGTCTCTGCCCGGGGCCCAGTGTTTCTTTATCCATCCACGGGGCCAGCATTCTGTACAGGCATGTACACTGTTGGGTTTTTATTTGAAAAAAATGATCAAAAGGAAACATCTTTAAATAACTGTTTAGGAACTGGATTGAATTTTAGGGCAAATGTTTTTTTCACCATTAACAATTATTATATAAAGCTTTAAGTCCAAGAAGGACTCTTATACATCTACAGTATTACAATCAACAATACGACTCACGAAAAAAGGAAAAAAGGTTACTTCACAGCATTCATGAAATATTTATTTCATACTTGCATGTATTTATCTTACTCTAAAAAAATCCCTGTGAGGTGGGTTTTATTAGTATGATCCTATAATAGCTTATTTTCTGAGTTTTTTAAAACTCTACATTATTAAATTATTATGAATACATTTCATTCATGAGGAGTCAATAAGGCAGAACTTTATGTACAGACACAAAGTACAACAGAACAAAATATGAAGTTTTCCCAGTGAAATATTGTCATTTACACACTACAGGTGTGAACTATTTAAGAACTACAGGTTCTTAGTGTATCTTTATCTTGATACTGCAGACATTCTTCAACACTAACTAGAACACAATTCTGCTGGAAATGCTGCACATATTAATGTGAAATGTAAAGACTAACGCATGTAAGCAGGTAGTGGTGTCAGTAGAGCAGAGCAGAACAAAGCCAGGAACTGATATTGACCTAATAAAACTGTTTAACACAGTATGAAAGCTTAAATATATAGGAGTTGCCACCCATGCAGTTGTGTTTAAAAGCTTTACGACTTCTTATATCCCTCCATCATTAAATGTCCATCCTCTTAATACTCGATTACAGCCATTAGGGAAAGGCTCTGCTTAAAACTCATTGATTTACGTGCTGCCTGGACTCAGTCTGGACTTAACACTAATATTGGCGGGGAATCTGTGGCACACACCGGCGCATTCACACATCGCATTGTTTATGTGAGAGGCAAATAGTGGCAGAAGCCCTGGGACTCAGTCTGCTGTTTCTGCATAACAACAGAGGATTAATGGGGGCAGAGCAGGGGGAGCCAAGGGGTGCAGAGCAGCAGGCAGAAAAACAGAACATTTGGGAAAAGGATGACGGTGGAGAGCTGAGAGGGTTTTAGCATGTGAGGTGGGGAGAAAGATGGTGATGATGAGCACTTTAAAATGATTGAGAACTTATAATGGGAAATGATGAATATGAGGAGAAAAAGCAAAGAATGGGTCGCAGGAGTGGAGACAGATGAAGGCACAAGGGCCCACCGCGGTCCCTTTGATCATCTATAACTGCAGATGAGCAAATTCAACTTGTGTTTTTTTACTCTATAAAGGCACGGGGAATTGACTCACAGCCATGGCCTGCCCTAAACAGAGCTGAAAGGCTGAGACAAAGCCATAATTCCCTCCATTTCCAGGTGCAGCCAGAGTCATTTGGCGCCCCGAAATACCACCAAGACCTTTTCAATACTGTGTTTGAATATGACAAAGACCATTTCTGCTGCAGGGCCAAATGCTCTCATGTGGCCGGAGATTTCATTTAGCTGTGTGATAAACCAAAGCCAAAGAGAATCACCTCTCAGTCTGTCACATTGAAATTCCATTTCTTTACAAACAACCTGATACCATTACCAATAACACAACACTTATAAAGTAAAACCGATACCGTTAAAGTATTTCATTTGATACATTTCTGTCTGCTTTATTCTCCCCTCACATAAAAACATTCTGTTGCCAACCAACCCACATGCATGAGTCAAATGTAATGAGGTACTATACATTATTTTAATTTAATGCTGCATTATAATTATTCTCCACTTTATTCTGAAAGCAAATATTTCACGTTGTACTCCCCTATATTCATCTGACAGCTTTAGCTTCTTAACAGATACAGATTATCAGCTCATACAAAACACAAATCAATTTATATCAAATTATAATTATATGTTTAAATACCCAGCAGCAGTATATCAAGTAACTCCACATTAATACATCAATAATAATAATTCATTCATTAATATATATGGCTCTGAAATTGACTATTGCGCATGACATACTTCTACTTTTGGTGTATTCAGATGTCAATACTTTTGTACTTTTACTTAAGTAAGCCTTTAAATGCAGGACTTTTACTTGTGACAGTGTTTTTTGCAATTCAGTTTTTCCACTGCTCCTAAATATCTGAGTACTTCTTCCACCTATGGCAGAAGTTGGAGCTGCTGCGATAATGGGCCAATCACAGGTCGCAATAAATAAAGAACACTTGCAGTGATTGGCTGCGAGCTAAATTATACAAATAGTCATTTCTTTCTGCAGGAATCATTTTGACTGAAAATGTTTTGATAATATTTGGTACCTGGTTACTGGGTAAGGTGTTACCTCTACCATGCTCCACTGAAAGGTGGGGAAGACTTTTGAAGACCCAAAACACTGAGCACTTTTTGGAGCTGTTTGACTGTACTGTATGTGCTGCATCACAACTGAACATGGGCTCTTGAAGCATTTTCAGATTACCTTTCTTTGAAGCAGTTTGTTGTGTGCATGCTTGGAATACTCTTAAGGAATCAGCAGGGAACAGCTTCTAAAGCTGTATCCCATCCTCGACATACATCCATGATTAAAACCAGAACGTAACACACAGGTTTCACAAGGCTGTTTCAAGAGCTGTAGTCATGAGAGTTGAGTTGAGCTGAGGTTATCAGATCTATAACATCAGCTTTCTGTGACAAAACTCTGAAATAAGATTACCAAATAAGCCTGGTCCAACAAAAAGGCACCAGCCGGGAAATATGGATTTATTTAGCCGTTAAATGGCAAAACCCCTGAGCAAAAGTTGTAGGAAGTCTAAAACAAACTTTATATTTTGGCTGTGGTATTGCAGCAGAAATCATTTTTCCAATGTTTTTGACAGACTTATATTTTGGGAATCCACTTGTTCGTCATTGGATTCAGAGAGATGCAATTGTTATTGATCTTTTCTTCTGTGTTTGGGCCAGACAGTAAACTATTTTTTTTAATTTAAAGTTAGTGTTGAAGACAACATCAACAATATCTTTATATCAGAAAAACAGCCCTAATATGGTCTTATTATGGTTTCTATAAAATGAGTGTGTGTGCGAGACTCACCCTGGAATGGAACTGTCCCAGCAGGTTGGAGATGTGGTTGTACTGCGGGTCGGGATGGCCGTGTCCACAGCTCCCTCCTTTAATTGGCAGTTCCTCTGCCCTCCACAGCGAGTGGTGGGGAGGATCCACACCACTGATTGGCTCCAGGTAGTAGGTGTCACTGGAATTCAAGGATATCAGGCCCCTGTGTGGAGGGAAAATGACAGGAAGAGGACTTTAAGGTGGGGTAGGTAATTTTGGAGAAACCAGCTCGAGTGCGCTAGAATTTGAAAATACACAACCGGAAAAAATCTGCCACTTCCTTACAGAGCCCCTCCTCCAACACACACGAACGCGCTCATGACCAATGAGGGCACGAGATAAGTTTGTGCACAGATGGAAGGCTGACAGGCAGGTAGGCCATCCAGTTATTTTAGCCGGGCCGGCTCAGATGATTGGTCGTGCATTTTACAGTACGACAGCTTCCACAGATGACATTTTTTAATGGATTTTTTGTCAAAGCACTTAAGATATTCATTGCCATCGGGATGTTAAGAGCATTCCATGGAATATAACAAAAAGTCTATCTCGAGCCGGTTTCTCAAACTTACCTACCCCACCTTTAAGGCTGGTGTGCTTGTTCAAAACTCCATACAGGATAATGGGGATTTCTAGGAGAGTTAAGTTCTGCCCCCAAGAGACCGAAAATAAATCAATGAAAGTAGTTGAAATATAAAATTGACAGTAAATAATGACATGTCCTTTTTTTTATTAGGTTTATTAGAATGTTATTTATCTGCCAGTTTATGGAGCTATAAAAAGCCCCGGACTGGAAGTTGAAGCACAATTTCATAGTGGCCATCAGCGGTACTATAACTTCCGTGTCTAGCCTTGACGTCATTGGGCTCAAAAATATTCTTTCCGATTGGTTTACATTGAGAACGAGACATCGGTAGATCAGCGTATTATTGTTTTTTAGCTGAATCAAATTTCCATTACGAAATTCACAAAGTAAAATGCCCTGAAAGCCGAATCCACAGTTATTGTACCTCTCCATTTCACCAGCCAGTGACGCTGTGGATTGAAGGCGGGGTTTAATGGAACTCTCTCTGAAACCTAGGCCATTTTGGCTACATGCGCCACCTAGCAACTTTCATAGGAATGAACATGGCCCTGCCTTTGACACGGTCTCCAGTTCTCTTCATACATCCATGGTTCTAAATGCTAGCATGGTCTAAAACTATCTAGATACATTGTTTTATTACATCATATATCGGTGAACAAGTATTTTTGTCGTCAATTGCAATTTTTGAATCCAAAAGATCGATAAGTGCACCAGTGAAACAACTGTCCTCTAAAGACTTCTCTCTCGCATTACACTGACATAATGCCACCAATTCTTTTGTGTGCATTGGGCCATCATCCCAACTCGAACGGGTCCTCCCATCATCTCCTCTCTGTGACAGCAGATTGTTGTACCACCCTTGAATGTGGACATGTGGAAGAGGTATAAACACTTTTACTTTGAGACAAGGTCGCAGGACACTTTGTTCCAACTAGATCAATTTAAACATACTAAGGCTTTTAAGCTAGTTAGCAAGGTTTCAGAAAAGTGTCTAATGGATGCCTTTGGCTCCCTCCATCTGTTACCTGACCCCTGTTCTGCACCTTGTAGCGGCCCCCTGAGAGGAGAACGTATTATTTCCCGTGACACCTTGTTTGTTTGTGCGTTGACAAGTCGGCCAGCTCCACCTACCTAATTTCCATAGTGAGATCACAGAGTCTGCTGTCCCTTTTATATCCACAGGCATTCAACACGGGGAAAATAATGATATATGAACAGCTAGACAACCATGACAGATGATCATTCTAGTCATGTCAAAAGAATATTGATGGTGAACATGGAGAACGTTAATATTAACGGGCAGAATATGTTCCCTTTTTGTTCAGCATTTTAAGTAGGGAATAATCATGCTGTACGTTATGGAATGACACTTACTGAAAATGCATTGGGGGCCATGGAGTCAGTTATCTGAGGGATACAACTTGACACCCGTTGTTTTTATATATATTATACATTTAATTACATCATTAAATCGACCCTAGTAAAAGTATGCTGGATCAGCTATTAGAAGTTCCTGATCGCAGTGTATCCATGCATATACAGACAACTACACTGGATTACTTGATAATGAGCTAATTTCAAGAGGAAATATTACACTCATTTCCAGGATCATATCAGTATGTAGTGTCTCTACTTTAAAGAGTCCTCTCCTGCTGATGTTCAGGTGTATATCAGTATGTAGTGTCTCTACTTTAAAGAGTCCTCTCCTGCTGATGTTCAGGTGTATATCAGTATGTAGTGTCTCTACTTTAAAGAGTCCTCTCCTGCTGATGTTCAGGTGTATATCAGTATGTAGTGTCTCTACTGGGACATGTCTCCATGCTTTAATGTTCAAAAAGCTCTTTATTGTTCTCATACTGCCTGTGCTGCAGCACCTCTTTTCACCCTCTGTCTGAAACCAGAGCCCAGTCTGCTCTTCAGCTGGGATCAAATTAAATGTTGTTCACAGTTCAGTTATTAGGGTCCACAGTGTTTAGGTTAACTCTCTAGTGACAAAATAATCTAAACTTTATAACCAATTGCTAACAAATGTAACTTCAGTGAATGGTATCCCATAACACTACAGGAAGGGGAAAACACGAAAAAGCAAAGGAGGACCTCTTTAAAAACAAGATTGACAGGCAAGTTCTGGTGTTATACTATAAAATATTTCTAAAGTGACTTATATAGTGCACTTACACTAATGGTTTGAAAGAAACTTCATTGCTTATTAACAGTTTGAAAAGTTAATGTATATAGATACAGGTCACAGGTTGTCAGGCGGAAACGGGGTCTTAAAACAAGTTGTCTATGCTGAAAAAGGACACTGAAAAAATCTAAGATATAAGCAGGGGGAGGGAGAGATGATGCATGGCCGAAGTTTAGTCCTCTATCCATCCTTACAGGAAATGGCGATGATGCACAGTGCATCCGGTTGACTTAGAATACACAGAGCAGTAAAAAAGGCAATATCAAGCAAAGACATTCATTCTGCAACAGTGCTGTCTGGGGTAACATCCAACGATGTGTGTATGAGTGTGTGAGAGACTAAGAGGCTCCATCTCTTCATCAGACACTAGCTTGAACGTTTGTTTTTATGATGATCTTATACTGACTATATTTTTCACTGAACTCTCGTCCGTCAGAATGAAGCTGAAGCCTGTGTTCAGTCAGGAAGACTGGCTGTACATTCACTCACTCCACAGCTGCATATAGAGTGGTGCAGTGACGAGTCCTAAAACCCGCAAGTGAGTTAGCATTTTACCACTACCGGTTCCCTCGTCTCAGAGCCAATGGGATTTCTCCATAGGATTTTGGAAGATAGCCGGAAATAAGGTCTGTGGTTGACACAAGAGAGACGGATCACGTTTTGTTCTACGACATTAAATACATCAGCAGTGATCCCACTGGTGACTTTTGAAGAGTTTACGTGTCTGAAAAACGATGGTTGTTAACAAGTGGCTGAATAGGACTACATAAGTTGGAGGACGTTGTACGGCATTACGCCGAACACGTAAACACTCCCGCTGAGTTTGTTTGCCCTGTTCTGCTTGAAAGCAAGTACCTGCCTCCTGCAAACTGTTAGAACAAACGTTTCAACTTGTACAATTTTTAATCTGTATTTTTGAATATCGATCTTAAGTTGGCGTGACGTTGAAGTCGTGCGACCCTGCTGTAGTTCGTTTATAGCATAACGTTAGCATTTTGCTTCTGGCGATTAGATTTATGATTAGAAAATGATAAAAGTAGGGTAGACATGTGGAGATTATCCGGCTGAACAAAACGTGCATTTATCCACAGACCTTATTTAGAGCTATTTTCCAAAATCCTATGGAGAAATCCCGTCGCTTTTTTGTTGAGGGAACCCATGCGCAGCTTACTTCCGGGTAAATACGTCATCCCTGCACCACTCTATAATCAGCTCCTCATGGGCGTCTACTTTGAACCAATAACATTTCACCACCATCTCCAGCAGCCAATCATCATGCTGCAGTCAAACTTTAACTCTGTTCTCCTCTCTCCTGCAGTCCGCTGTGATTTCAGGCGTTTATTCTGTGGCCCGTCTCCACCCCATCCTCCTCCAAACACTATTAACATTTCTATCATATCACACACATGTCATTAAATCTTCTTTAAACAAAAATGAAGTCTCTCCAGATCAGAGGTCGCGTTAACCGTCTATGACGGATTTTTTTTAACAATGACGGAAAAATCTGAAAGCAGTCCGTCATTTCGTCAGAGTTGTGTACAGAGTAGACCGACGGGTAATAATGGATTTTGACGGAAATGTTACGATCCTGTCCCTCAAAATGACGGGCAGCGAAAAAGTCTAGCGCCACCTCTGCTCCAGATTGAACTGTCTTAATCTCAGATGCTTCCTGTTTACTTTCTCTATAATGCAGCTACTTACTTATTGTTACCATGGATGTGTACCCATTTGTTTTTATTTTACAATTTGTTTCCTTTGCTTTTATATCTGCATCACTTTGCACACTGTGAGACAAATAAAGGATTGTTCGTTTCAGATTACCCTAACCCTTAACTCATTTTTATTGTTGTTTGACATCATTTTAGTCCATGTCTTCATATCTTAGCACTACCTAAGATTATTTTTTCCAGTATAGCTTTATGATGGCCAATTGGAGAATGTATCAGCAGTCTATAGGCCATTCGAAATCTGAAGGGAAGTGGACATGTAGTAAAAAAGTGCTTCATTGATCAATCACTGATCAGAAAATAAAAATCATATGTTTAAAGTGACATTAGGCTTGATGTCACCTGAAGGTTTATGTTGGGGTTAAGGGTTAGCTAAGGGAGCCCCATGCGGCCACTCTGACCATGCCATGTTGATTTGAATGGGAATGCCAGTTCTTCTCTCATTTAAAAACTACAGCAGAGCCTCTTGACTTCTGAGCAGAGCAATAGTCTGTGTTTCATCTTTAAAGCCAACAACTCTGGGACTAACATGTTACAATATCCACAGTCATTTCTCGAAGCACTGAAATGCACTTTCCTTTGTCCATTTGAGTTCAAGGTATCAGAAATAAACTCTCAGTGTTTCAACAGTTGCTAAAGTGATAAGATACTAGACTTACAATTCCAAAGGGAAATCTAGCAGTTTGGAGTTTATTCCATTTAAACGCCACATTTGACCTAAAGCTGTTTAATGCTGTTCGATCAGGTAGACAAGATTTAAATTAGAGAACAATGTGAGAAAGTTTAGCAGCTTTAACAGTAGAGCTTTAAAGATGAATATGAAACAATTGTACCTTCTTGTCAATTAATAAAGAAGCCCATCCAAGCTCAATGATGAGGGGGAATGAGTCGTAGTGATGGAGTGTAATGCGCTGTGATTAACACAGTGACAGGTTTGTAATCAAGTGCAGACATAAAAGTTGACCGAGCAATATCACATTAACAAAAGACAACCTTTACTTCTCTACAATAAGTCTCATTTGAATACAAATACATTGTAATAAAGTATTTGTAGGACTCACTAAAAGTAATACTGGTAGCAAAGTGTTATTAGCAGGATATCCAGAGACACCAGTGAACTTACTTTCAAAATAAAATATATTATATGCAGGCTTGGGGAGTAACGGATTACATTTATAGTAACAGGGATTACATTATTAACATACAAAAAAGTAATCAGGTTACAACACTTTTATATTGTGCTACTCAGATTAGATACTGATTATTCTAATTGTAACAGAATACATTTGTAAAGTAAACCTCCCAACCATGATTATGGGCTTAGAGAGTTATGTTATATATTACTTTCTATCTAATCACATATATAAGATATACTTTATCGTCCTGCAGGGACATTTGTTTTAGTCTGCAAGTTGCTGCATCACGCAACACACATGTCACACGGCTCATACACGCATAGAATTTACATTGGATCATACAAATACTCTATATACTCATTCTTGAACGTGTTTCAAATCACATGTTTATTTATTTATTTTAAATATACAAGGCAGTTAGAAATATATAGCAAAACTAGGCAACGGAGGAATAATTGATCAACTGATGACAAGTTTATTTTTCAACTGAAAAATGTCTCAAGTTGAACTCAGTTGTGCTTTAATTGAAACTGTATAAATGTGATCCCAGAAAACCTACCTGAAAAGGAGATGTGTATAATCCATTAAATATTTATAAACTATTTTATATTTAGTTTTTATCTTTATACAAAATATGAACTTAATTACTCATGTTTATATATAGTATTTTATCTTTCATAATAACACATTTGTACTCCTTATGTTTATATAATATATCAAACAAATTCTATTTGATTCATTCTAAAAGGGAGCGACTGTCATGAAAACCAATTCCCCCTGGGATTATTAAAGTCTTTTTAATACTGAGTCTGATTTCTAAGAAGTCTTTCTGCTGTTGCCAATAGATTCTGAGAAATATTGAAGTGTTGTATTTCTTTCTTGAATATCAATCCCTGTCCTGACATTGGAAAATAATAGAGTGCTCTGCATGCCGTGCTTCATGTATTGGAAATGTGTATAAAAGCCATATCATTTGTCTGTGAACAGCATGTCAGAGTTCTTGTTTCTTTCTGAGCAGACACAAAGCAACAAAGAGAATCAGATGTGGTTTTTTTTGCTGGCACTGTGTTCCTCCTCTCTGCTGACGTATGGGCTGAGCCTTCTAAGAACATGCTGATGCTTTTTCATAAGTCATTATGTGTCCAAGACTGTTTCCCCTAAAACCATGTTTCCATCCTGATTCTTAACACAACACCTCATTAAGGCGTGAGAGTGGCCAACAGGGAAGATGAGCAACAAACTGCTGGGGAAATAGAAATACACAGAGCTGCAGATAAGAACAGAGAAGAATGCAGAAACCTGATCCGAAAATGTGTTATCCTGGCAGATGGTAAAGGGACATTTATGAAATTATGAGATTTTTCTTTTGCATAATCATCAGTTTCTGTGAGGGCTGCGGGGTCGTGCAGTTTGGCCATTCCAAAGAAAAGCCTCAAATCCACCGGAAATACCTCTAGGGTATTTCATACAGCATTGAGGCTAAAGCACAATAAATGTTCTTATTTCAATCTGTTGTCCTTATGAACACATCCTATCCAGATACCAGGAATTCAATCATTTTTCTCCCAGACAAATCTTAAATCACAGTCTCACAATGAGTGTGACGGGGTCGAACGGTTGAGTCATGAGGATTATGATGTTGTTGATTCATATTTTATTATACCACTGTTGCCTTGTAGAGGACATGTTCAAAGAGCATAAAAGTAATACGCTTCCAGAAGGACATTCTTTTTTCCTGCTAAATCACTCCAAACCTCTTTCATTGTTGTGCAGAATGTATTTGTTTCCTTTCAAATTCTTCTGATATTATCATATAAACTCCCTCTGGAGGGAATACAGGGATTTTAGCCTTTGCAGACCATTGACATGCACAAAAACCTAGAACACACTACTGGAGAGGGAACACTCCAAAAAGCATAATAGGGCCTCTTTCAAGGGAATTCAATGTGAATGTAAACATCATAATACAATTCTAATAATAATACAGAAGTGTTATTGCAGTAGGAATGTTCGGGAACCTTTACCGTCCTCTATGCTTTGCAGCAGTTTGAAGGGACTGTTGATGTGGAGCACAACTAGCACTGTTTTGATGTTCAAACTAAACTTTTGTTTTGTTTGTAGAAACCAAGAGTTTCAGCATAAAAGCTATTTTTAAATTCAAACAATTGTACACATCAGATTGTGTTTCCATGAATCTTACTGCACATGTAAATCAAGTTGTATAAAGCCTGCTGTGTCTCAAAGGGAGCATTTTGTGAAGTCTGATACATGTCCTAGAGTCAGCCTCTGTTTGGCCTGCAGACTACAGGTTTGAAAATAAAATGATGGAGGTGATGCTTTGGAAAGTTAGCCTGCTAAAACCCATGTAGCTCATTATCTCTAATGCAGGCTCCAGGCTACATTAGCTGCTTCTAGCATAATACAGCCAAATCAGCTAATGAGCCGAGCTAAACTGTGAGTAGGCGCCAGGCTTAGACAATGAAGAAGAACCCATGAAATCAAAACTGATGTCTCTGGTTCTGCTGCATCCATTTGTATTTTCTACTCTCTATTGAGAGTCTGCTAAGGTGAAGTGCTCTTTTAACTCAGCGTGCACATTTCCAGAGACCTTAAACACATCTCACTTCCTAAGATCACCATTCACTGATGTAAACAGTGACATGGTTGAATTTATTTGCAAGTGTTTACGAAGTTAAGCTTATCTTGTTACTAAATAATTGACCAAACCACCATAGAACCATATAATATGAATTATGAAGATTTTATTTTCAGGTAAAGAGCCCTATTCTGCTTTTTGGGGTTTCCTTTTCCTGTAGAGTGTTCTATAGGTGTTAGTGCATGTGAATGGTCTGCAAAAGCTAAAATCTCTGTTTTCCCTCCTGCCTGAAACCCCTCCATTGGACTCCTTTGTTTACTTTCATGATGTAGTGACATCACTAGGGTTGGGAACCGAAACTCGGTTCCAGATGAGAACCGATAAGAAAATGCCGGGTACCGTGTACCCATACAAAATACACAATTTTGGTTCTGCTTAACGATTCCTAAACGCGGTAGACCCTGTATTCCACCGGGTCCGTCTGCGCCGCGGCGACCCGGTGGAATACAGGGTAAGGGCGGACTGGCCATCTGTGTGTTCTGGAGAATCACAGAATGGCCGGTCGTCAGCGGGCCGTTGACGGCCGGCTCGGTACGCTGACGGCCGGCACCGCCCTTACGTTTTTTTAAACGGCATCATGTAAGTTGCGCTGACAGGAGACAGAGGTCCACAGTTGCCCCGCAGCGAGGCTCTCCCCGCCCTCCCGTAGACAGTTCACGAGCTCAGTCACTTCATAACACCAAAGATGGATCGCGGTAAACGCTCTAAAGTGAGGCTCCACTACACTAAAAAAGAAAAAGACAAGGCACAGAGCTATGCCTGTGGCAAGTTAATAGCTTGCCACAGGCATAGCTCAGTTAAAATAAAGCACAGCTATTGTGCAATACATTTGTATTGCATGTATATTTTTTATTTGTAAAAATGTCAGTTAAAGCTTAAAAGAATAAAGATATTTTTGTTATCTAAACGTTTGACCTCTTTCTTTTACATTACATTACATTACATTGCATTTACAGTAGCTGACGCTTTTATCCAAAGCTTGAACAAGCTTGAAGAAAACAGAATCATATAAGTACATCAGGTTTCATAGAGCCAAAACATTTCAAGTGCTACTCAACTAGCTTTAGATAAGCCAGTCCTTTATTAGTATATAAGTGCTTAGTTAGTAATTCTATCGCTCGAAGTGGAGTCGAAAGAGATGAGTTTTCAGTCTGCGCCGGAAGATGTGTAAGCTTTCTGCTGTCCTGATTTCAATGGGGAGCTCATTCCACCATTTTGGAGCCAGGATAGCAAACCGACGTGTTTTTGCTGATGGGAACATGGGTCCCCCTCGCAGTGAGGGTGCAGCGAGACGTCTGGCTGATGCAGAGCGGAGTGCACGTGCTGGGGTGTATGGTTTAACCATGTCCTGGATGTAGGAAGGGCCAGATCCATTCGCAGCATGGTACGCAAGTACCAGTGTCTTGAAGTGGATTCTAGCAGTTACTGGAAGCAGTGAAGGGAGCGGAGGACCGGCGTGGTGTGGGAACATTTTGGAAGGTTGAAGACCAGACGAGCTGCTGCATTCTGGATGAGCTGCAGAGGTCAGATGGCACATGCAGGTAGACCAGCCAGGAGGGAGTTGCAGTAGTCTAGGCGTGAGATGACGAGAGCCTGGACCAGAAGTTGTGTCGCTTTCTGGGTCAGGAGGGGACGTATTTTACAATTTTGGAATCGAAACGGGGAATCGATAAGAACCGGAATCGGAATCGATACATTTCAAACGATACCCATCCCTAGACATCACTATGTAACACTTGTGCTCCGCGGTTGACCAATCACAACAGAGCCGGCCAGCTAACCAATAAGAGCAGACTGGGCTCTGGTTTCAGACAGAGGGTGAAAAGAGGTGCTGCAGCACAGGCAGTATGAGAACAATAAAGAGCTTTTGAACATTAAAGCATGGAGACACTACGTACATATATGAATCTGGAAATGAGCGGAAATATATCCTCTTTAAAATCAGTTTAAATCAACAGTCTTTGAAAAAAATATGTTTGGGATAAATATCTATGTAGAGAAAATAACCCACTTGAGCAGAACAAGACTTCAGATGGTGATTTTCTTTTTCCTGCAAAGTGTATGTGTAGAGATCTGCATAGCATGGGCCAAATAAAAAAAATAACAACGAAAGACTGTGG
This sequence comes from Dissostichus eleginoides, assembly GCA_031216635.1. Taxonomy (NCBI): domain Eukaryota; kingdom Metazoa; phylum Chordata; class Actinopteri; order Perciformes; family Nototheniidae; genus Dissostichus; species Dissostichus eleginoides. The sequence continues at coordinate 21,748,418 of CM062286.1, read as the reverse complement.
GCCACAGATTCAAATAAGTCATTTGAAGTATCCAGTTTATTTCCTGTATGAGATGTATCCCCATGCTGCGCAGCCTTCTATGTGAATGGGATATCTCTTTATGTATGGTTTAATTCAACAGCAAACTCCAATAGGGTGATTCATGTTGTGAGTTGAACCAAAGGCTGAAAATGTGTTTGTACTCAGCCACTAAGGATAACATTCATCCATCTGTTAATGTACTACAACACCCTGGAATCAAAGTAAAAATGCTCCATTCAATTTGGTTTGTTTTTGAGGCCAAGAACAAACTTTGTGGGTAAGATCACAGTGGGACAGGTCTGTGAATGACTGGACATTTAGGAAGCATTTAAATTCAGCAACAGATCTCTACTCCCCCCCCCCCCCACGTCTGCTCTGTTCCCATCAAAGCCGCTGTCAACAAGCAGCATCTGGCTCCCTGCCCAGATCAGGACAGAGGAGGCCAGGGAGTGTCAGCACTGAACCAGCCTCTCAGGTAGAGAAACATAACGATGTTCTTACCACGCAATAAAAAACTTTCTGAAACTTTTATCTGTTTTGATTTACCAAACCGGCTTTGAAATTCATTCCTGCTAAAGCCCCACTGAGCTGTTACTTGATGTCTCTTTTATTGGATCAAATCCATGAATATATTTTTTGGGACTCACATCCTCAGGACGTACGTCTCTGCGAGGAGAAGGCTTCAATCTGAGCCTTCAATATTAAAAAGGCGTTCCACATTCAAATTGGTCTGAGGCTGTGAAAATGTAAGACTTAAAGAATTGCTGCCTGGATCCCCAAAGAGGATCAAATTACATATTTTCATGACAATCTGAAGAAAAAAGAAGAGCTCTGACATTGGGAGTTTAGGCATTTTGATCTTTAGCAGTAAAACAGGGACATTGCCGTGGTTTGTGCCACAGAGTGCGATGTGTCCTCAGTTTAATGTCTTACACTAAACTGAATCATTTTAAATTCTAAATCACTTGAAGTAATAAATAAAGTATGTAACCTACTGTTATTGGTCAGGGTCATGTCAGTGCAGTCTTACACTGACATGATAGAGGAAGCGCTGTAACAGTATTGTGTCCTACCTGATTCCTGAGCATGTGCTGAGAGCCACCCAGGACTCTGGATGTCCTCTCACATGGCCGTGGTAGAAGCAGTGATCCTGGAAGAGAAAATTATTGCAATCAATACAGGGAGGAGCGCTTCTAAAGGTGTGATAATGTTTATGTGAAGCTAACAATGAATCAATGTGCTGGATGACTCAGTGTAAGAGCGTCCCTGAAGGAGACCCTGTGCTGCTGGTGAAGACACCACACACTCTATCTGAACAATGAAGAATCAATCAGGCTCGACGGTGTTCATAGGAGAGTGGGAGCTTGGCCACACCAACATCCCGATGAGGATTTGAACAACAAAGGCTGAATTTGAAGAACTGTAATAAAAAGAGGCACATGTTTGTGAAGGTGGCCCTGCAGAGACTCCCTGCTGGAGCCTTCTTCAAAAAGCCAAAGTCTCCCCAGTGCCCCGATCAGAGTGGACAACAAATAACAGAATAAAACATACAGCTGTGTGCGAAGCGACCAGAACTACTGGCTGCTTTTTAGTCCATACCATTGCATCCCTTTATGTAACCTTACCCTTGTGTTAGGCGGTTATTAATAATGGGTTTAGTATCTATAGTATCTAACTCTGAGGTTCTCTAAGTTAACTTTAACCCATTCACAGAAGGTTTACTCCTAGGTTCAATTCAACTTCAAGGCCCGATAAGGAGATTGGCAGAAGCAAACTCTTAATAGAGAAATGAAACCTGCAGCCAGCAAAAACACACACACACACACACACACCGCAACTTAGAAGAATATAAAACAATGTATTTGTATATCAGATCATATATATATATATGTATTTGTATATCAGATCATATATTTCACTGAACATTTTTATATTTTCAGAATGTACCAAATACATTATTAGAAATAAGGCATTCATTCAATCAAGGTCAATCATATTGAAATCAAATGTATCCTCTTGTGAGACCAACATCTTCCTAAAATAATTCACATTTGACAGTCTGTGTTTGCTTATTGCAGGCATGAAAACGGGTCAGGGGTGAAAAAGGTGAGAAGGATATTATCCCTCTAGGGGGGTCCGGGGGCATGCTCCCCCGGAAGAAAATGTTGAATATTCCATATTTTAAAGCATCAATCTGATGCATTTTGAGATGCATTTTTTTGCCAACTTTGGGAGAGCTGGAGAAACTTAACTTCAGCCATGAGTCAAAAATATTATGGCCTCCTTACTAAGTATTATGCAAGACATTTCATGCCAGCCTGTCACTGGGTCTAACATTTACAGTATATGAGGCACAATGTGGTAAGGGCTTAATGCAAATGGCTTAATGCATATGCAGATGGTGGACATGCTGTAACTTAACTTGTCTACTCTTCCATCATGACTGACAGCCAATACAATGTTATGTAATTCAGATTTTAATACATTTTATTGGCAAAGATAGCCTAAAACACACAATACAGTGGTTTCCAGGAGCCTTAGAAAACGGGATGGAATGCTCCGCCAAGGTTCCAAGGACCATTGCCTAGAACACAAATTATGTAATTAATGTAAAGCTAGTGTATTCCATGTTTAGGTGATGATGCTGCCAGTGACCGCAGCTGATTGTGAATAATAATAATAATAAATGATTATTATTATTATTATTGTTATAATAAAAATAACAATCTCAAAGTGCTAGTGTACTCTGTCTATGCTGCCTGTGCTGACTAACAGGCCTACACCACCTACCTCTGCATTTGCTATGTGTTTATAACTGGTACGGGGATCTTTCCCTGGCACTGCTGCCTGATTGTTTCTGACCCCTGGTTGGCTTGACTCTGGCTTGCTGGATTCACCCTAGCTGATGCTGGAAGGAAGCTGCTGGCAACACTATGAGTGGAAGCTATCATCTGCACCTTCTTCTTGTGAACTTCCGTCTGGCAGTGAGCCTGCAGAGCATGGCTGCCTTTGTTAGCATAATTGATCTCTTTGTGGCAGAGAATGCATCTGGCGAATCCCTGCCTGTTGATTTTGATGAATACATCTCCTAGATGAAAGGACACCTCTTGCTCTTTTACTGAGACCTTGCCTTCCAGTTTTAGCCACGACCAGTTCCAGCTGCATTTCAATCCAGCATCCAGCTGTTTAACAATGGCTGAATCCTTCTCCCCTAACACACTCATTCTGCAAAAATAATGTTTGTATTAGTGTTAGCACTAACTTCTAGTTTAGCCTTATTGATAGAACGGTGGACCACTTTACCCTTCAGCCTTGTCAGTCCCCTCACCTCAAAATCATCAACACGTCCTGGAAAAACGAGTTGTAGAGATTTTAGAAAGTAGCACTAACATTAACCAGTTTTTTTTTGTTTCTTTTTTGTGATTTAACCGTTTTTTTTACCGTAGCTATACAAGCTAGCATCTAACTTTAGTAACGATATCTAGCTAATGTTAGGCTAACGTTAACGGTAGCGTTAGCTAATCATTTTCCACCGGAGCTTTAGTGCTAGCTGTCTAACGTTGCGTTCTCTCCTGCTGTGTTCACATTACACATTCGTCACTACCTCCCCGAGTCGGGAGCGATTCATGCTGTGCGGAATCGCCGAGGCCAGGCGTGCTTTCAGCTTCTGATGGTGGTCTGGTTCCCGCTCTGGTCAGCACGAGCGAAGCGAACTGCTTGTAAACCAATGATCAGGTCCCTTTTGGCACGCGCACCTGTTCGCAGTTCACTGAATCTCTGGGGCTGGTTCAGAGGCCGTAACGGTACGCACCGTGGAAGACGAGACCCAATCACTGCCGCTGAGAGACTCTCTCAGCGGCAGTGATTGGGTCTCGTCTTCCACTCGTCACCCAACGGTGCGTACCATTACGGCCTCTGAACCTACCCCCCCCCTCCCCCTTAAATATTTTCTCATCGAATCTACACGATTCACGTAGGTCACCTATTTTGGTTTCAAAACGGCGAATTTCGCCGAAAGGTGAGTGATTTTCATGCCTGTTATTGACATCAGTTCTAGTCAGCACTATGTCTATGCTAGGCCCAAGAAAATACATTCCTGAGATCTGAAATAATATATATATTACATAAAATGCAAATTGAAATTAAATTAATGTTAATTAATTTATGTTAATGCATTGATCTTTTTTTTTAATTTATTATTTAAAGAAGTAAATTGCCCTTTTTTCTCCTACCTGTCTTTTTTTAAACGGCATGATGCAAAGCACATTGAGCTACCTTTGTGTGTAAAATGTGCTATATTAAACTTGCTTTTCCTTTTAATGGGCAATGACTGCCATATTCTTTATGTTCCAGTTCTTTTCTCACTTACTATATGCCAACATTTGACAGCCATACTTTTACAGTGAAAATCATGGCCAATAAGCAAACGTTTATCATTTTTTTAAGTCAGAAGTATGATACTTTTTGCACCTTGTTTCCTGCTTGAATTATCGAACTGTCACCATAAATCATCCCAAATGAGCATGGGGAAAATAAAGTCTGAGACAAGATGTATTTAAAATTCATAAACTAAAATTAGACCATTGGCCTGAACACCCGACTCCCTCATCTCACTACAGTTTTGTTACTCGTACAAAAGAAAGTAAAAACACACTTTTCATTCATTCTAAGAGCTACTCTGCCTGTGGGCCTAAAGACTTGCTTTTAATGTTGAAAAGTGATTTAACATCACAAGGTTTGAAATTATGCCTGCATTCAGTTTTTGACAATTCAAAAGTCTCTGTCAGCTCATCAGAGAATAAAGTGATCTCTTTCATTTGAACAGAAGCAGCTGCAGCTGGAGTGCTGTGTTCACGCCAACATACAAATCAATTGTCAGCGCAAACTCTCCCTGCCAAGCCCTAACAATTATTGTGTTACAGGTAGAGGGTGTGATGTGGAAGCAGTCCAAGAGATTGGGCAGTGGGACTTGTTTCAGCTGCGTAGGGAACAAGCTGCCATCTGTGAGGCTTACCGAGCAGAAAGCACTGCCACATGCAGAGACTGGAGCCCATTTGCAATTCAAACACTGTGATTAAAGTTGGTCCAAGGTTATTAAAGCTCTGTACAGTTTAAGTTCACTTTGTTTGTCCTGGTTGTAACAAGGACATTTGAACTCAAGTGGCTTTTTTTTAGGTCATTTAGTAAAAGAGTTTCTGTGTATCCACCAGAGAGCACTGAAAGGTTGATATAACATGAATGTAGACTTTATTGTTAGGTCAATTTCTTTGTTGCAATTCTTCAAAAAAGTATTGAGGGATAATTATTCAAACATTTAGTTTTTGTTTTACAAAGGACTACAGTATATGCTGAAAGATAGATCCATATTTTATATATCAATATTGATGTCAGCCTAAAGAATCCAGTATTGGCAAAGCCATGGCTCTTTGTATTTTTCTTTCTTTTTAACTCTTTGAAAAAGCTCTTGGTAAAATGAATCTCTTCTTGACTTGATCTAAAATCATCTCTCTAAAGACTTGAGCACACGTTTTAAAATGTGTCTAATGTGTCAGATGAACTATTCCAAATATAAGTAGCTTTTTGAGAATAATTGCATCTGCTATCTCGCAAAGATGAAAATATATGTTATCAATAAAACAGTCAAGTACTCAGTCTTCTCAAAGTTTGTCTATAAATCATTTGTAAATCTATGCAATCATCATCAGCAAGAAAAGGCAAGAAAAGCAAAAACGCTGCCCTGTGGAACACCACACCCAAGAGGGTCATGTTTGTATCAACAACTTGTATGCAATTTATTGGATAGGATTTCACCTTTTTTTTGCAAATCAAACATAATTATAGTCCAACATAATCCCTAAAAACCCATTTGTTGATTCCCTGACTGTAATGCTGCTCTTTGGTGGTATTGGAGGACTCTTTCAACACTCAGCTTTAAGTGTACCATTTGACAGAAAGCACAGTGGAAGATTTTCTGTGATTCAACTGGATGCGATCGTCTAAATGCATTATATCACTTAAGCATGCACTTTGTTCCAAAACATAGCACTTGGAACACGTTGTAAAGCTAAATCAGATGACCTATTCAAACCTAGCAGGTACTACATGTACTAGTCTTTTTCCAAAGCAAGTGAATAGTACATACTGGGTGACTGTGTCCACCTGCTCTACCTAAAAAACAAGTTACTAAAAGTGATTTGGTCCCTATGATGTGGCACTTTAAGCAAGTTGATCAAAGGACCAATCAGGGTGCTCAACCATCTCTTATCATCAAAAATGCTTGAGATGTGATATGTCTTCAAAGGTTTTAATAACTTTGGTCTTAAAGGTGGGGTAGGTAAGTTTGAGAAACCGGCTCGAGATACACTTCTTGTTATATTCCATGGAATGCTCTTAACATCCCGATAGCAATGAATATCTGAAGTGCTTTGACAAAAAATCCATAAAAAACGTCATCTGTGGAAGCCGTAGTACTGTAAAAAGCACGACCAATCATTTTAGCCGGCCCAGCTAAAATGATTGGATGGCCTACCTGCCTGTCAGCCTTCCATCTGTTCACAAACTTATCTCGTGCCCTCATTGGTCATGTGCGCGTTCGTGTGTGTTGGAGGAGGGGCTCTGTAAGGAAGTGGCAGATTTCTTCCGGTTGTGTATTTTCAAATTCTAGCGCACTCGAGCTGGTTTCTCCAAAATGACCTACCCCACCTTTAAAAGATTTTAATCAACTAACTTCAATGAATGTCGCTTTAAGAGGATTGTGCCTTTGCTAAATACTGTTGATGAAGACCAAAGGGAGACCAACATTCTTTTTTTTTTACATTCAAGAAGGACAATCTCCTTAGGTATTTATGCTGATTTAGATCTCACATTATACTTTTTTCAAAATCTCAGTATCCAGGTTTTAATTTGTTTCTCAGTTCCATTCAAACAAGTCGTTTTGTTGTGTCTCGTCAAATGTGTTAGTTTTGTTTATGTATTTTGTCTGTCATTTCCTGTTTTATTTTCTACTTACCTCTTGTCTTTCATTTCAGGCCCTGTTTCTTCCTCCCCTTGTGTGTTTTTCCCGCCATCATCAGTGTCTGCCCCGCCCCTGATTGTTTCCACCTGTTCCCACTCACCTCATGTTTAAATAGTCCTGTCTCTCCCCTGTCCTGTGTCAGTTCGTCTTGTTTGTTTCCCCGGATGGTCGTGCCAAGCCTCAGCTCTGAAAGGATCGCTTTTCACTCATGTCAGGTTTTGTTATGTTTGTTTATTTTTGTTGGCTTAAAGTTTTTATTAAGTCCTCTCTTTGTTACGCTAGTTTTTTCCTCCTTGTGAGCGCTTTATGTTATTTCCACCAACTACTCTGTTAAGAGGGATTACCTGAACTGTGGAAATAAATACACTTTTTTATTACATTCAAGACTTTGTCTCTGGGTCGTGCATTTGGGTTCATCAGTTTGTGTCGCGGTCCTGACAAGTTTGACTGCAGGCTGATGAGCACACTTTATTTTGTATACCTAAAAGCAGGCATGTCCAAAGTTTGGAGACCAGGTCAGATTTAATGCGGTTTTATAATGTATTATTTATGGCCCACTAGCACTGTCAAACAGAATAAATCTTCCAAATGTAATTCCTCCTTTTACCACATGGTGGCAGCACCACTCTAAGGGGCCGTTCTCATGCCGAAATGTAAAGGTCCCATGACATGGCCATTTCTACTGATCATAATTCCATATTTGAGGTCTACTAGAATAGATTTACATGTTCCAAAATCACATTGGTTTCTCATACAGCATCTCTGTATAGTATGTGTATTCACTCTGTCCTAAACGGTTGTGTTTATGTGTTACAATGGCATTTGTTAGCAACCAGAAAATGACACCAGTAATGACAAACAGATGAGAATGCTGCGTGGGGTCTGGGTGCCGTGTTGGCGGGACGTTGCAGGGCTCGCTGCTGCGAGGAGCGGCCAGTGTGAGCTGGATTACTGGTGTCGTTTCCTGGTTGCTGCGTGGGGTCTGCCTGATCGTGAGTGAGTGAGTGAATCCGTGGAGCCGCGGCTGAGAAAAGATAAGGCTGAGTGAGTCTGTGTGTGTGAGGAGCTCCACGGATTGGTCCATTTGGTCGTCGTTACGTCAATGTGACCAGGAAGAAAACAATGGAAAAAGAGAAATCTCCAACGAGGCGTTCTGGGGCAGCATAGACAGGTCTTTTCTGTGTTAGAGTTTTACTCGCTACAGGGTGTACTTTGAGGGTTTGTGACTCTGCAGACATAACACACAAGGGGACGGGTAATAACCGGAAAAGCAGGACATGGGACCTTTAAGCCGATGGTATTTGCGTTTGCCTTATCTGTTAAAGACACTGTATTTTTGTCTTGGTATTTCCTGGTTTCTTTTGTTTTGGGTGGATCCGTGGTAAAACCCAGAGTGGACTTGTTTTAGTTGCCTTTGTTTGTGGGCCTACAGTATGAACTGGATTGCATTTATGTTGGGGTTGTCAATTCTTTGCTAAAGCGGATTTAACTGTATGTATTGACTCTTTTCCCCACACATTGCCCACACTTTGATTTTATATGTGTTAGCCTACTTTCCCAGAAATTGATGTGATTTATTTTGAATTGCATTTCAGTGATGAAGGAGATATTTCCCGAATTCATTCATTAGTGTATGGTTTGACTGAGCAATTTCTGTTGAATATATTAGATTATTATTTGTCAGACTTGATTCTGACTGTCACCCCACTTTATTAAAAATAGGTCAAACCTGCTTCAAAGTTTAAGGTATTCCATATAGTTTGTTCAATGTTATCTGACTCTCCAGAATGAAAGGCAGTGTTTTTAGAGTGGTTCACACCTGAGTGGCTTATATTGGGTTACATTGCCATTTGAAAAATAAAGATAATTGTGACAATGAACATTTTTAATACAGTGTATTTTTATGTTACTTTTATTTTAAACATTTCAGAAGGGACTATTGGCCCTCGCCGGGTATATTCACATTATCAAATCTGGCTCTCTTTGAAAGAACTTTGGACCCCCCTGCCTAAAAGCCCTAAAGAGTAACACAGCCAAAGGCTCCAGAGCATTGTGTAAAGTCTTACAGCTTTAAGTGGATCTTGACATTTTGTTTAACAATTTACTTTTTAAATAACAGTTTTCTGCCCACATTTTGTGATGAGGACATTTCAGAAAATCTAGCAAGTCAAAAGATAAAATGCAAATCTCATGCTGGCTATTCCTCAGTATTATTAACTTAGTGCTGACATACAAAGGTCATTTTAACAATTATTCAAAATTATATTTCTTAAGTTACAAAAGCTTATCTTTCTACCTCTGCAAAAACGTTGTGGGTTTTAAATGTGTTTGTTGGTTAAGAATAGCAGCCTCTTTCTGCATATATAATATGGTTAAAGAAAAACCGACATTTAACAGTGTAGGATTTCCATTTTGAGTTATTTTTGTATGTACTGTGGGGATTTTCTTGCTATGTGAAATCTCATTCCTCCAATTTGCCCTTTTTTGTAGTACTTTAGTTAGTGATATCCTACATTTCATACAGAGTCCAGAGAAAAGGGGATTCTCTGTATGAACTGCATATTTACTCCTTTAGTTAAATTAGTTTGAACTCATTGAGAAAACATAAAAATGACTTCATCAAAGTGAGACATATACCTCCATTTAAAAATATCCTTTTTAATGTCCCTAAGTTCTCATGACATGCCAAATCACGTTGATATAATAAAGGTTTTAAGCCTGCAAGCTGATTTGAATACCATACTGAAGCAAATAGCACCCAATGACTTCCTGAGGATAGAAATGGTACTAGAAAGGATTTCAAACATTATAATGAATTGTAAAAGAGTTGGCAGATATGTGTACTGGGTTTAAGATCAGAAGGTCAAAGGTGCTTCCAATTTGGACATTTTCTTGGGGCCAACAACAAATGTCCTCAGGAAACCAAAAGCAACAATGCAAATAAACAGCATTAAAAAGAGGGAGGGAAACAAGTATTACTCATACCTGCATACTTACAGTGTAATTGTTGTTGGACACAGTCACCGGCTGCCCATCTTCTGTGTAATAGGTCTCTGTGAAGTCTGGACCTATGAGCTCCCTGGGAAAGAGAAAGAGAAAAAGGGAGATAATTAGGTCTGATTTGACTTTAATGACCACTGTGTAATTTAGGTTTTAGCAGCCACATGTAGAAACGGGAAGTAACATAGAAAAATCGTCTGAGGTCATGAACAAATAGAACACTGCTTTCACACTCCAGTGAATTGTCTTCATCTGTTTTGAGGACCTTGCTTTTGCGCTGCAGTGAGGTCAAAATCAAGTTTTATCACCCATAACCCAATGGAGAGAGGAAAGGCCAAGTTTGAAGTAATTGTTTTTCTGGAAACAGGAAGTGTCTTCTTTGATCAGTCAATAAAATGAGGTGATGCTATTAGCTAATGTCATTATGTAGACTAGCTAGGTCAGGGGTCGGCAACCTTTTTGATATGAAGTGCCATTACAAAAACAATTTTTACCAGCGTGCCGAAGATCGTGAATTATCAACGCGGGGGGGGGGAGGGGAGCTCGACGCTCGTGAACTGTCAACAGGAGGGCGGGGGGAGCCTCGCTGCGGGGAAGCAGTGTGTGGACCTGTCAGCGCTTACATGATGCCGAATTTAACAAACAAATTTAAATAATTGGTTTAAACGGCATAATAATAAGGACGATCGTCCGTTCTGTGATTCTCCAGAACACACATGTTATGATATTAGGGTCATGCAGAGTGAGATGAGATCGCTGTCCCTTTAAGAGAGATAGAGAGGGGTGTGTCGTGTGCATGTGTGGATGGTAGAGCGAGAGTGAGCGAGCGTGTGTATGTTTCTGGAAGTGAAACCAGGCAGCAGAAAAACAGAGGTCTGTGATGTATTTTGTGAAACAGAAGAACAACTAAATAAATGCAACGGCCTCCCAAGAAGAGCTCGCCTCTCTCCAGTCATTTAAGCTAAAGTGGGTTATTGAACCTGAAGCTTGTTGCTTCTGCCCTGGGAGACGACAGAGAGTCATCCCCCCTGTTTCCTCGACTACGGTCTGGGAGCCGACAGGAAAGTTCAACACACAGATGGCCAGTCCGCCCCTTTGTAGCATATTATTTCGATGAGAGATGAGCAGATCGCCACTGGGCTTTCAACTAAAGACACAGCCACGCAAAAACTGCGGCATTTGTACAGCTCCTTATGGGTACTGCAATTTGTGATGTGCTTTCCTCTGTGGTGAAACGATCAGCACTGCACCACGGAGGAAAGCGGCAGAAAGTCGCCTGGAGTTAAAGAGAGCGGGGCTGCGTTGCGTGCATGGCTTCCTTCTGCAGGTAACGGGGAGACGCGCCCTGGCGGCGGTCTCGTTCAGGATCCGAAAATAACATTTAAATATTTTGCACACTTATTCCACTTATTCCTAGTGTGCCACTGGTTACGGTGCCGCTTGCCAATGGTGGCACGCGTGCCAGGGGTTGCCGACCTCTGAGCTAGGTGATTGACAGCAGCTGACTGTTGCCTAATGGAATGCAACATAGTGGGTCATGTAGTAATGTATTTCTTCCTTTTAGATTGGTCTCTTTTGAATTACTGACTTTATTGAAGTGCAATATTAAATCACCTTTAAGTACCTACGTAAAGGGGGCCTGTAATGATTATGTTCAGGTGACGTGTATATCAGTATGTAGTGTCTCTACTTTAAAGAGTCCTCTCCTGCTGATGTTCAGGTGTATATCAGTACGTAGTGTCTCTACTTTAAAGAGTCCTCTCCTGCTGATGTTCAGGTGACGTGTATATCAGTATGTAGTGTATCTACTTTAAAGAGTCCTCTCCTGCTGATGTTCAGGTGTATATCAGTATGTAGTGTCTCTACTTTAAAGAGTTCTCTCCTGCTGATGTTCAGGAGTATATCAGTATGTAGTGTCTCTATTTTAAAGAGTCCTCTCCTGCTGATGTTCAGGTGTATATCAGTATGTAGTGTCTCTACTTTAAAGAGTTCTCTCCTGCTGATGTTCAGGTGTATATCAGTATGTAGTTTCTCTACTTTAAAGAGTCCTCTCCTGCTGATGTTCAGGTGTATATCAGTATGTAGTGTCTCTACTTTAAAGAGTCCTCTCCTGCTGATGTTCAGGTGTATATCAGTATTTAGTGCCTCTACTTTAAAGAGTCCTCTCCTGCTGATGTTCAGGTGTATATCAGTATTTAGTGCCTCTACTTTAAAGAGTCCTCTCCTGCTGATGTTCAGGTGTATATCAGTATTTAGTGCCTCTACTGTGACATGTCTCCATGCTTTAATGTTCAAAAAGCTCTTTATTTTTCTCATACTGCCGCACCTCTTTTCACCCTCTGTCTGAAACCAGAGCCCAGTCTGCTCTGATTGGTTAGCTGGCCGGCTCTGTTGTGATTGGTTAGAAATGTCCCGCCCCCTTAGCCATGTACAATGTGTTGGAGCGCTAGTCAATAGGAGCGCAATGTCACATAGTGATATCAGTATGGTCCGGAAGTAAACAACAAAGGAGTCCAATGGAGGTGAGAAACACCACAAAAGCATTAATATCTAATAACCTGATAATTATAAAGAGTAGTTTGTCAATTTTAGACAGCAAGTGTAATATTATCCTTAGTTTCATTTTACAGACTCCAGCAGGCAGTCTTGTCAGCATGGCTATGTTTTACACAGAGAGGGTCTAACATGAATCTAAATCACAATTTGGTATTTTTCTGTACCAAAAATTCTCTTTTCTAGTTTGTTTGTTTTTAGTGCCCAAACCTGAGTGAACAGGCGGGAGCTTCGTTTAAATGAAGCAGCGCAAAGAGAGTGGTTGTTATTTAGTTGGAAACAGGGTCCAAGATGTAGCCCTGAGAATCGACGTCGCACTACATTAGCCGCTTTCACACCAAGTACTTGTCCCTGGTACTTGTTCCCCCGAATTCTTTAGTCCCTCGAACTGTCCTAGGCCCCGTCCACACAGAGACGATTTCAGTTGTATCCGCTAAGGTTATTTATCGTATAGACCAGTGGTCACCATCCTTTTTAAGCCCAAGATCCCTGACCTCGTGAGGCCTTGGTGAAAGGCGAGATCTACCTATTGCAGAATTGAGTGAAAAAGACAGCCCAGACAGTACTTCCAATTTGAGGCCTTTTATGTCGGCTAATTGCATCTGAATTACATCAAATCATTTGGTGCAACTTCTAATTTGATTAAACCAAGAACACAACATATTTAACACGTCAAAAAGGATAAATATATATATTTAAATCATACCTATCATTTTAAGTTTCATTCATTCCTTCATTACAATCCTAAATATAAATGTATGTAGCTTATTTTCCATTTGTTTGAGTGCATGAGTACATTATTTTGTGGACAACAACAATAACAAAGAAAAAAATTACATCTTGCAGTGAGCAGATAACATAAGTGCCATTTTAACTGTGAGGCTTATCCACTCAAGCTTCATGCAAGTGCAACATTTAACATTAACATTAAAACTAGCTATTTTTTACACAATTCTTACAAATTCAAAATTCTAACAACATTCTTTATCCGTGCGTTCACACCGGACGCGATGCGATTTTTGGGGGCGGCGCGATTACATGTAAAGTCAATGCAAAGACGCGGACAGACGCGGTTGATGCGAATGACGCGTTAGCCAATCAGCGGTGAGGATCTCAGCCTGCCGTCACGGACGCTGAATCAGAAAACCAAAACATCAGCCCATAGCTGTTAGCACACAGAGCTCACGGCTCCTCGTATCTGTTCAGAAACTGGACAAAAGTTAAACATGTACAACCCAGCTAGCGGGGAACGTTCTCACAACTTTGGCTAACGTTACCTACAGGTTAAAGAGGGTTTCATCCCTCCCAATTCTAATGTTTTAAAGAAATGTTTTAATCTGATGTTCAAAGAACGTTTTTAGGATGTTTATTATTTCAAATAATGTTCCTTTAAGGTTAACTAAGACATAACGTTTTAACTTCAACATTCAGAGGATATTTTCAGGATATTATTGAGGCCTGAGATGACAGAAAGTTTTTTTATAAAATGTTCCTTTAATGTGATATGTTAACAAAGGTGGAACGTTTTGCCTGCAATTTTCTAAGGATGTGTTTTGGACGTTGTTGGGGTAACACATTAAAGATGTTCTTTATAAAACGTTCCCTCAATGTTACATGATAACAAATTAAGAACATTTTCAAAGCAACATTCAGAAAATGTTTTCAGGAGGTTATTCTTTTTTTATAAAACGTTCCTGTGATGGCAAATATTACATCTGTAATATTCGATAATATTTTGCACATCCTTTATTCATATCGGATGCAAAACAGCTGAAAAATGACCGGTAAAAGTTGTTGGGTATCAAGTATTCCCATGTTGCTACTACGCCCCTGAATGCACCACAGTTCCCATTCCATACAAGTCTTTCACTCTCTTTTTGCTTTATGCCACCGCTATATTCAACTGAAGAATTACAAGAATGGGGAATTGCTTCAACCACTTGGGCTTAGGAACCTAAAAAAGTCTGACAAAGAACCTTTCAACCACCATGTTGCAGCTCAGAGTGACTGACAGTAACTGCCTGACGTGTGAGACCTCATTTTATCTCAAACTACACTTGCCAACTAAATCTCTGCTTTGAAGAAAGAGCAAAGTCAGACAAAGCCTCAATGATATTCATAGCTTCTCTCTTTGCTTGCTGACATCCCTGTATGATTTTCTGATATTGCCATGCTTGATTGCTAAAAGCATAATCTCTTCCAAATGAAATGTTGGATCAGCAGGACCGGAGCCTTTCATGTTGATGGAAGTTGGGCATTGATAACAAAAAGAGACGGAGAAGGAAAATATCCCAATGCCTTCGCTACGTTTGTATCATTTGTTAGTTACTTATCTCATGCAAATCCTTATCTGTCCAAAGCAAACTTTTCTTTATCTGTTAGTGCTCTGCTGAAAGACAGCTTGAGTGCAGAGTGCTACAATAGGAAAATAAAATGCATTATATTATGGTTTCTAAAAGGTCACCATACGACAAAAATTCATTGGCTCCATTTTAGCCTGCAAGAAGAAAATGTGACATTTGTCATGTCTGGGGAGAAGGAGTGGGCTGTAAAATGCCAAGACGTCCCTGGACGGACGCATCCGTGCTACAGATGTATGGATCAGTGAGACCACAAGGACATCTGGCCTCACTCTCCCTCTGTGTGGCTGAATCACTGACCAGGCAGGAGACACACTCAGAACATCCCTGAGCACAAATGGGCAAATGGAAGATGGACATGAATAGATGAGCCCAATCTCCATTTGGTCCAGGGAGCCCTATTGTATTATTCATTGAGGGAGATCGTAATCGAACATAATCCAGCTTTCTTATCCCTTTTTATTGCAGACAATTTGTTCTGTATTATAAAAAGACTGTTTTACGTGGCAATCCAATAATGTTGATTTGATTGAAGCTTGTGCACAGACAGAAGTGTGTGAAATTCAACTCTTATTCAGCACAGTATTTACACAGCATTTTCATTAAAGTGAGAAAGAATGAAATTGCTTTTCATTGCAGGTGAATGTCTTTAAAGGATGGTATAGAGACAAATATTTTACTCAAATGTCTCCTACGGTTTAATTAAAAACTGGGGAAACGGTGTGATTGACGGTATCAAACATTGAAGCCTGGTGAAATGTGAAAAATGATAAATGACCTTTTACATTCCCGGAGAGACACAACAGGCAATGATGAGTGTGCGTGGTCAGGGTAAAGGTCTCCCACAGCTGGATTGAAGATGTCAGGCCAGCTTTAAATCATTTGCCAATTTGTCAGGTTGTGTTGCCTCTGCTCTTTTGAGAATGAAGCTGATTGGCAAAAATACAATGTTCTGGTTGTCTAAAGGTGGGTTGTTAATGTTGGTGACACCACGGTTTATTTCTTGAAGGATAACTTTGGTTTCTTACTAGCTGGTTCTGTTTTCACCTTGTTAATCTGTGTTGGGGTCATCATCATCAGACATGTACTCAGTGTTGGGAGAAGAAATCAGATTATCAAGTAAAAGTAGCAATACTACAGACTAAAAATAGTCCTGCATTTTTTTGTATTGCATCAAAATATACTTTCAGTGCCAAAAGTTAAAGAACGAATTATGCAGAATGGCCCATCGAAGCACCATATATCTAAAATGATTATAATCATTGATGCATTCATGTGTTCATTACTTGGTAAAAGTGGTGTTTATTAACAAAAGCTACTGGGTAGTTTAACCTACAATTATATATGATATTGTACAAGTTAATTTATATTTTGTATTAATAATCTAAACCTGCTCAGTAACTAGTAACTAACTCTGTAAAATGTGGAGTAAAAAGCACAACGCTTGCGTGCAAATTGTAGTGGAGTAGAAGTGAAAATTAGCATAATGTGAAATTACTCAAGTAAAATCTAAGTATTTAAATATTTTAATAACGTACAGGACTTGATTTAATGTACGTAGTTACATTCCAGCACTGTACGTACTACGTACTGTAGAAGGAACTACCACAGAGGAGGTTGTGAGTACTTTCAGTCACAGAGCTTTACAGGTTTGTAGTTGAGATGAAAATGGGTGTGGTCCAAGCAATGGTACCATAAGTAGGGGTGGAGGAAGTGGGGAAATGGTCATTCGCCCCAACTCCTTCACTGTATGCCCCTTGAGCCATTTGGCAATGTCAAACTTTACAGATGTACAGTTGAGATGAAAATGAAAGGCCGATTGGAAGATGGGTGTGGTCTGAGCAAGAGCACTACAACATTATCTGTCATTCTAATTACAAAGTAGGTTTTATTTTTGAAGCTATGGCCATCGGTTTGATCAGTTATTACAGCTGACATCTTAGACCACGGCAACATTACATAACATAACAAGCCACAGTTTAGATTCATTTAATCCATTTTATTTAGAGGTAACATCAAATGATGGTAAGGATACAAATAACCCCTCTGAAACAAGTATGGCAACATAAAGTCAACCTAGGAAGTCTGTAACCTGAAACAGATGCTTCAAACAGAGACAGTGTGGTTTATCAATTCGCCATGACTACAGTGATAGTGATGGTTTGATAACAACCGTTTGGACCAGTTGTGTTTGTATCCCTGTTAGACCTGTCCAAAATCTCCTCAATTGTACTGGTGACTCAAAGCAAAGGTCATTACCACTGATGGAACTGTCTTCAACATAGTTTTGTTTTCCGGGAGTTTTTGTTGTCTTGACTTAATGAATTGGACAGATCTGGCCCCTACATGGAGACTGTCTCACCTCAAAGGCATACATACAGTTTCACTTGGATGATGAACGCGGTTTTGTAAAGACTGAAAAAATAAAGCATAAGAAAGAAGTTCTTTGCTAGAAAAACATTGAAGCCTTTAATCTTGATAAATTAAAGAATTATTCATCTTTGCTGAAAATGTGTCAGCATAAGGAATATAATGGATAACAGCCTCAGAGATGTTCTGTGCTTTGTGAGTGTAATAATATACTCTGATCAGTACATCACTGTCTGATTCTGGAGAGTGAGTTTTTAATGTCGGCCTGAATGAATCGGGTCAGGAACTCTAGATCAATTTTGATGGTGGATGAATATGATTTGTGGTCAAGGCTGTTGATTTCCAGTCCTGCTGTCCAACTCTAATTCCGTACTTCATTTTAACCATACAAATGACCTTGGAAATGTTTTTAAATGATAATAGAGATAGTAACTATTTAAGAGCAACATAGTAGATTATTTCTCAGTGTCACATTGATTCAATGAATACAACACATAAAGAAAACCTCGCAGAACTTGATACAAGTCATAGTTGGTATCAAGTTGAGTTGCTCTGCTCCGGAAATGAGATGATTTTGTGGTTTGAATAAACCTTACCAGCCTCATTATAATCTTGTGTGTGACTCTTCTGCGTTTCCTCTTCTAGATACAAACCTCCGCCTCTTTAGGAGGAAGTGTGCAGACTGCATTTAGTGATATGGTCTACCAGGAGTGCTCATTAAAATAGAGCCAGTGACCCCAGAAACAGCAGTTATATAAAACAAATTAGTAGATCAATTGCTCACATACAATCTGATTTGGCACAATGGAATATTTCCAAACTCTCATTATTTGGCAGAATTTAAACCATTAGGATGAAAATTCTCTTCAGACTATTGTACCTTTTTCAGCCAATACCAATCTAGGCATCTGTATTTAAAATGCTAGTTAAGTTGATTTCCACATTGATTTAGGAGAATAGGAAACCTAGAATGAATTGATATTATTATCTATCCAAAAAATGACAAGGAGGCCTTAATCTCTCCAGTTATAAATGATATTACTGGGCAGCAGTCCTTCGTGGAATGGCTGAATGGTAAATGTCAGATGAGGAGACAAACTGTTTTGAATTAGAAAAAAAACTAATGTCAACTTGTGCCTTTTTAAGAGGCTGCCATTTTCAGAATGGATGGAAAGGGGTGGAAAGACCTCTTAAAATATCAAGAGTAAGAGATTGCAAAGAATTTGGATCTTCTGCCAAGAAAATGAGACATTGATTTTAGAGCATGGGCAGAGAAATGATTCATTACAAAAGATCAAATGTACATTTTAAATCATTTAAAGAATAATAATGATCCAAAATGGAAATCACACACTGGTAATGGATTTATACCGGATAACTTTGAACATTGATTAACCACTAGACCAAACACATTATATTATAGAAGCAATCCCTGATGAAGCTATGAAAAATATAAAGAGGGCTTGATTAGAATTCATTTGTATTGTATAGGGATGATGCAATGTAACATGTTACCTGTATATTACTTTATAAGGGGAAAACAATTATGACTTTATCTTGAGAGGTTAATAAAAGTTACTCAATAGACGCTATGGAAAGATTTGTTGTGATGCGCTCAAGTTATTTATTCCTTTTAATGACTAAATTGATAAGATTATACACTTATTTATTGTTAAATTAAGTCAAAACTGAAATATTTTCTTCGTTGTATTTATTTTTATATCTGTACTATTTTTGCTCTTATTCTTTGAAAACTCCTCTCTATGAGGTTAATTATACTACTATTTTATTATTTTTTATTTACTGATACAGCTGTGAAGTCTGAATGTACATTATGATGAATAAACAATTTATACAAAAAAATATATATATCAGTGGATGTGGAACAAGTGATCATCAGCCCTGATTCTGAATAATTACAGCAACACACCCAGCCTTTCCCCTCTCTCATGGCACAGTTACAGAGCCACAGTGTAGCGGGGGTCAAAGCGCTGAGCTGCTTCCTAGAAGAGGAGTAATGGGCTCTGTCCTCAGCAGAGGGGGGGGGGGGGGGGCAGACAGACAGCCTGGCTCTGGTGTGCTGATAACATTTGCTCTAATGAGCATGCCGAGAGGATAAACAGCTACACATAGCCGTGTGTGTATATGTACTGCAGAGGTACTGTGTTTTTATACCTATGATCTTTTCTCCTTCAGCTTCTTATTGGTTAGCAAAGCTCCTATATCCTGGTTAAACAAGTTATATGATAAACCACCTGGGGAGGGGAGAGGGAAAGCAATAGATAGTGATAGATGAGTGAAAGAAGGCATGGAACTGTCAGAGCTTAGTGAGCAGGCAATCTAAAGACTGTTTCTCAGGTGTTGTACTACAGAGATGTCGCCTCAGATATCCCCACATGGAAATCAGGTGCTGTTTGTATGTGATCCTTCAAGAAAAAAAACTGTTCTCCAACTAGAAAAATAACAACAGGCACATTCAGGGTTCTACACAGTGTGAGGACATTATAAAAATAAATACTTTCTAGAACCCAAGGTGAGTGGCTGAAAATTGATTGTTTTTTAATCCAGTTACCATTGATAACGTTTTTTTAAAGAACAGCAATATAAACATCTGAGTATCTGAAACCAGTGAAGGTTTGACGAGTACGCTTAAACAGAGAAGCAAAATATTCAAAACTATTATTTTTTTTTAACTATTATTATTATTTCTTACAAATACAAAAATAAATTCCAAATGGAGTTTCTCTGTAACTTCAAGTTTGCAATAAAGGCCTCATTGCTCACAGTTATACCTCGTCTGTTTTAGTGCAAAGGCAATTTTACTTTGCCATTTAGATATTTGAAATCAGAAGTGCCAAAAAAAAATGCCAAATTAAACTCAGAAACGAAAAGTTTGCGTTGTAATATCATTTTCGTATCTTTGTGAATCGGACATTCAGACGGGGCTGATAGGCTAAGCAAATAATCTAAAGTACAGTATATACTTTGGATGGATGGATGATGGATGGATGGATGGATGGGTGGGTGGGTGGATGGATGGATGGATGGATGGATGATGGATGGATGGATGATGGATGATGGATGGATGGATGGATGGATGGGTGGGTGGGTGGGTGGATGGTTGGATGGATGGATGGATGGATGGATGGATGATGGATGGATGGATGATGGATGGATGATGGATGGATGATGGATGGATGATGGATTGATGGATGGATGATGGATGGATGATGGATGGATGGATGATGGATGGATGGATGGATGGGTGGGTGGATGGATGGATGGATGATGGATGGGTGGATGGGTGGGTGGGTGGGTGGATGGATGGATGGATGGGTGGGTGGGTGGATGGATGGATGGATGGATGGTTGGATGGATGGATGGATGATGGATGGATGATGGATGGATGGATGGATGGATGATGGATGGATGGATGATGGATGGATGATGGATGGATGATGGATGATGGATGGATGGGTGGGTGGATGGTTGGATGGATGGATGGATGGATGATGGATGGATGGATGATGGATGGATGATGGATGGATGATGGATGGATGATGGATGGATGGATGATGGATGGATGATGGATGGATGGATGATGGATGGATGATGGATGGATGGATGGATGATGGATGGATGATGGATGGATGATGGATGGATGATGGATGGATGATGGATGGATGGATGGTGGGTGGATGGATGGATGATGGATGGATGATGGATGGATGGATGGATGGATGGGTGGGTGGATGGATGGATGGATGGATGGATGATGGATGGATGGATGATGGATGGATGGATGATGGATGGATGGATGATGGATGGATGGATGATGGATGGATGGATGGATGGATGATGGATGGATGGATGGATGATGGATGGATACTTTATTCATCCCAAATATAAAATTGTTTAATAGCGTATTGTAGCTAATGCTAGCTAGTGTTAGCAAACTGTATATAAATATAAATGTGAATTGACTGAATAATTGTAATGCTTCTTTGTTATTTATATACAACTGCGGCACTGGGACTAACCCTGACCAATTTCGTGTATATGCTAGCAGCATCCTATTAGCATTAAGGCCATACGATTGACCAATTCTGAAGAAGGTAATTCGCTACATCTAAGATGCATCACGCAAAGAAACCCCCAGAAACGTATTTTACTGGCCAAGTGTTCCTATTACTTGCTCTATTAAAAGGTCATTGCCCTTGGGTGCTTCTCGTTGTGTTCCCATGTGAAACTGAAAGGATGCTGGAACACACATCCTGCAGACAGACCCAAGACAGGGCCAACTGTTGCTACCATCACAAGAACTCATGAGCAGACAAAGGCAAATTCAACCAGTATTATAGATGTCTCAACAAACATCACATGAAAACTTTGAGAGCAAAATGTTCTGTTCTCTGAGAAGGTCTTATTCAATCATGCCTCAGGCTGCTAGGACTCATTTGAAAAAAGGGAATACCAGAGTTGGAGAATGGATGCATTGAAGTAGAACTATTCATTATTGTAGTGAGTTGCTGAATGGAACTATCACATGTTGAATATTAATAAATACAGTACGTGCTTGAGGTGTATTGCTCTCACATGGAGGCCTTCTGGAGGTTTACTCAAATACTTTTGTTGAAGTTAAAGACATTATTAATGTAGCTTGGCTTTAGCCTGAAAGATTTGTTGGTCAAGGTGTGAAAATGTGCTGATTTTCTTCCCATGAATACAGCCAGAGGGGAGAACTTATTCCTTCCTGATGTGAAGTTGCTCACTGATACTCTTTATAGCAGAGAAACTGATTCAACGGATGGAGAAATATGAGGTCTTTGATTGCATCCAATTTGATCTC
This sequence comes from Dissostichus eleginoides, assembly GCA_031216635.1. NCBI lineage: Eukaryota > Metazoa > Chordata > Actinopteri > Perciformes > Nototheniidae > Dissostichus > Dissostichus eleginoides. The sequence goes on along the minus strand of CM062286.1, from coordinate 21,726,250 downwards.
CCAGGGATCAGGCTACATTTTCTGGTACACTGATAAATGTAGAAGAAAATCAGTTAAACATTCATGGCTGACACCACAGACCCCAGTCTCCAGTAACCCAATATTATAACTGCTGTCAGTGTCAATAAGGCTCACTCAAAGGAAAAGAACATAACAACATGCAGAGTCGAAGGATGCGAGCATAGACCCACAAAGGGGCAGTGATACTATGAAAAATATAAAGACGTTACACAACTGACATTTATGACGTTTTTTGGAGTGAAAGTGTTTGCTTTTAAGTGTCAACATATTGAGAGAGAATAGGAGGGAGAAACCTTGGATGGATAGAAATAACAAGAAATAGAAAGTAGAGAACAAGAAGCCACAATGTTCATAAATCCTCAGAATAAATGGTCCTATTTTAGAGGAACGACAGGTGCAAAGCGGTAGGTCTGAGATGTGCTGATGGTGTGGGCAACTCAAAGCCTACTTACATTTGATTTTATGTACTTGCAGCAGCACAAAGTGTTAAAGGGCTAGATGAAGTTGAATTTAGAGTGTAGTGGTGATTAATAATGAGACTTACAATGGTATTTTACTCGGAAAAAGCTGGACGATTTCACAGGGACGCATCATTATGACCATCTTTCAACTTCACATTTCATGGCAATTTTACTTTTAAATCATGGGATTTCCTGTCAGCTACAGTCATATTCTGTGGGTTGGGACAATAGGGCCAAATTACCAGGCGAGTAAGGAAGTTAGGTCAGCTCATAATATGACTTTACGGATCGGAGGGGGAGATCTGATGATGTTCTGGAAAGTTAAGAGAGGGGTTCAGAATCTGTTAACAACTTCTATGTCAGCTTGTAATGTTCTGTACTCCAGATGGGATAGGGCCTTTTTTTCCTGGCTTGCTGGTCTTTTTCACTAGGGTAAAGGACACCATGTAGAATCACAACTCTCATCTGACAGTTGGAAGAGGAACATCCCAGGTGCTGGGTGGAGGTGGATAAAGTGGTACGTTTCGAACAAACATGGAGAACAGCCAAGGCATCCATGGTTCGGTTTCCATTTCTTGGCACCATTTTACTTAATTTGGGGACTTCTGGCCCCTTGAATTACAAATGCCAATTGGAAAATGGCACATTTTGGGCTGTCATTTACTTCAATTAGTTGTTCCAACATGCTCAAAATATTATATTAATAGTAAATATTATACCAAGGCTGAGTCCTTACCACGGCAACACCGGTTCAAATCCGATCCAAGATCTTAATTTCATTCCAATTGAATTACTTCTTCTCTCCCCGTTTCCTGACTATCTCAAGCTCTACTAATAAACGGAAATAATCCACCAAAAAATACAAAATGACCTTAGCAATCAGCGATTAGCCTTCAGTCTAAAGGTGGTCAAAGAGAATTTGATACTAAATTGTATCTGAGTCATTGCAATTGTCTTTTGTCAGAAGATTGAACTCTCTGGGGTGAGAGGGGCTCATTGCTCATGAGTTGTGGGGGAATAAGGGAATTGTTTGTTTGCTTGTGACTGCCACAGATAAAAAAGATCATCCGCTTCAGTGTCCAGGCTAAACAACTGATAAACAAAGCTACACAGGGGACTGAAGAAGAGGGATGGTTCCACTGATGACACCATTCTGTACTTGGCATAGAGAGTGCAGAGAAAAGCCTTTTTTCATTTATTGTACTCTTTCCCAAATAATACACTTTCTCACAGATAGAAAGAACATTTATCATAAGTTTCAATCCAGCCATGACAGCAGTCCACCGTTGAGCAGTGATGGGAGAATGGAGAAAGCACAAAGACAGACTGTGGTCTGTGCACGTGCCTACATGTGCTGAATATCTTATTATTACTCATTACATGTGTAAAAGTGGAAACAAATACAAATAATCCAGATGTGTCTTTGTCTCTCAGCAGGCACTGCAGCTGAAACATGATCATTTACATAGTCTCACTTTTTGACTGCTGAGACATCATGTAGTTTCAGTTAACTGGTTAAGATGCACTGACGTTTAACTCCTTATCCGTGGATATTTGAGATGCATGACCTTTGTATGAAAACTGAGAACGCAGCCTGAAAATACATCAACACCCAAGGGAGGAGTGCTTTTCACTTTCAGTCCAAACAGAACAGAGTGGTTTTCTTCAATCACAAAAAGATGAAACCTTAATTTGACAAAGCTCAACACAAACAAATATGTAAGACCATATTATTTAAAACATTTCGAAAAAGAAATGAATCCCTAGTCTTGATATCAACATCAATATGTGTGTTCAATACAGATCTGGTTAGCTTACATTAGCATCCAAAGTAAATAAATACGCAAGGACACCTTTTTTATCACAACTTCCCAGAAGCCAAAGTAACGTCCATAATTTGCTAACAGTAAAAAGAAAATGCTTTTTTCAGGAAAAAAAAAAAGTCAGTTTCCCATTGAGCATTTACTTAAAAATGACAAACTGATTAATCAGCTAATTGTTGGAGCTCTAAAGAAATACATACTGACTGACTACAGTATGATTGCATTTTCAACACATTTCATGGCCGAATTCTGACACAGGAACTGATGTTTCCAGCAGACCATGAAACCATGCTGCGAAGGCATAAAGGAAGTGAGAACTGAAAGCTGAAGGGTGTTGTTCTAGTCACAAACCGACTATGTGTCTTGATGCTGAGATGCAGGATGTGTCAACGCGCTCTCCAGCATGTGTTAGAACAACATCTTTAATGTCTCTGCTCAGAGTGATGCCTCACTTCTCTGAAACACAGCAGCTGCGGTGTGGTTAGGGAGTGCCACCGCCTCAGCAAGAATCAGGTTAACCTCAGACCCCAGTTGGTTATGAAACCTGTGTAAAAGTCAAGACACACGTCTAACCGTTACTGAAAAAGCACAATTTACCCTTGTGTAGAATGTCATTAAGAAACTACTGTGTTCATGTGAAAATACATTGAATTATGACTAGATTATGAAAATATAAAAGACTGAATTTTTGTGTAGGTGTAAAAAGTTACAGCCTTATTTGTTCTGTTCTTATCTGCTCAAAACCTAAAATATCTACTGTGACAGTTGTATTGTAGTGTCATTAAAACATTTTTTAAGCTATGCACTGCTCAAAATTGTTGCAGAGCGCTGCGCTCAGAGTTCAAATTATTTTAACTTTGACCTTGTTTACCGCTGACCTTTCAACGTGCAACCAATCAGATGACAGCTGTACGTAGCTGTGCAAGCTAGCAGGGGAGGTAACCATAGAAACGCAACTTTACTGACTGCTATCACCGCAACGCTCTGCGCCAAACCTCGCAGTGAGCAAAGAGAAGATTGTGTACCATGTGAATGCTGCTTTACCCATTGAGAGTAAATACTGCATTTTCCTCTCTCCACAAAATGCCCATTGCATGTTGACAGTAAAGCATAGATCGGACTGTATGTAGATGGTATCTTGCCTGAGCCAATCACTAACAGAGAGTTCTTTTTTTGTGAGTTAGTTATAATGGCTGTTTTCTACTGTGACTGTATAACATGTTGATGTGGCATCAACACAGCACACATTGAGTGCATACAGTTCACCCTGAATTTGTTTTGAAATCGCTTTTCAAACTAACAATTACCTTTGACCCAAATGTTTCGCTCTCCTCAAAGCCAATCAATAATCATACAAAACAAAATCATTAAAAAACATTATTGTAGAGCTTAAATGGAGCTGTGTCCATGGCCAACTTACAACGGACAAACAGTTTACACCATATTTTCGAAGAGTTATGTTTTGTAATGACATAGAAGAAACAGATCTTTGAAATGTGTTGAGGTACATTTTAGTGTGTACCTTCTCAAGCTCTTTTTGTTTGTGCCTATCTTTTATAGTTGAGTATGTTGCATTTTCTTATTTCTCCATTGTAGAAGTGATTTTGTACTTTTCAGGGATGGTTGACAGGATTTGATGGTGTGCTTTGGCCCAGCAGATTACAGTTGTGGGGAGAGGACAGTTTGTCTTTTCCTGCCGTGTCCTGTTTGGGCCTTAGGGTGGAAAGAAGTAAGCCAATGATTTTGAAAATGGGTTTTGGAGTAGCCATATTTTCTAAATATCATTTTCTTTATAACCCAAAACTCATTTTAAAGCGCATTAGGGTTGTACCATTAGACTTTATATATTATTATCCATCTTGCAGTGCCTTGGTAAGACTTGTGGCATCACTGACATGGCTCTTAGTTTCAAATAGCTATTTTGTCCTAATAATTTAGCTAAATTGCTGTTCCTCTGGCAGGATACAGTATTAGGTTAATGCCATGATGCTGTGGCCGTAAAACATCATCGTCAAGTACTATTAAGAAAATGTATTAAAGCATTGCTAAAAAAACATATAATACGGTAACTCCACAAAAAAACCCACATTTTTGATATTACCAAAGTTAAGATTACTTGTAAGTATACAGAGTTTACTAGCACGTCACAGTAACTTGGCTTGGTCCATAGCAATACAATTATCCTAGTCCTCTCTATCCTGCTGTTATTACAGGCATGTCTGAGATGAGGATGCTAAAAAGCTGAATTATTAAATAGACGATGCTATACATTTTCCCCATAGCATCTTTATCTACAAATATGGATTCAAACACACAGCATACTGTTCAGAAAGACTCTGTTCCATTTGTTACTATCTGATCATGTGACCAAAGGCCACAGAATATGTCCATATGAAGCTGATTTCTAGAATTTATTGAAGAATATCACACCTAATGAAGCTCAAAATAAAAGCATCTGATTAGTCCGCCAGTTTTGATGTAACGCGGGAAAAAAAGCAATAACTTCTGCTCAAATACCACTCAATGAACAGTAGAATTAAGGCCGATAAGTGAAAGTACAACAGGAACATATCGTGTAAAACTAAACTCCATACCGCAGAGATTCAGGTAGATCAACGCCAATAGAGCAGTAATAGAATATTGAAGTTTACTCTTGAAAAAAGAGATCTACCTTGAACAGGGTTCACACAGAGACATAATGCTCCTAAACACAGACACCACGTGCCAACGGTTGTCCCTGTTTTAGCTAAGGATGATGCAGCCAGGACATGAGCCTGGGACAAGCATCATGAAGGGATCTGATGTGATGAGTCCATGTGACAAGCAAAATCTACCAATCACAGCCAGGCATCAGTGATGGAAAAGGATTCAGATTCTTCACTACTACCTTTAAAATAACTCAATTTCAAGTAAAAGTAAAACATCGAGAATGGTACTTAAGTAAAAGTATTTAAGTAGGATATGGCAAACACACATTTAAAGTATTAGGGTTAAAACTACTCAAATCTTCACAATTAATAAATTGCAGAACATTTCTGTTAACCCACTCATGCTTTTAGCAAAGTTTTTTCTAGAAAAGTTTAGTATGAGGGCGCTAACGTCACTTCTGGCCAAAATGACGGCCCTGCCCACTTTCCGGCCAAAATAAAGCATCAGAGCGAAGCGGAGATAATAGTTTCTTCATGTCTTAAAGCTGCTGAGTCATATATTGCACATCAAACAACAAATAAATCCACAGTGACGGTTTCTTTACTTCCTCTGCAGAAAAAAGGACAGTAAAAGAAACTGATTCAGAAATCACAGTTTCAGAGTAAGCCTGCTGCCTGCCACTCGTCCCCCGGCAGACCCACCGGACATCCATCCTATATTTATTCGGAGCTCCGTAAAAACAAAGCTGCTTATGCCGTCAGACACTCTATTTGATACGATTTCAAAAGTTTTTCCTAATTTAAGTAACTAGTAAATAAATCTGTAAAATAAATGTAGTGGAGTAGAAAGTTCAAAATTGGCTTCGAAAATGGAGTAGAGTAGAACTATAAAGTAGTATAACATTTAAATACTTGGGTAAGGTATAAGTCCCACAAATGTGCACTTAAAGGTGGGATATGTAATTTATTTCAGATACACTTTTTGTTATATTCCATGGAATGCTCTTAACATCCCGATAGCAATGAATATATTAAATGCTTTGACAATAAATACATTAAAAAAACGTCATCTGTGGAAGCCGTGGCGCTGTAAAAAGCACGACCAATCATCTGAGCCGGCCCGGCTAAAATAACTGGATGGCCTACCTGCCTGTCAGCCTTCCATCTGTGCACAAACTTATCTCGTGCCCTCATTGGTCATGTGCGCGTTCGTGTGTGTTGGAGGAGGGGCTCTGTAAGGAAGTCTGAAGGAAAAGGCAGATTTTTTCCGGTTATGTACTTTCAAATTCTAGCGCACTCGAGCTGGTTTCTCCAAAATTACATACCCCACTTTAAGTACAGTACCACCTGAGTGAATTTACTTAGTTACTTTCCACCACCGCCAGGAATAGCAACCAGACATCATAACCGGGCGTTGAGACGGTGGTGGGGGCACATAAAGTGGAAGGATTGTTACGTATACTAGGTTAAATTATAGAATTGATTAATAAAATGTGTGGTAAAATGTTTCTTTGGCTTGACAATGTCATTACCCAGATGAGTTTATGATCTAGCCTGTGTAGCATTGGGTGTTTCTTTACAGTGAAATAAAACCTCTTCCGTTTTCTACAACAAGGACAGACTTTTGCTGTGACAAGGTTGTCTGGATAAAGGAGTCTTTAGTCCCCTGAAGTGAGCCCAGGTGGTGCAGACGACTGCAGAGATGCTCCTGCCAGCTCATTAATATAAATGTTGAATAAAGTGAGGCTCAGATGACATCCTTGATTTATACTGTACCTTTGTTCTGAATGAAGCTTTGGTGCTGTTATTATCCCTTTAAAGGCAGAATGTGATATATATTACCTCTGTGATTCTTTGAATATGGAACTGATTTATTTTGGTATACTCTTTACTTGCCAGTTTCGCTTCCCCATTGAATCTGTAGAATAGGAAGCTGTGCATTACATTCTCAATGTCTGTGTAATGAGAAAACAACTTGGTGGGGGGTTTCAGTTAACATGTCCTCCATTGGAAGAACAACACAGCGTGTTACTCCCTTCATGTGACTGTTTGTGATCAGGAGAAATAATGAGAGATCGACAATTGGCAATGCTTGGTGATTGGCTGAGTACATCAACAGTATTTGAGGGGGGGTGGGGGGTTCTTTTGCGATTTGTGTCATTTTATTTTGCTGTAGTCTAATGAAGAGCAAGTGAAAGTGCGAGAGGCGTGTGGTGCAGTGGGTTGTGAGTTGGTGTTCGGATCAGGGGGTCACAGGTTCAAACCCCACTGCAGTCAGCATGTCGTTGTGTCCCTGGGCAAGACACTTCACCCCAAATTGCTTCTGTGGGGATTGCACACAGTATTGAGTATGTAAGTCGCTTTGGATAAAAGCGTCTAACACGTAATGTAATGTAATGAAAGTTCCTGCTCATTGGGCAGAGGCGGTCATTGGGAGAAAACAGGGTTTTTATTTTGACCAAAGCAGAGGTGATAGTAACCAGCCGAGACACTGACGCTGGTATTGTTTTCACCTTGTGTGTGTGTGTGTGTGTGTGTGTGTGTGTGTGTGTGTGTGTGTGTGTGTGTGTGTGTGTGTGTGTCATAGAACTACCACAGAATAGGTTTTGAGTCCCAGCTGTTTATACTTCTTTCTGTCTGTTTGTATGTCTGTCTGTTTTTGTGCCAGATATAATCACCTGATGTGTAGTTTAAGAACAAAATGAAAATAGTGTTCGAAGATGGGAAGCAAGGAGGGGGCCATTCAACATATATCGCTCCAGACTAGAACTGATCTTATAATCTGATTTAGGTCATCAAAGGCGAATCTAAGTCAGTCTGCAGTAAAGCCCGCGTCACACTGTCCCGAAATTGACACCAGATGAACACACGAATATGGAATTGTGAATTTCGCACGAAGATGGCCCCGAACTTGGTCAACGGCGAAGCAACAGCCGAAGCAACAGCCGAAGCAAGTACGATGCCTACAGAAGGCCACACGATGGCGCCCGAACCACACACGAAGGCAACATTTACATTACATTTAAGACATACAACTGCAACGAAAGTAACAAAAACAAGGCGAAAAATGCCCGATGGCACCGATGATCACACGAAGTAAAGACGAAGATGACACGATTTGACAAGATGCCCTCACGAGTGCCTTACGAAGGGCAAAATGGACACACAAATTCAACACGAAAATGAACCTTTGCAAGGTCCTTCGGCAATTTTTTGGCATGCCAAAGATTTTGCCACCGCTCACGAAGTTGCTGCCAGAGCCTGAGAAACTCCACCGGTGGTCATACGATGGCTTAAGATGCCCTCACGAAGGGCCCGATGTTGTTACGATCAGAGCCGAATTTGAACATTTCCTTTATCATGTGTCCATCTGGTGTCAATTCAGTCTTCTATATTGTTCAGTTAATCATAAAACTGCAATATTTGTTCAAATGTAGATAGTGTAAAGTCGATCACCCGCAGCCTATACAACATGACACATTACCAATTCCAGAGGAGACATGAATTCCAGTCCGTTTGTTTAAATGCATTTACACAGTAACAGGGCACTATAGGGAAATCCACAAGGCAATCAGCAATAATGTACACACTTGCGATATACAAACCGGGGTCCATGCTTCCATTGCACTCCTGAATGTCTTTTAGCTCCGTTGTAGAAAGTATTTACTGGTCAGCTGAAACAACACAACAAGCAGAGAGCCCGGCCAGCTGTCAGTAATGTCTACAATAAACTAGAGATAAATCTGCCAATAACATGGGGGGGGGGGGGGGGGGGGGGGTGACAAAGAAAGACCAAGAGTCGGCAAATGGCCAACTGAATGGAAAGGACATGAAGACAAAAGAAATTCTCTGGAAGACCGATTTTCTCAGACATCAAGCCAAATGTTGCTAATCATCTTTGTCCCTTTTCTACCTCTCCACTCCTTTTATTTACCCATCATTACCCACACATTGTACTTTAGTTGTAGTACTTTACAAAAAACTCCCCATGCTGACTGAATATATGTACACTCTTTGAGTTTACTGGCTGCCGGATATGGAGATGTGTGTGAGGCATTGCCCTCTCTTTTTAGAGCAACCACTGAACAAAACCTCACACTATCCCCCATAACAGCCTCTTTTGCCCACATAATAAATGAGGCCAAAACATGCCATACCTACCATGACCAAAATCATATTAAGCCCCCTATTAAAAATGGTGCTCTGCAATAGTTAGCTGAATGGAAAGGTAGGCAAAAGAAAAATGGTTCAATGCCTAATGAGGCCAAAACAAAAAAGCAGCATTTTCTTTTATTGAGCATTTTGTGCTGAGCCTCAAAGACACAAACACTGGAGGGGGGGCTGAGAGGGGACATTCATTACGCTGTAAGAAGGGCCGAGTGTTGCCAGGGGCGCCAACAGTGGTGATAAGACAAAGACATGATAGCAGCCAGGTTTCAGGTGCTGTTTCCCGTAGCAACACCAAAACACGGCTAGGCCTTTTATTGTGCACTGTACGACCAATATGAATAATGTCATCCTAATTATAGTCTTCCTGGGTCCGAGACAGAGTTAAGCTAAGATAATGGCCCCTGGAAAAAAGGGGGAAAGAAAAATGGCTGCAGTTAATGTAATTATGCGTCCCTCCCTGGTTCTTTGAGAAACATCTGGAAAACAGGGACAGCATCTGGGGCCCTATGAGGGGCCGCAATTAAACAATACAGCAGACCACCAAACTCAATCAGAGAAACATGTGACTGCTAGACAGGAAGCAAGAGGCTGAGAGGAAAGCTTAATGATTTCTTATAACATGCCTTGGTGTTTATGAAACCAATTCGGAATTATTTATTAAAACTGCAATAATCTATATGTTGTATTAACAATAGACACAAAGGTGTTTCTCATAGTGAGAACAGTGTTTCACACAGATCTGAAATATACTTGTGGTGGTAGCCGAGAACGTGGGGGGGGGTCGCCGGAGCCTCGCTGCGGAGTTACTGCGGAGCGCATAAAGCAGACCCTTCACGCGATAGCAGAGCGAACAGGTACAAGAGGGGTAGTTAATCGATCGCAGATGGCGTCGTGCTCGCGGACGCATTAAAAAAGATTAAACCTAAATGGGTCGCGAAATATCCTTTGGCAGACGTTAATATACCTGGACGGCCCGCCCAAGTAAAGTCTATGTGTGGGGAACCCTGGAGAAATGCCCAGATGATTATGACTACGCAGTTGCTCTCAGCTCCACTGAACTGTTAAAGTTGCATTCACATGACACGCGGTCAAACAGCCGCTGGACTAGGCAGAAGCTCTCACCTCGGCGTTGTGCACTGGTAAAAAAAAATCTCAGACCTCTCAAAGTTCAAATGATTTAAATTCTGACCCCGTTTGCCGCTGACCTTTCGACACGCAAGCAATCAGATGATGCGAAGCTGCGCACCTCACGATGAGCGAAGAGAAAATCGTGTATAATGCGAATGCATCTTTAGACTCTTTACTAGGGATGGGGAGCGAGACCTGGTATTAAACGGGCCCCGGGGCTACATTTTTAAAGACTGTGGTATTGATAAGCTCCAAAATTATCGGTTTTGTTATTAGTACTCGAGAAATAAAAATATATAAAATGGATTTCCTATTTATTATTGCTACAAAAAATTGATCTTGCACATTTTATCGAACTATGACGTTTCTTACTTGCAATATCATTATTTATTATACTCTTCACTCCAGAAGAGGTATCTCTAGCGTCTGTGTGTGTGTGGGAGGGGGGGGGGGGGGTCGTTGTTTTGGTTTGAGGCTGGCAAACTCCATTCTCGTCAGTGAAACAACTTAACCCTTAACCTATTTTGTATCATCTGATCAGCACCAAACAGAACAGCAGACAGACAAAGTTAGCAACTAGCCAGTAAAGAACGTTGTAGATCTTTATCTAAAGAGCCAGATATTTGAGATGCTAATATTAATCTTTGAGTTAGGGAGCAATCTAACACAGTCCTTGTACCTGGGCCACCTGCTATACCAGAGGAGCTAAGGGGCTATATATTTGCCCGATCGGTATGTCCGTACCAGATCCTGAAAACTTCAGACTAATCAGAACATATAATGTGGCATCTTTCCATATTAAACTAAATATAGTGCTCAAATGGGTTAAGGACAGGCAGCCATGGTGACCTAGCAAGCACGCTAACAGCTAACCTCAACCTGACAACATGCCACAGTCACATTATTTGACGAGGACAACAGGAACCTCCATGTTTGTCCCACTGGCTCTAATTGGCCCCGATGCCTGTCAATCACCCATCACCCCTATGAAGTGTGCTATCAGCTCCCTGTCAGAGCATCAAGGTTAAAGTGATGATTGCTCAGGGCAAAAATATGTTTGTCTTCTTTGCTTGCCATTGGTATCATATGTAGTTTAATTCAAGGTCTATATTACCTCAAATTCAACCATTTAATTTCCCTCAGGAGAATGCAAGCTTGTCAATAGACATCCCTGTGGGGATTGAATGTATGTAAGTCGCTTTGGATAAATGTAATGTTTATCTGGGAACATCAAGTATATAAGAGAGTGAAGATTGCTTGAGCGGCCTTGTGTTGAATGGAACCGAGTTCCACAAGCAATGGTCATATCGCTTAGTGTGGTGTGATTGGAAAAACATAATGAAATGATGCAGCACACTGGATGACCCTGTAAACAACCAACAATCAAGGGTACAAGTTGTGCCGAGCAGTGAATAAAACTTCTGCATTATTGGAGCATCATCGTGCATTAACACTTTACCAGATTAGAGGTTCAGTTCTACCACTTCCAAAATGTATATCACTTCAGTTTGGTCTCGATGTTTTGTCGAAACAAGTGAAAACATCTAAACATTTATAAACATAACGCTACGAGCAGGGTTCGACCTCCGTGGGAAGATCTCATTGGATTTCAAGGCCAACGCCTTAACCACTCGGCAGCTAGACCATTAACTTACATTCATACTTTTTATAAATGAAAAGGCATATATTAAAAATGGGACATGAGGGGAACAATTGGTGCAAATTTAAAACAAAACAAATATAGCTTAGTACACCAATCAAATACATGAAAGTGCCTGAAAGTTATATTTCTATTGTCACAAGAGTTGACAACTTCTGTCTAAAGGTATTATAAACTGTAAAGATTGACACATCTGTCGAATTGGATGGTTTAACCTGTACTAGGAGTAAATGCGAACACCATCGCAGTCCAGTGGGTTCTTTGCTTAGGCAGTTAGAATACTATACCACAGGGCCATAAAGCAGCTGGACTGATTAGCTACACTGATATCCAAATCATTAGAATCAGCACTGAGGAGAATGTTCAAACTGCATTGGACTCAAACATTCAGTGACCAAATGTTAACACTAGAAAGGCCAATCCATTTGGGGAGTTCAAGGGAAGGCCAGCAGGCTGCCAGCTGAATTCTTTGCATGTTTCTAAAATTGAACAAGGCTTGTAGAGAGAGATTTGGAAAATGCCTTGCAAGGACCTTGTGCCATCTGAAAATTCAAACAAAGAGACGTCAACTGAATCTAACAGCTTTTTAAATCTGAGCTCAAATAACATTCAGGGTAATTTTAAGGGCAACAAAATGCTGGATGGGTATTAGCATGTTAAACTACTACCAAGTGAATGGGAGAAATAGAGGAAACTTCACTCTGGAAGCTTAAATATACACACTTTAAGGCATTTTATTTGTTTCAAGAACCTTGTAATTGTGTAAAGATCAGCGTTTCCGCCAGGGGGGCGTCTTGCCGTCATTTGACGCCCTTATTCAGCTCGGGACGCCCTGAACCCGAGCGCGTCCAAAAAAAAAATAATAATTCGAGAGAAGATCGAGTTGTTATCGCTTGAAATGACGAAAAGGAAAAAGGACAAGGACATCCCTCTGTTGGAGGGGCAAAGGAGTCTGGTGGGATTATTTTCGCCGCCAGCAAAGCATGTTCCTGTGACGGAAAGTGTACTGCCGGCGAGCCTTGACGGGGGGTGCAAGTGGAGCACGCGCGTGAACTGCGAGCGCCGGAGCCTCGCAGCGGCGAAACTGAGGCTCCGTGGTAAACTGTGGTAAAATGAAGAGCCGTTTAGGAGCCGAAAGACCCGGCTTTTCTTAGTGAGCCGAGCCAAATGATCCGGCTCACTAATACGTAAAGAGATAGTATCTATAACTTAAGGGACGGCTCAATTCAAAATTCAAGTCACGTGACACGACGTGACGTCACACCCCCCCCCCCCGCTCGCTCTTGGGGTGGACGCCCTCTCAGCCCTGGTCTGGCAGAAACACTGGTAAAGGTGTATTATGGTGCCTGAGATTGCTGAGTGAGGCTGTGGGAGAGGTGTGTGTTATGTGATTGGTGCTGGCCATCAGTCACAGAGCCCTCAGGCCTGAGCCTCGTCGGGTCTGTCTCAGCACTCAGTTACAGAAGGTCACACTTTGACAGATGAGGCTACGCTGTCTTTGGGGACACACACAGTGGAGAGCAGGGCGTACTGTACACGCATCGCGTCACAAAGACTGTGAGTCTGTGCAGATGCGCGACCATGCAGAAATGAGAAGTAAATATATGATGTTTCAAGGCTGCGCAGCTGCTCTAACAGGACTTCCTAAGCACAAGCCAAACCCGAAAGTCTGCAGAGTATAAACGTCTGACAGTCCAAGGCTCACATCGCCCAAACACCAGCAGATGATTCCTGTCTCATTCTGCTCTCTCCGTGTACTCCTTGACCTCCAGGACTAACTTTCACTGAGGGTTTATTCGCTTTCCTTTGAGCTTCTCCAACTCTCTGCAGTTTCTCTGCCGTTCCCACACTCCATAGACTTTGAAGGTCAATTCATTTCCCTGGTACTGACTCATACGTAACCCCCCCATCCCCAACACACATACACATATCCCCCCCCCCCCTCCTCTCTCCCCTCACTCCCTTCCTCCTGCCAGCTGAAGCAGCTCATCGACGTGCTTTTCTTTGGGATTTTCGCCTCGCAAAAACAGTAGGAGGACGCTGAGCTGCCAGTCATCGTCATCCCGAGCTGGATTAGAGCAGATTAACAGAACAAAGCTCATTATTGATTTTAATCAGAATTAAAGTGGAGACACTGTGGGGCCGCATCCAAGTTCAGACAAACGAGTGCCTGGGGAAAAATCGATGAAGGAAGCGGGATAATAAAAAGCCATTGCCAGGAGAGCGCTTAAGAAGTGCCGCTCCCTCTAAACGTGTCTTTGTGAAGTCAGACTCTCAGAGGACTAGGTGCTAATGAACACCTTGTCATGTGTGCCGTCTGGAGTCCAACAATACGTTTAGCTCAAGTGGACGAGTTTGCAAGGGTCTGCCTCATCATTATGTACAATAGATGGCATGTATCGTCCATTTCATTACAGATCATCCCGGTGTGGCAGTGTAATCAAGGCTTTCATTAACATACAGAGAGTTTACACTTCATCTGAGAACCTTGAATAGAAAATGTGCAATTAAAATCAAATATGCTCTTTAAGTGCGATGCCAACACCCTGAGCTGTGTGAGATACACCGAGGCCAGAAAGAGAAGCTGCTGAATGCAAACTCACTGAATGATACGGCTAACTGTTGTGATTCTATTCATATTTAATATATTATGGTTAGGGCTGTCAGTCGATTAAAATAGTTAATCTCAAATTAATCGCACATTTTTTATCTGTTCTAAATGTACCTTAGAGGGATATTTTTCAAGTTTTTAATACTCTTATCAACATATGAGTGGACACATGCTTTATGCAAATGTTTGTTTATTATCATTTGAACAATGAGAAATATTCTCATGAATATTAAACACAACAATCTCTGAACATTACAAATATTCGCCTCAATTCAACCTGGAACCTCTCTCATACAATACAATAATACAATACAGTGTGTGTGTGTGTGCGTGCGTGCGTGCGTGCGTGCGTGCGTGCGTGCGTGCGTGCGTGCGTGCGTGCGTGCGTGCGTGCGTGCGTGCGTGCGTGCGTGCGTGCGTGCGTGCGTGCGTGCGTGCGTGCGTGCGTGCGTGTGTCGGCAAAATGCCGCTCCTCTGTTTGCATAACTGTCAAAGCATGAGACTGAAGTTCCCACTGTGGGTCAAAATAATGCGCTGTAACCCCGAGGTGACTGTCATTACTGAGTGAAGTCCAATAGTCTCCGGTGAGCGCAACTGTGGAAGTCTTTCTTAAATCCTCCTCTACTTTCGCAAGCTGTAGCCACCCATTTAGCGATCTTTGTTCAAAGTTTGCTGCTCGTTTCATTTTCTCTGTTAAAGAATTAGTTTTGCTATTATAAGATTATGTTCTAGCGGTTGAGGAAATTGCTTTCCATGAAAAAGTAATTGATGGAAGAATATACCTCAGGGTTTGATCCAGTGTGCGACTGCAACATGAACCCTTTAAACATGTGGTCCACTCTCTACAGCTGAAGATAGTCTGTTATCTCAGGGATATATGGATTATACTTATGGGAAAAGCAAGTATGTTTCATTTAGATTTAGAAAATGTAGCATTATTTGCAACAAAAACAAAGAGAGCGAAAGACGCTAGCTCCAGTAGTGATGGGACCTACCACCCTGCAGGTCCATCTGTACATAAAGGAACAAGCGTTAGCTCATTTTATAGCCTAACTGGTAGTGTGATAGAAGTACTACCAACCGCTATCGCTAGCAGACAGTAAGCAAATATCTGAATAACTTTATCACATCTGTATTAGTGGACAACATTTTAACCAGCACCTCCAGAACATCTGGAGCTGAGCCGCAGCTTTTTCGGTCAGTGTGTCAATTATTAGCTTTCTCTAATTAAATGGTTATTTGATATGATTTCATGATTTTCCCCCAAAACTGTAATCTCAGTGTAATAAAAAACCAAATTAGTTTTACGACCAATAACAATTACAGTATTTTAAAAAGAAAACATGAGAAAAACTCATCATAAGGTCCATTTAGTTTCTGTTTTGGAGCTTGAAGGGCCCTATTCTGCTCATTTTCAGGTTCATAATCGTATTTAGACCCTCTACTGTGACATGTCTCCATGTTTTAATGTTCAAAAAGCTCTTCATCTTTCTCATACTGCCTGTGCTGCAGCACCTCTTTTCACCCTCTGTCTGAAACCACACGTACAATGTGTTTGAGCGCTAACAGAAGCGCAATTTTTACAAAGTCACTACTGAGCAAAGGAGTCCAATGGAGGCGTATCAGGCAGGGGGGGGGGGGGAGTGTGTGGGAGAGAAACTCCCTCTGGAGGGAACACAGGAATTGTAGCCTTTTGCAGACCATTTACAGTACATGCACACAAACCTATAGAATGACTACAGGAGAGGGAAAACCCTAGAAAGCAGAATAGGGCCCCTTTAAGTGATATCATGTGATCATCAGCCCATTGTGTAATCCTGTTTGTTATGGAATTGTAGATGTCCAAGTTTCTTCTTTTTCCTTAGGCCCCTTCGCTGAAAAGCCACATTTTTTATTGACCCAGGAAACATTGTTAACACAGTTAAGCTTTGCTGCAAGCATGTGAGATTGTTTTGGTGTGCTCATTACATCAGCTGGGAGGGGGGCCAGCGACAGGGTGGGCCAACAAGTGATTCACAGACAGACTGCCAGCACATCCTCTGTCATCTGTCCAGCACAGACATGTTCAGCCTTACGTCAGCTGGCATTCCACACACACACACACACACACACACACACACACACACACACCACACACACACACACCACACACACACACAATCTATTCCCAGGATCTGTGTGTAGGTCAGCTCCCCCCACGGCACATTCCTAGCTCATTCTCATTCCCTCCATCTCTCCTCCTCCTTACTCATGTCTGTATACTTGAAGTGAAGGAGTCACACTTTGTAGGACCAGTCGATCATTTTGATTTAGCACTTGGTTCTGATTTGATTCACCTGTTCTGCTTCTGAAGAGAGGAAAGTGACAGAAGTGTTTGGCTGAAGGTTAGAAAGAGAAGAAGAAGACAGTTTGGACATCAGCTTGAATGTCACTTTGGTAAACTGTGTTCTTGCCAAACGTTACCTTTATACCCATACATTATAAACCAGTAAGTTTAAGCTTTAAGAAAATGATAAAAGAGAATCAGATTTCAAAATGACCTGGACTCATTGTTATCGGTTATTTATTACAGCATTGTACCTTTTTTACTGTCTTTATAACAATCACAAGAAATGTTCTTCATTATAATGTATTCTTTTTGCGTTTATTTACCCTTAGCAACCTTTTATTACACACATTTGTTGTGTTGATTTTGCGATTGTATTACTCCTTATCACTTAAAGGTGGGGTAGGTAATTTCGGAGAAACCAGCTCGAGTGCGCTAGAATTTGAAAATACACAGCCGGAGAAAATCTGCCACTTCCTTACAGAGCCCCTCCTCCAACACACACGAACGCGCACATGACCAATGAGGGCACGAGATAAGTTTGTGCACAGATGGAAGGCTGACAGGCAGGTAGGCCATCCAGTTATTTTAGCCGGGCCGGCTCAGATGATTGGTCGTGCTTTTTACAGTACTACAGCTTCCACAGATGATGTTTTTTATGGATTTTTTGTCAAAGCACTTAAGATATTCATTGCTATCGGGATGTTAAGAGCATTCCATGGAATATAACAACAAGTGTATCTCGAGCCGGTTTCTCAAACTTACCTACCCCACCTTTAATGCTTAATTTGAATATAAATCAACCATTATTAAATGATATGTATATATTTATTTTCCTAACCACAATCTGTTATGATATCAATATCCATTCATCATATTATCAATATATTTATGATAAACTTTGCCCTGCTTACTGCAATTATTATTATCTATCTTTTCTTTCAATCACATTTTACTTCATGTTTATATTGTAAAATGTATACCCTACTGAATGATATTTATTAAGTAATTTAATACATAATTAATATAAGTATTATTAAATCTTACCCTGTTGTTACTTATAACAGAATGCATTGTTGTTAATGAATTGCTTCAATAAGAAGTTACTTTTATCGTGACAAAAAGATGTGTTCTCTCTGTTTATTGTGATAGAGAGATACATGTATCATTATAAGAATATGCTTTCTCTTTTTTATGACAGGCTTTGCTGTAAAAAAAAAATAGACTCTTTTATTAACAAGATCATAATAAAATGATTTGGTGTCATAACACTCTCTTCCAATATAACAAGATCATTTCTTCTCGTTTAAATACACCATATATCTTTTTTTATTACAAGCAGCCCTCATTTTCTTTCCCTCCTCTAATGGGTGTAAAAGTAATGATGTTGGCCTTCAAACACACTGGCCATGTTCCAGTCCTGTCCCAGTGGAAGAGGCCTGTCAGATCAAATAAACCCAGTCCCATTCCCAGTAACTCCAACAGAATGTTTCCCTCTTTCTCTGACCTACATTCGCTGCTCCAGACCAAACTCCTGTGCTTTGTTTGGTTTAAAATAAGCACCGGCTTCCTGTCCCAACTGGGTGCCACGTCACCCCCCGTCATTCATCCCTGTCTGACTGTCAACTGTGCCATTGTCTCAGAGCTTCTTGTTTATCTGCCTAACTGTCTGTCGGCTCCTCCATTTGTCTCCTGTTCACTCCAATCATCAGTGTGTTTGCTTATCTGTCCAATAAACGCTCCGGACCGTGAACACCATGTCACTCCTTCCACTGACCTCTGGCCTGTATGGGAATCGTTGCTTTGCAAACTGAATCAGATTTACAGTATGAAATAGAGGCAAAGGAAATATGCAGAGAGAGATAATCTGCTCAGACAGCTTTAGGCATAATCACTGATCAATTACACATTAATGATTAATTTCAGAAATTCTATGAAGAGCTCTACACCTCAGAGTGTAATCATTTAAGCTGAAATAAATGATTTATTCTTTAAACAAATTGCAATTTCCAACTATTTGTGAACAACAAGAGCTAAGTCTTGTTTGGTCGATATCAGCAAAAATAAATGAGCAAGCAAAAATAATAAGAAGTGGGTAGGCACTGGAACCTGATGGGTTCCTTATCAAATGTTGCATTTTACAGAATTTGAGTGTTTGAGTGATGTCACTATGTTACGGAAGTAAACAAAGGAGTCCAATGGAAGCATTTCAGGCAGGGGGGGGGGCTGCTGTGTGTGTGAGAACTCCCTCTGGAGGGGACACAAGGATTTTAGCCATTGCATCAAGGTTTTTTTGTTTGGCTGATAAAGCTTCTCCTCAACAAAAAATGAAGGTTAACATGTAGGCATGTTAAGTTCTGAAAATGTATTTCCCAAAATGTATTTTTTTATTAAAGAAATGTGTGTCATTTCATGTTACATCTCTCTAGATGTTACACATTAGAAAATATATACCAGCCTGCCAATATAGGCTTCTCTCCTGACTAAACATATGCAGTTATACACTTAATTAATATTTGTGGGTAACATTTGAGTATGCGTAGTATTTGGTCAGTCGCTTCCCCCTGATGAACGGGGGGGGAGGTGTTGGGGCATGTTCTCTCCACCCCCGGCTCCATGAGCATGTTAAGTGATGCACCTCAGGGAGTCTGGGCACGTCTCGGGCTAATGATGCATGCAGCAGACGGAGCTCCACATGATGCTATCACAGGAACACCATGACCTCTGCTGGCCTTGAACCCTGTTCCACCTGCCCTTCATGGGACTCACCACTCATTCTGATTAGCCCCACACATTCCCTGCATTACAAAGATGCTAAAGCTATGATTCCTGCCTGTCATATTCATCTATCTCCAGGCAAATGTGAAAAGCTTTGAATTCCATTTTGTAAAACCATAACTTTGCTTTCACAGTCATAGACAAGTCCGTGAACATCGTATAATGTGCCTAATGGAACATTACATTTCTCTTTCAGTGCACCCAAGAGCTGACTTCAAAAAAGTTTTCCCAGCATATTCCTTAGAAAAATAAGAGCTCAAACCTTGTTGCTTCAGGGAAATTGAGCTGCTACCGCCTGCTATAAGCACTTCCATCCCCTGAAGCCACCCATAGAATCTTCTTTACTGCGCCAAGCGTGCAGCCTGTTGCAGCTCCCCTGCTAGATTTATACTATTTCCAGCCTAAAGCTTTCTTATTTGATCTTACTTGTTAGTTTTCTTTTAATGACTTCTATCGGTAACTTGTTAAATCAGTAAGCTGTGCCCTCTGTAACCTTTTTAGTAGAGAGATTTTGTTTTGTTTTTTTGCCGTTGAGTTGCTGCTGTTTTGCATCCACGACACTGGATACACAACATGGCTGCCTTGTTTGCACCAAAGCTAATCGGGCTAAAACTGACTAGCATGGTGGTCGGAACAACAGATCCCCACTGAAATCTGGAGGAAAATGAGGACGCAAAGAGACGAAGGAGGAAGGCTGTGTCCAGATGTATGTAGAAAAGGAGATATAGGCCGCGTTGCCCACGACACATCGTTAACTACGAGACAGATGGAATAGTGTAGGGTAGTTTACACCATGAAATACCTGACAACTACATTTCCATCAATGGCTTCCTGAATGTTAGGGCCGACAAGGAGTGCACCAAGAGTATGTATGTATTTATTCTAATATGGTGCAACTGTCAAGAAACCTTATGACCCCCTTGGATTTATAAAGTATTTTTGATTGATTGATTTGATTGATTGAAGATGTGGAAACATTGAGTAACCTTGTGGTAACCAAAACAACAAAGACGGAGCAGAGAGAAGAGGCAGAGCTTTCTGTTATCTCCCTCTATTATCGCCTCACTCAACACTCTGTGATGCACAATTAATTCCTCTTCTCAGGTGGAAGACAGAGGAGGTAATTAAAGGGGCGTAGGCGGTAAAGATGGTTCCACAGAAGGAGTACTCACTGATTACGTTCCACTTGTAGCACCAGTTGGAGGTGGCTGGATGAGAGCTGTACTTCCCCTCTGTCTGGGTACTGCTCCTGTGGGGTGAAGCAGAGATCAGGTCAGTTCAGAGCAGGAGAACACCAGGAACACTTGGCTTAAGTGCATTTTAAACATCAAAGTGTATTTACTGAACAGCCTCCATTTTCTGAGTGTTCAGCCAGCAGGTAACAAAGTCAACAAGATGCCTGAATGGCCATAAAACCTCAGTGGGAAAAAAATGCCTTTGACACACCTATTCCCTAAAATATATCTCACATTTGTTGCTTTTCTGGTATTCATTGACACGTTCTTTGATAGTAACAAACACAGATTCATAATCTGATGACTTTTTAACTTCTTCTCTAGAATTTCCCTTTAAAGTGTTATGTTACTTTTGCACTAAAGTTCCCATTTAAATGAAAAAAAATACATTAATACGTTTTCAAGATTTGACAATTCCTATATTAAAAAAGATTTTGACAATATCGCTCAGCCATAGCTGCAACTTCATCTTTATTCAACACAGTCTCACTCCCTGAACGTCCAGGAACGACGCTTAGTCAGGGTCCTATGACGTGCAGTTGTGACGCGCCGAGTCTCCTTCAGCTTCATAAACAGACGCAAAGAGCCTTCAACTGATTGCAATGTATTCCCATCGGCGGCGGTATTTGACGCTCAGGGAAGCACCGCATCGGTCCATATCGGCGGCACTTAAAGGCAATGTGAGCGTCCATTCCCATTGGATAACGGAGGATTTTACACCCGGAAGTAAGTATTCTCTTTACTGTCGATTGATTTTACAGTGATATCTGCACTACTCATCAACTCAAAAACACCAGATTATCCTTGTTAATTACACAACATTGATTGGTTTAAATTGTGTACAATGCTTTTGTATTTTTCCCCTTCGATTCGGAGAAACAAATATTTTTTCGGAGTTTAGGATGGCAGAAGACACTACACTACCCAGAATCCTCAGCTATCGTTTGGGTAATTAATCAGGGCCTTGTGTGATTTTTAATGCTGGTCATTTTGTTGAAATATTATTGAAATGATGATCATCAAAAAAGTTACCAATAGAGTGCCACAGTGAGGCGTCCTAAAACCCGGGAGTAAGCTCTTCCGGTTCCCTCGACAAAAAACCAATGCAATTTCTCCATAGGATTTTGGAAAATAGCTCGAAATAAGGTCTGTGGTTGACACACATTTAAGAACGGATCACGTTTTTGTTCAGTCGGATAATCTCCACATGTCTACCCTACTTTTATAATTTCATAAATCTAATCGATAGATTTATGATTCGATCTTTAAGGCTTAAATTGTGATTTTTTATTAGTCCGAGCACACATTTGCGAAGATTATCCACAAGTTATTCTGTAACTGGGTTACATTTTAAATAAAGAAACGTTAACCTGTTTTGTTTCAAGATTTCTGCAGTTTATTTTTATTATTTATCATTCATTTACATTAGAGCAACCATATTCTTGATAATGATTGTTTAAGTTGAATAATAATAATAATGTAATAGTTATGATGATTTAAAATGTACATTAATAGAGTGATGCAGCGCGAGGTTTCCCTCAACACAAAGCAATAGGATTTCCCTGCTGGATCTCTTGGTCAATTGAAGAAAATAAGCTTTGTAGCAAACACACGTTTATGATGTTTAATACGTTTATGATCAGCAATCTCCACATATTAACACAACTCTGGATTTTTGTAGCATGAATGTGCATTGCTGCGCATCCCCCCGCTAAGCTGCAGGCGGTCTCATGTGGGTGTGTTGACGTTTAGTAGATTTTTAGTTACTTGAACGCAACCACACGTTTCTTTTACGTATAGAAGCTTCGGACATTCACCAGTGTTGTATATACTGACGGATTTTATGTTGTAGAAAGACCCGTGAAAATCTCTAACAGTCCTTATTTCATGCTTCTAACCCCAAACCATTCAAATAACCAGACGAGGGAACCGGAAGTGGTAACATGCGAGGTATTCTCCCGGTTTTATGACTCCTTCCTGCACCACTCTACAATGGTTTTGCAGAAACATGTTTGAAATAAGCGGTATTGACTCTCCAAATAGCCACAGCTGTGCATAATGACAGCTGCTCTGGGGTTGTTGGAGAAAGATCTGGTGAAATGTCACTTCCGTCTCTGCTTTATTTCTCATTGACAGTAATGAGTGATGCAGTGGGCAGATGTTTCCATATGCAAACAGATACACACTGTATAAATGTTCCTACATCCATTTCTGGCCACCTGTGGGAGTGGAAATGAGGCTCGTGGACGTCCGCCCAGCTTCACATGATGACATGTTCAGCCCCAAACCTCTGCATGTGCCGAGAGTAGCACCAAAAGATGTTAATATCCAAAGGGTCACGTTAAACAGATGGTGATAAAAGCAGAGAAAAGTACTCATTCTAGGAAGCATAAATATCCACAGCAAATTGGTAATCTTCCCAGTAGCTGTCAGGATATCTCACCATGGAGTATTGATGTGTTTTTCTATTCTACATCTATGACATACAGATGTTTTACATTACAATACATTTACATAACATTTCATTCAGCTGAGGCTTTTTCTTCTGAGAGATATTTTTCATTACAGTTTAATATAATGTCCATATGGTTTGTATTATGAGAAACCATGTTTTCATTTTATGAATAAGCCTCAACATCACTTCTCACACGATTCTCTGGACGGGAACAACAACTGCTCCATGCTCCTTCTATGGACAATGCATCATGGGAAAAGAGAATCACTGGTTTCTATTCATTATTTAAGTCAAAGCATTTTACAGCTGCACGGAGAAACAAAGGGTTGGATTTTGTTTGTAATGCTGTTATCAAATCAATCTACCCTGGAAGGTGTGAATTGTAAAAACAATGCTGCAAAAACATAAGAAATGAACTCAGCCATTGTTCAGTTCAAGCACAAATGCCAACATGTATTGCTTGCACATCTCATGACATTAACTGGCCTTTTGGAGACATTCCTCTCGACATTTTGAACAACATTGATCAACGAATTCACAAAGCAATTGGCGGAATAATGTTTGTTTCCATTTGCGCAGAAGCCTTTTGTGTCTACACGAAGGCAGTTCAATGATACATTCTTAGTTAAAACTGTTGCTTTGCAAATGCAAGGTCTTTCTTTTCTACAAACACTTATCGTAAAGGAAGAAGCTGCAACACAGCTGTCAAGAGTCTGGAACACCATAAAACCTTTACAAGCACCGTGAAATCATTACACTCGTCTCCACTGGGGAAATACTTTGCCAAAATAAAAGAGTGCAGCTGTGTGTCTCCGTCCGAATGAACCAAAGTAAGTGTATCAAAGAACATTTTCCTACATTCTTACATGCAGAGCTGAGGATGTGTGTTTGATGCCACTACGAGCATGTGAACCCTACGCCGCACACAGTGTGTGTTCTGACACCAGCAGCAAGTGTTATCATGGGTTAACCATTTCCAAACCTGGAGACAGTTCCAATGGCTTTTTACTGTCAATCATCTCATAAAATTGCGAGATTGACATTTTAGCACCTATAATTTACCCTTACCCTAATAACATATTTGACAATCCAGCATTTTCAGTTGAGTCTCAATTTAAAAATGACATTTAGGTTTGTGAACAAGAAATTGAATGAATTAAATGTTGTTCTTTAAACTTTGCATTGATGTCTATTTTTTATCTCGTTTACAGTATACTGCACCACTGAGCATCTGCAACTCGTTTAAGCCACTATTTTATAACTCACAAATGACAATGAAGAGGTTCTGTACCACTCAAAGAATGTTGGTTTAGATGAGCCTCAGTCAGCATTATAAAACATCACTGTTAAATGTGTTTGTCCAACATGCTTTTTAAAGGGATTGCCTATAGTGTTTTGGGCTGCACAAACCATGCCAGAAATGTTACGACTTACATCCAAATTGGACAATTTCATTTTTTTCATTCAATGTTATCATACGTCGTTCATGCAGGAAGTAGTATGTTCCTTACCTTCCTAACCTTAACTGTACTTAAAATAAGTTGCTATACCCTAGAATAGATGATAATGGCAGTGAATGTTAATAAACACGCTTTAGCAGGAATAGTTTTTGCTTGGCCAAAGTGTTTTTCATTTAAACTGATGTAGACCAATCATTGTGCATTATTGTATTTTTTATTGGGACTTCTTACATCCTCATTTAGATCTTCCTCTAAGCACATTTTGATAAAAGAGGGCACAGGTGTGAGTGGTGAAAAAACAGTTCCGATAACTTAAAGGTGAAACCCTACAATGTAATGTGAAAAAAGTAAGCTTTCCTTTTGCAAGTGTTGAGAAACCATGAACTATATAACAGTAAAGCCATCAACAGAGACTAACTGTTATGTGCCAGGTCTTATCTCTTATCACTCTTCTATTTCCCATCTCTGAGCAAGGCGCCAACAAAGCAACTCATCGTGAGTTAATGAGTGTTCTTAATCATTGAACTTGTCAGTCCAACATGAAGTGACACAGATGCACTTCCACTCCTCCTGCTTCATTTTCAGCCGCTCACTTTTGTAACTTCCCCAGCTCCAGCTGAAGACCTCCATAGGTCACAGCAGAGTCACAAGGGGGGGTGAGTGGGAAGTGAGAAAAGGGAGACACGGGTGACAGCCAGGAAAGTGTGTGAAGATTTACATAAAGGAGGGAGGAAGCTAGGGAAGTGTGAACTGTCAAGAAGGCAATAAATTGGACACGGTGAAGTCTCGGTGAGCTTCAAACTGGGAGTTACATTCTCTAAAGGTTGTGTGTTGTGTGTCATATTGTGGAATTGTATAATGTTTGTCTGTCAATTATTATCTGTTTGTGTATGATTACATTGTATGCAAATGTATTTATTTATATATCTTGTTCACTCAAGGGATCCCAGTAACATAACCTGTTTAAGGAAAGGACTCCGTTCTGATGGGGGCTGCGTCTGACTTTTTCTGTCACTTTCTAATACAGAAAATCCAACAGTTCCGCTGAGATTTGTAATGAGTAAGCGGGATTGGAATTTTCCTTGGGCTTTCTTTAGATATCAACATTTTGTAACTTAAGACCCACTTCTGATTGTTGAAAATGTTTCCTAGGACATATTAGCTCACCTCAGGCTTATGTTTACGGCGATATTTAAACAGAACTGGTCATTGAAATTATTAATTTTAACTAAATGTTTTTATATTAAGTGAATTATTGAAGGTGGCTGAGGCTCAGGAGGTATATTGGGATATTACCCAAAAATATATAACCATTGGCATGACTCTCGGGCCTTGAGTCCTACCAGCTTCTCATAACTACCTTGGTCACTTTTTGAGTGTACAACCTCCAGATTCGAGTTGCCTCCCCTCCCTACACCTGAAGGCAAATGTTTTTGAAACATTTCATAAAGGCCAACCTTGAAAACATGGAAAAATGGCCTTGCTACGGCCTGACTCCACATCTCAATCAAATTCTGTGTTCACAAACAGACAGGCTTTTTGCCATCTTTAAGGTTGGCCAACATAAAAAGCTTTGGTCTGAAAATGTCATATCACAAAGTCTGTTTGTAGGGTTTGTATGCAGAAGGGGTTAAAAAATATTTCATCAGATTTCACCGTCTGTATGAAGTTGTAGCTCAAAATCTCCAAATACCATTTCCTTTAACTTTTGGAAATAGCATCTACTTTTCCACTTCCCTGCCTCCCTTTATATCTCCAGGCTAACATCTCAGGGTCCATTCTTCAAAATGATTAGTTCAGAAGCTCTGCTTACTGAGCATGTTGGGGTGTATCTGCACATTTGCTGATCAAACGGCTTCTAAATCCTCAAATTCCCTCAGCCACATTTGTGGATCTTTCACAGCAGTGACTGGTGTTTGTGCTCTGAGTGATTTGAGCTGCTTCTCCTGATTTCTCCAGGTTGTGGTTATACAGCTTTAATCTTTATCCTGCACCCCCACTGGCTTAAAGAGCAAATAAGCGTACCACGTTCCAGCTTCGTCAAGTAAACGCAAATGTATCTGCGTGTTGTGACATGTTTGATCAGGTTTCAGTGTCTGTCAATTTGGATTTGTCACATACAAGAGAGGATACGGTGGAGGATGAAAAACAGCGGCCAGTTAGAGGGAGGAAGAGTTTAACTGGAAATAAAGTTAGCAACGTCTCGTTCAAGCGGCTCACTTGATGAAAGCAGACAGTCGGAGAGACACTGAAAGAGAAACAGAAGCGAGACAACAAGGAAACAGGAAAAGACAAATCGATGGTGAGAAAGAAATGGAGAACAGGAAGCGGACAAGACAGCGCAGGAAAAGAAAGTTGTTGAATTGGACGGTGCCACTAATGCTTATCTGCTCGGGGGGGTGGATAGACACGGAGAGCCAACAGCAGTAGCCATGCATCAGATGGAGCTCCAGTGAAGCACAGCTCACACACACTGTGCCAGAGGAGGGCTTATTAGATGGATCAAAGCTTGTCTAATCTACATGCTAAGAATATGATGAGAGGGCTCTGACAATCCACCCATCCTCCTGAGAGCCACAGATTATCCTACATGGTTATGAACAGTAAACATACAAAGATATGATGATGTATGCACTCTTCAGATCTTTGATGTGACTGCGGATTGCCCCAGTGACATCAAATATGCTCTATTGTGGCTTATCTTGTGTATTACAAGATGCCACTCATTTCATTTAATGTGTTTTCAGTTATTGACACAAGAATGCACTTAAAGCTGCAATTTTGCTCAATGGCTGTCCCTAAATGGCACAACGAGACCTTACATTCTGGTTAAGTGCATGCTGGGTCTTGCTTTTTTCAATTGTTTAAGAGAGTATGTCATGTGATGTGTCATGTGGACATGACATTAAAGTGAGTCGGACTAGACAAGAAGCCAGCAGGCTATCCAGAATATTTCAAGAACCGTATTGAGTAAGTAAAGTTGAAAGATAGCTTTTGTGCAAAAAGCAAACGCAAATCACCAAGGATCGTCTGTACGATGACATGATCATGTGGTGATTCACCTTTTCCCTCTGCTTTTGGGGGACAAGGGATTTGCTTTCTGATGTCTATAAATATAAATTAGTTTAATAACCACAATCAAAGCAGTGGGCCATTTTTTAAAGTTCATCCTTTTGCAAAGATTCTACCAAAAACATCTCAAACCTGAACTAAATAAGTTTGATTCCATACTATATATTGATCAAATCAACAGAAATTCAGTAAAGTATTAAATATATACAAATATTTAGCTTCAACCCTAACCCCAATCACCCTCAGGTACGTTACATTGTATAGAATATTAAGTAGAAAGGAGTTGGTAGTTACATTTGATTGAAAGCCAATGTTGAATCATATATCTGTCAAAACTAAAAATACTGTAAAAGTAAATAAAATGTGTTTTTCCCGGGACAGAGCTTTCCTGTTACACTGATGACTAACTGCCTGTGAATCATTCACTTCTTTCTGCCTTTTTGGACTTTTTTTATTATCAGAGTGAAACTAGGCCATGAAATTGTTGAAGGAGCCCCAGTCGTCTCCGGTGCAATTTCTCCCCATCAGTCAAGCAGCGTAGAGAAGGGCCAGGAAAGGTGTGAGTGGATAGAGCTTTACAGGATGAGGCAATCACGCCTGAGACCCGAGAGAGGGAGGAGAGGACGGAGGAGACTGAGCAGTGCTGAGGAAACGGTGTGAGAGTGGAGGCAGGGACGCTGTGGGCTGGTGGGCATGAGGCGGCAGAAAGAGCGCCCTGTTTCCTCCGATACTGAGCAAGTGTGCAACTAGCCTAATGACATGAAGAGCCCCTATAATTAATCTATGTCAAATGTGCGACAAAGCTGCTAAAATGAAACAAGTCTTAGGAGGCAGCGGCGAGTGGAGGAGGCGGGGGGCTGGATGGGTACAGCCACATATAGCGAGGTACTTATTACTGTTCCCTTCAATCCCCCACTGAGACAAAGTGGGGAGCCGACAGCTTCCCATGATTTGTCAGGGAGAAGAAACGTCAAGGGCAGGGAATCAGTACAAGAGGACCCATCACTACCAATTGGTGTCTCTCAATGTACCTGCAATTCCTCTTAGATTTAACAAACGTGACAGTGTCCATCTTTAGTCACAACACCTGAAATGTTGGTTTAACATTGATATGTGTATGAGTGTAAGATTAAAAAAGTGTGGAACCAATGCAAGAGTGGGAGGTTAACAACAACAGGTTTAAACCAGAGATTCTGTGTAAATGTTGGCCGTCAAAAACAATCCTTCTCAGTATTTATGCTCCTGTACCTCTATTGTGTGTGTCACTCTTCCTTAAATACCTCAGAGATAAAGTACCTTTGCACACTTTTCCTATCCAGCAGAACATACCTGGAACACTGTACCCACAGAACCAAAGAACACAGCAGCCCTCAACTCTTTTTCCTAATCTGTAAAACAGTGGTTACTGGATAGTCTAACATGCTGTCATAAACTGGAATATCATTGTTTTTCATACTGTCTGTGCATATTAGCTTTTATCTTTGCTTATGTATGTGCATTTGTGTGTGTTGTGTGTTAATGGGTTGTTCAGTAAATTCAGATTGAACATAGTCAAAACATGTAAATTATAGCGTCCGTCCAAAAAAAACATTACTTATAGTGAAAACCACCCTTGAATGATGGGATAGTAGACTAAAAGCTTTAGGAATACAAACTATAACATATAATAAGTACCCTGTATCAAGATTGATGCAAAACAAGTGACAGTTTAGAGAGAGAGGTTTAGCAAAAAATAAACACTTCTGGGGTCATTTGGGTGGATTTGCCATATCTCTGTCCCCCCTCGGTCGATTTTGATGATTGACACCTCTTTTGAACCGTTAGAGCCAATGGAATCGAGAGGGAAGTTCCTAAATCCATCTAAACATTACCCATTGGTGAATAGAGTGATGCGCAGCCAGATGGCCCAAAACCGGAAGCTGGGTTGTAGCTCTCACACACACTATATGAAATCTCCGTTTTTTGACAGAAATGTTATGATGGATTATCAGTAATAATGTGAAAGTGACACAGACCCATTGGATTAACCTTCAGCAGCGTTTGTATGCGTTTTAATGCCATTGAACACAACTTTTGATCAGAAAACAGCAAAGGTAAGACGTATTTGCCGTTTTGGCTCCGTAAAACTACGTTGTGTGTTGTCTGGATTTGCCTTCGCTACCCTGAGTTTTGTTCGCACAGTGATGATACTTATACCTCTAGAATCTTTGGAATCTCAGCTTTCATTTGATATCTTGTTTGTGCAGATCTGATAACTAATACAATATCTCTACCGTGAGTTCTGTGCTAAGTGCATTAGCATTGTTTCGCTTAGTGCTAATTCAGAGGCTTGGTATTACCCTTGTGTTTCGTTTAGCTAAAAATGGTTCATATCGTCAGTTAGCTGCGTTTCTTCCCGTTAAGTGGGTATGACACATTCATAGGTTGTTAAATGTTAAGAAGCCCTGAGAC
Source organism: Dissostichus eleginoides (assembly GCA_031216635.1). Classification (NCBI taxonomy): domain Eukaryota; kingdom Metazoa; phylum Chordata; class Actinopteri; order Perciformes; family Nototheniidae; genus Dissostichus; species Dissostichus eleginoides. Next base: position 21,695,951 of record CM062286.1, on the reverse strand, counting down.
ACAGTTTCGTGAAAAAAAAGCCGGTTAGCAGGTTAATGCCCGACTTTCAAGCTGTATCTCTGCTGCTGCAGCGTATGGAATTGATTTGCCGAATAAAAAGGCATTGCTTTGTTTCCTCAGATAAAAGGAATAGTTGAACTTCATTATCAAATAAACAGCCATCAGATATGAGTTTCTGTTATAACTCAACAGCTGTGGATGTTCTTTGAATCTTTGATTTAGGGCTGTTTGTGTGTGTTGATGTTTGTCATGTTCCCATGGCTCTGATGCCTCACGCTGTGACACAGACATGCTATCCAGGCTAATCACATGCACCACCGCACCCAGATCCACGCTCTCAATTCCCATCGTGGAATTTCCACCAACATCAAGAACAACAAAAATTAATGGTGTGCTTAATTGTTATGGGTTACAGCAATGTGTGTTGTGGGGGGGGGGGGCACAGCTGGATGCTTTTGTCAGACAAAAAGGACCGCACAGCTTTCTTATAAAAACCCTTGGCGAGGTTTCATTTGTAAATGTTTCTCTTTGATTTACTATGCCTTTTGTAAAACAATGCAATCTTATCATTTCAATTTGTAATGAACATTATTTGTTAAACATGTTACCTTTCTATCTCCTTTTCTTAGCCCCTTTTTGTCATGTAGTTGACATTGTTGCAGAGGACGGGAAAAAATAAGCCACAATCAGTGATTGAGGAAAGGAGAGTTCAGGGACATGTCCCTGCAAGCTGCTCCCAAAGAGAATTTATCGCTGATTAAATCCACAGAAAGCTCAGATGGAATGAAGATTAAAATACTTTTCTGTAAAGAAATTCACAATACGTTTTTCTTTGTTCAGTAAGTCCTTTGTTGGCCTCTGCTCTTCCTGTGTCTGTACATAACTGCAGTCCGTTCCCTTCAACAAAGCTGCAGCAGGACATGACTGCCAGACAAAGTACCTCCAGAGCTGGAATACTGACTCATCCACCGCTCCTTGCCTTTTGGAGAGAGCAATTTACAATTAAAGGTAATTCTTTGAGTAAGATGTGAAAAAGCCTTTCTGATGTGCTCTCTTTCTGGACAAAAATATAAGGTGCCACCTGGGGAGCGCTCTCAAGGCTTCATAACAAAGCCAGCACTATATAATAGTTACAAACAACAGCAGCAATTTCTCACAGCCAATATTGCTGAATTCAATTGCTACATTGTGGTGAGGCATCCAGTAGCAACTGATGAACTGTACACATGTTCTCTCTCACCTCCAGCCGCTGACTGCTCCTGGTAAACAATGTCTTGAATATTTGTGGTTTTGTGTGTTGACTTGGGGCACGTGTCTCCGTTGTTGACAATATGATTACGCCTTTAGCTAGACGCCAATCATCACGAATATTAATCCATTCAATCAATCAATCAAAGTGTATTTATATAGCCCAATATCACATTTTACATTTGTCTCAGTGGACTTCACAGTTTGAACAGAATATGAATACGATGCCCTTGGACCCTCATATCGGACAGACGTGCAATATATGTTGTGTGTAAATTAAAAAGATAATACATTTACAAAATAGGTAGACCAAATGCTTGAAAATGCATGTGTCTAGGAATAAGAAGAAGATGGATCCAGGTGGATGTCAACAATCCTCTGGCTGCCATCAGAGAAGTAGTAAGGTGAGTGTCAGGCAGGACCACCAGGGACAGCCACGACTCAGGATCCTTTATCCATTAGACTTAGTTTTGAAGGAAATGTGTCTTCTGCATCAGATCAGGACCAAACATATTCAACTCTATTTGCAATGCTCTGAGAATATTTCACTGTATATGACATATCATGGACTGTCCGCTAAATTCCATTCATTCCATTATCAGTACCATCTTTTCCTGTGTGCTGTCGGAGGAATCTGGAGCCAATCACAGTTCGTATAGGACAAGACACAAGTCTAGCAAAGGGGAAACCGACTATATATATATACCCAGACAACCAAATGTATGTGATCTGCATGTCTTTGGACTGTGGGAGAAAACCGGAGGCCTTCAATGCAAACTCTGGGAATTTGGAACCCAACACATAGAGGTCAAAGATATCTGCTCAAGCAAGGTCAAAGCAAGATCCCAGCAAATATAGGAAACGTTTTTATTCATCATTGCTGTACCGTGCCTCTACGCATGGACTACCTAATGAACAAGATCAGAAACAGCGGCTTAGTATTTCATTATTTCCTGATCCTACCTTTCTATATCAGGGGAAGAAGTCTTGGTTCAGCGTTCTGAAACCTGGAGTTAACATATGATCGGAAAAATGGACCACATATAAAATACATAGTAGTAGAACAACATCTGGACTTGAAAAACACAATGCAATGGAACACATGTTCCGAGTGAATTGATTTTATCGATATGATTTTGAACATATTGGATGAGAGAAGTAACTCAGTTGTGAAAATCAACAAAACCAGCTGCCAAACCTCCTCACATACCCTCTTCTGTTGCTGAAACAGTCCCTCTCTTTCCTGACTGCTCAAGACATCTACAAACCATCTCTATTTCTTAGTTGTTGAGGAAACAGGACCACCGATTCTGATCATTTTCTTCTTGTATTATTAGTTCTGATTGCAGTAAAGCTCTTTGAGTCATTTTTTAGGTTATTGACAACAATTATTTTCTTCAAATGCAACTCCACCTTCCTACGACAGACAGATTGATCTCTGGTACAATGACTGCACTGCATATTTAACAAATTCGATTTTTAAATGATTATAGATATAACTTTGCTCTCCTTACTAATTTGCCATCAGATACACAACCCATTGCCATTGCCTTGGCATTTAAATGACATCAAACACAGCTGGCGGCTAAGTGGGGATTCCATCAAATAAAGAGCGTTTCATTTCTCATCACAACTCGGTTGGAATATATCAGGCTTTAGAAGTCCTCCGCGACAATCATTAAAAGGAAAATAGGAATCTAAAAGTCAAGGCATTGCATGTTTCTGAATCTCACAAAGGACAAAGATGAAACAATAATCTCTGTTCATCATTAGCATATTGTATTTATCCAACATTGTTTACAATAAAAGGACATTTAACTGATGTTGTGACCAGCTCTGTGATATGCAGTCCATTGTAAAGTCACTTTATTATGCCAGCGTTGTACTCAAGATCAAGACTGAATCTTCAAAACAACTTTACTTCAAAACAGGGGGGTTGGAAGTATAATTCGATACAAAATAATTTCCATATAAATCAAATATTTTGGAGTCTAAAAAGCATATTTCTTCTTGCCTCCTACCGTGGAAGTATCACTCTGGTGGCTCAGCACGTAATATTTCACTGGGCAACTTTACAGCATGCTGCCTCTTTTAAGGAAAATGTAGAAATACCCAATTAGAGAGGTTGGGAAAAGGACCAGGACTAAATAACGAATGTGACTATCAGTCAAAACCAGTGTCTTATTCAGGTCACTTCTGCACTTCAGAGCTTTCTAGAAGAAATTAAGAAATTGAAGCCCCATGGTGAATCAAGGTCGTAAAGACCTGAACAGAAAATTGTGTGCACCCTGCAAATAAAAGAGAAAAAGTGAAATTACAAAAAGAAAAGGCCAAAGTGCCTGGTCTCTTCTATGAAGACTTTTGTTGCTTGTGTGCGCACTAAGCTACCTGAGGACCATAAAGAAAGAAGTTAAGGAAGTCACTCCGTTAGGCTAATTTATCAGCTTAGAAGTGAGACGCTCCCCACTCACTGTGCTCAGCATCTTACTTTATCTTCAGCAGCATGAAATGAGTTTGGAAATGGAGGTGGGTGGCTGGATGAATGCTGATTGGAGAAATGTTTTATAAAACCTTTATATTTTATCTTTGCTGAAAAGCTCTTGCGTTTACCTATTTATTATTCACCTGAAGCCATAAACAGCATTACTCCGAAGCCATTTGAAAATAAAGAGCCTTTTAGGAGCACTTGACATCGACATTCAGCATTCAGACTAATATGAAAATATCCGTGCTGTCCTTTGGCATTTTTATTTTATCCTAAAACACCTCAATACTTTTGCCTTGAACACATTTTGTGATCAATAACATGGGCTGCGTACAGTGAACTGCATTACCAGCTGCTACCCAACCCTGATAGACACGTTTTCAGTTTAATCAACAGCAGTGTTAAGTGAGCAGACAGCAAGCTGGGCTGACTTTGGTTGGAAAGCTGATGCTGGACCTGTTTGAGACCTCGGGTGCTTGGTTTTCATTCCCTTTATTGACAGACCTATGTTATAGTCACTACGGGCCTTTCTCATTTCACTAATTTCCCCTCCTCGACTCCTATCCTCGACTCCTATCCTCGTGTCTTAGTCCCGCCCACAGGAGATGTGAGCGGAGGAGCCGAGGAGGGGAGCCGAGGAGAGAGGAGGGGAACCGTGGAGGACCCATCAGTGTATCCTCGATTATAGCTCCTCCAGAGAGCCTCCTCGACGCTCGATCCTCGGTCCTCGATGTGCATTTAGAGAAATTAGATGTCCTTCAACATGGAGCGCTGAAAACCATTTCCGGGTCACTACCGGAGGACCGAGGATTCGAGGAGTCGAGGAGGGGAAATTAGAGAAATAAGAAAGGCCCTACATGTCTGAGGCAGGGATGCCATGTACATGCTTTCAGGACTGCCCAACTTTCAGGAAGATGGACCTGCAATTGTCAGTTGTACTGAACTGTACAGAGATGCTCACACCGTTCGTTAAATTAAGTTTGTTTGCCTTTAAACTCCAGGTTTTCAAAACATGTCCAGGAAAATATATTTTCAATTGTCGTTTAAACTTAATAGCAGTTGCTGTTTAGAGAGTAATGGGAGTAATGGGTCATTTGAGTACATGGTCAAAACCCTTTCTAACCACAGTTTCTTAGCACAATAAAGGGTTGAGGAAAACAGTGCAAAACAATTTTGTGAATTAACTTTCAAGAATAATGTCACCACAAATGTTTTTCTTGAACATTGCTAATATCATTGTAATTTGCATTCATTTGGTTTAAAAAACCAAGGACCTACGTCGGGCCAGGACATTGCCCCTTTTTATTGCAATGGGTCTGAGTTATGTGTGTCAATATGTGCTCATCTACACGACACTATTTACAAATCCAACAAACAACGTAACATTTGGATCCATTTTGATGATTGATATTCAATTGTTCACTGTCCTTTCAGCTCTGGTTTGGTCTCCAACAACTCCACTATGTTCACCAGCCTCCAACTGGGTCAGTTTGCTGTTTGGTGCTGAGGTAGATGGTGTATACATTTGACAAAAACTGCTCCACATGGGTGATGCACATATCAACACGCATATCTCAGACCCATTGCAATACAAAGGGGCAATACCCTGGCCCCATTAGACTTTATATTAATTGGATCTGACCTTACGTAGTTCTTGGGTTTGACTTTGGCTATAAGGAAAAGGAAGAAACTTCCAGAGACCCCCGGTTAATCACTTTGAGCAACCGCTTTCTCACTACACACAGTAAAGTGACTCCATGTTAAGCAGTGCATTTAGTTAGAACTGATACAGTGTGCTGTAGCCAAAGTCGCTTGTTAGAGGCAGTACAAAAGACGACTCAATCATTGTGGTGAAACATTCTTCTCCCCAAAGGAAATATAACATTTTCTTGACATCTTCACTAGGCTTAATATCTTCCTCCAGAAGTCGGAAGTGTATAATACAATTGATCTATGGTTTATCATACAGAGATGACCTACAGCGTGTAGATATAGCTTTAAAGCTGGGTCAAGTTTCCAAGGCAAGAGGTGCCATATGGAATTTTGAAACCGTCTGGATTGCTCTCTAGTAGCCCTTATTATACCAAACGAGCTGAATTGCTATGAGGGAGCATATGAAAAAAGCTAAATAAGAGATACTGGACGAGTGAAGACAGGACGGGTTTCTATCCATCCTTCCACCTGCTGTCCCTCCAGCTTTAGTTCACAGGTGAGCCTTTCCACTTTGATTTCTAAATGAGTCGCCGGAGGGCTGTAAAGAGGGATTCAGAGCAGAGCTGAAGCCCCTTGGGGATTTGATCTAGCATGAGGTAATGAGTACTGGCGTGGTTAAAGAGTCACCTCAAGCCCTTATCGGAGACTGGCAGGCACAATTCCCAGTTGCTGACATAGTGGCAAGTAGAGGCGAGGAACCCATCGCAGATTGCTTTTGGGGCCACCAGGAAGTCAGGCTCCACCTCCATCCCAGTCACTTTGTACCACGTCCAAATGGACACAACCCTCAGCCCACTAACTGAACTTGATGTCCTCGCCTCGTACGGCCAGACCCATCTCCACATTTCGTTTAAGCACTGTGCCAGCACTGGAGAAGGTCTGGACCGTAAGTAAAAAATAAAACCTGGTTTGTTTCTATATATTTAAACCCAGGCTTGGGGAGTAACGTATTTCATGTAACGGTCTACGGAATCAGGATACAAAGATGTTTAACTGTATTCACCTACAGTTACAAAAACGGATGTAATCAGATTAGTGCTATTTTTATATATATATATATATATTATATATATATATATATATATATATATATATATATAAATAGCCGTACTGCCAGAAATGTCTTTTTGGTTTTCATTTTAGCTACTTTCATTCTTTTTATTATATTGAGTTTTTTAATGAAGTAAATGGACATCTGATTTATGAAACCTAAAAACTGTGTTTACTTTTAATTAAAGTTTTAAACTAAAACAGCATTTGTTAATTATAGTATTCTGTAGGCCTTGCCTTAATTTAAGATGACACATTGTTCTGTTCTTACATAACAGCTTGTTGATATTTCTTTACTTTTGTATTGATTTGCTTTACATTTAATATTGAGGTCATCCAAAAGTAACGTAAAGCAATCAGGTTCAATTACTTTTATAATGTGTTACTTAGATTACATTGTAACTTGTAATTGTAACAAAATACATTTTTACAGTGACCCTCCGGACCTAGTTTAAACCAATGCAACAGTTCTCGGACACACTTGGTAGACAGAGAAGATGAAAATGGATTTAGTATTAGTAAAATTCACACTAGATCAGATCTGTTCGCCCCATTGGAGTTGTTCATATTTGGCAGTGTGTGTTTTTCAGGAGAACGTTTAGTAAGGCTCAAAGGAGCTCTGCAATTTCTTTCAAATTATTGCTTTGTAGCTTGAACGTTAAAAAAAATAAAAGTAGTGATTCATGATTATTAAAGGAATCCTGGAAAACTAATTAAAAAAAGGATTTTAAATACAACATCATGGGATGAAGTTCATTTTTGTATGAATTGTGCTTTACCAGAGGAGCTTTATCCCCTTATGTTTCAATGTTATCGGATAGTGCAGAAAGATGTAGTGAGACTACACTACTTTTTAGATGATTATTTTTGACATATGTGCTACATTAAACCATCATTTGTTTTCCTTTACTAACATCTGACAATATTGGGATTACCCTCACTTGATAAATTGTGTCATTATGTATATTTCTATTGTGAGGAAAAACTACAAAGATGTGTCAGAATAGAGAACCCAGTGAAGGTTAAGAGAAAAAATGTGTTTCTGACCTCTGGTAGAGTGACCTCTGTCTCAACAGTGGATTTTGACCATTATAATATAAAATCTGGGCCTGCGTGTTTTCTCTTTGATATGGGTCATTATAATTGCTGAACATTATACAGAGAGTCAATAACAGAACCTCTCAGCCACCTGAATACATTCTGATTCTGAGAAAGTTTATAGATACGGAACTCCCATCCAAGAATCCCTCGGCAGAGAAGCAGCTGCCATAAAGAGAAGGAGTTTAAGTCTTGGCTGTCTTTCAAGGTCAGCATCGTTTTTATAAACACATTTACGGCAGGATTTACTGCACATTAAATGAACCCATTAGTATGGTGTTTGTAAAAAGTATACCCCACTTAATATGTGTAAATGTGCATGAGCATTATTAGCATTATGGTTTTTCTTGCATTTTGTTCAGGAAGAGTATGTTAAGTTAGGAATGTGATCTGTCAAAGTGGAGATATAACGAAAAACTTAATTCAGTGCGTGTGCGAATATAATTTGGTATCTGGAGTACCTACCAACCCAAAAAATCTTATCTTAGTATTTGTGTGTATTGCCTTGTTCGGAAAAGATGGGATTCAACAAGACATGTTGGTTCCCCTTCCATTTGACTTGTAATGATCTCCCCATAATTTGATCTCATAGAAAGGGTTGCATATATAATGCAGACTCGGATGCTCTTGGAATTCAGGCCCTGATAAGCAGATGGAAGTAAACAGAGTTGTTTTTCTTGCTTGGAATTGCAGAAAAATGTGATTCCATTTCTCCATGAGCAGGTCCTCTAGCCTCGGCCATGCTTGTTGTTGTTCTCCGCTCCACTTAAGCCTGCTTGTCCTCCTGATATAATCTGATTTGCTGTGGCACATGGCCCAGACAATGGTTATTAAAGCTGACGTGTACTGGAATTGACTCTGCTAAGTAGTTTGAAAAGCAACAGTTGACGTTAAAAAGCCCCATGGACAAAACAAGGCCCCTAGTTCACAGCTCCACAACCATATTGTATATTTAAGTGGAGTGATCTACAAAATGTAAAAGACCCAGCCCGTTCTTAACTTGACACCACTGACATACACCTGAGAAGTGTTTACAAAATGTAAAAGACCCAGCCCGTTCTTAACTTGACACCACTGACATACACCTGAGAAGTGTTTACAAAATGTAAAAGACCCAGCCCGTTCTTAACTTGACACCACTGACACACACACACCTTAGAAGTGTTTACAAAACGTTTCCTGCACATTCTTTGGTTAAAATGGTTGAGTTGATTGTTTCGGTATATCAGTAAGACAGGATATTTTAAACTTAAAATGTAAACAATCTGAAATAGTTTTCTGAGATTAGCAAACAAAGAACAAGAATGGATTTACCATCCAAAAAATACAAACGCCATTGTAACACATAATCACTGATGTTCCACTGTAACGGTGGTGGACTCATCAGAACTGAGTGGGCGAGCTGACCAATCAGAGCACAGTGGGCTCACAGGGAGGGGGGGGGCAGGAGCTCCAACAAGGCGTGTAGGACAGTGAGTGAATACACATACTATACAGAGATGCTGTATGAGAAACCAATGTGAGTTTGGAAAATTGCACAATATAAATCTATTCTAGTAGACCTCAACAATGGAATTATGATCAGTAGAAATGGCCATGACATGGGACCTTTAAGAAGTGAATATTTTCTTTTTTTTTTGTCTTCTGTAACAGGAAACTGAATTGTTGGCTTTTGTCATAACAACACGTTTAAAAATGTGGAAACATGTGATTGCCATTTTTGCTGACATGTAAAGGGGCCAATTATGCCTCTTGGTTATCTTTTTTGTGCATGTAAATGGTGTGCAAATGCTAAAATCCCTCTGTTCCATCCACACGCCTCCATTTGATTAATTTGACCTCTGGACTATAGTGACATCACTATGTAACACTTGCTAGTATTGACTAGCGCTTCAACACATTGTACGTGATAGGCTAAGGGGTGGGACATCTCTAAGCGGTTGACCAATCCCAACAGAGCCGGCCAGCTAACCAATCAGAGCAGACTGGGCTCTGGTTTCAGACAGAGGGTGAAAAGAGGTGCTGCAGGACAGGCAGTATGAGAACAATAAAGGGCTTTTTGAACATTAAAGCATGGAGACATGTCCCAGTAGAGACACTACATACTGATATACACCTGAACATCAGCAGGAGGGGACTCTTTAAAGTAGAGACACTACATACTGATATACACCTGAACATCAGCAGGAGAGGACTCTTTAAAGTAGAGACACTAAATACTGATATACACCGGAACATCAGCAGGAGAGGACTCTTTAAAGTAGAGACACTACATACTGATATACACCTGAACATCAGCAGAGGACTCTTTAAAGTAGAGACATTAAATACTGATATACACCTGAACATCAGCAGGAGAGGACTCTTTAAAGTAGAGACACTACATACTGATATACACCTGAACATCAGCAGAGGACTCTTTAAAGTAGAGACATTAAATACTGATATACACCTGAACATCAGCAGGAGAGGACTCTTTAAAGTAGAGACACCACATACTGATATACACCTGAACATCAGCAGGAGAGGACTCTTTAAAGTAGAGACACTACATACTGATATACACCTGAACATCAGCAGGAGAGAACTCTTTAAAGTAGAGACACTACATACTGATATACACCTGAACACCAGCAGGAGAGGACTCTTTAAAGTAGAGACACTACATACTGATATACACCTGAACATCAGCAGGAGAGGACTCTTTAAAGTAGAGACACTACATACTGATATACACCTGAACATCAGCAGGAGAGGACTCTTTAAAGTAGAGACACTACATACTGATATACACCTGAACATCAGCAGGAGAGAACTCTTTAAAGTAGAGACACTACATACTGATATACACCTGAACATTAGCAGGAGAGGACTCTTTAAAGTAGAGACACTACATACTGATATACACCTGAACATCAGCAGGAGAGGACTCTTTAAAGTAGAGACACTACATACTGATATACACCTGAACATCAGCAGGAGAGGACTCTTTAAAGTAGAGACACTACATACTGATATACACCTGAACATCAGCAGAATAGGGCCCCTTTAATACTCCAAACAATCAATGTATTTAATTATAGAAAGCCACCAGTATATTAATAATAATAAAAGAATCATGCGTTGCAGGCGGCGTGTGGATGCCATGCAAAATACATTATGAATGTTTATTACTCCTTGATGCTGAGCTCTTTCCTGACTCTGACTCTGACCCTGACTGAGCACAAAGACTTATTCATCTCCATGGCAAGAGAGAGAGAAAGAGACAGAGAGAAGAGAGAGAGAGAGACAGAGAGAGACAGAGAGAGAGAGAGACAGAGAGAGAGAGAGAGAGAGAGAGAGAGAGAGACTCACACTAATTTATGGATACCATCTCCAGATGCAATAGCTATGGTAAATTAGATATTTCGCTAAGGACAGCGCCCTGTTTATGTTCTTGGTTAATGCGTATCCATACATCAGAGTGCAACACGAGACGCCCATCCACCATCCATTTCCATTCCACTGAGTAACAAAGGACAAAGCCACGTTTCTTTTGTTGCTCCTGCATCATTCTCTAATGTTAATAGTCTGTTTGGGTATTCTCTGTCTGCCAGGACCTTATAAGACTTCAAGCAGAGGCTGAGATTGTTATGGCCCTTTTATTATTTGCTTTTCTCCGTCTTGCTTTCTGCTCCTCACGTTATTATTTCGGGCTTAGAGGCGGGGGACCACAAAGTCGCCGGTTTCATTATTTGACTGTTGTTTTGTATCGATTTTTTTGCAACGGAGGCTGAAATAAAGTAGGTCAGGCAACTTTAATATTCATGTTAATGGTAAATCACATTCCAGGGCCAGTATTAAATTAGGCAGCAGGTAAAATGATAACAAGTTACAACCTCAATTTGACAAAACAACAGAAATGTGATGCATGGCAATCTTCAGCCTCAGCAAAGGAGGTGTTCTTATCTATTCTTTCTGTATTTCTGAGCCGTGACCTTGTTTTCCTCCATAGAAAGCTGCAAATATCCCCATGTTGCTACTTTTATACATAAACACTGGGCCTCTTCAGACAAGAAATAGAAGGAAAATAGAAAAGAGGAGTGGAAGAAAAATATGGGGGTTGGGGGGGGTGAAATTGGAGACGTAAAGAATAAATAAAAGGATAAGGACAAAGAGGGAAAATAGAAGACAGAGAGGCAATGGAAGGGAGCAGCAAAAAAAGACCTATACACTATGAAAGTGTAAAAAATAAGGGGGGGGGGGGGGGGGTGAAGAAAGAGGACATTTCTAGGCTCGTAATTCTCCTCTCCTCGTGTGCAGGCCATCTTAATGAGAGCCACATTTAGGTCAGTGGTGGTTGGCTTTTTCCCCTCTTTTCCTCCTCTTCTTTCTCTCTTCTTCTTCTTCCCCACCCCCAGCCCCTGAGAGAACGATCAAAACCAGCACAGTGTGGTTTGGCTTGGAATTACAGTAATTTGAAAGAAGTTAGAGAGAGGAAAAGAAGAATTAGAAGAAACAGCATTTTGAGTGAAAGCAGGATTGGTGATTGGTCTTAATGCCGATGGTAGTCATGGTGGAGTGTGTGTCCGTGAGTGTGTAAGTGTGGTGAAGGTCTAAAACACTATGATTCCTCTCCACAGAAAGGACACTTAAAAAGATACTGCAGGCTCCACTTTAGGAAATGCTCCAAGGCTCAACCTATACTTATAGAGCGAGCAGACAAACCATCGCCCGAGTACAAAAAAGAACATTTTCCGTCTGCATCGGCCCGTTTTACCTGCTGCTATCGATTTGAAAACTGAAAAAAAGAAACGTATTACACAGTGGAGACATTTTTCAAAAGTATGACAGCGTGAGTGGAGGAAATGGGTATATTTGCCCATGGATATACCCTAGGAGGGTAGTCTGGGCAGAATGGGGACATCCATCCTGCTCCACTCATGCTGCACCAATAATAGATGAGCATGGATGGGAACATGTTGAGCGCTTCCTGATTGGAGAGGTGTGCAAGGAACCTTTTTTACTACTGCATGAGGGAAAGATAGATGGAGCATAAAGTGAAGAGACAGAAAGAGAAACAGAGGAAGGAGATGAATTTTACAGCAAGCTTTTGGAACTTTTCCCAGAATTTTTGTTTGATCTCTTGACCACTACAAAGCCTGTCCTGGTACTAGACTTACATGATGTTTAAAATGCCGATGTGGCATATAATAAATTACAATACAAATATTCACATGAACAAATACAGAGAAAATTACATTTAGAAATTATGAAATGCTAAAGACTAGGGATGCATATCGTTGACTTTTTTACGATACCGATACCGATACCACTGAACGATACCGATACTCAACCGATACATATCGTGATACTTTCATGTTGCATAAGGGAAAATGTATCATCCCACAATTACTCCCATGAATTATCCCTTTACGATATAGTTAACATGTCAAATGAATATTAAATTCAATTGTGGGACTTGGACCTTTTAGTACTAAACAAAGAATGAAAAATACATTAAAAATATGAAGAAAACCGATTATGGAATTGGAATATAATTTATAACACCCGCCATCAGGTGTGACGCGTGAATAGCACATCTTGTCAAAGCAAACAGAATATAATAGCACCGTTATAATTAATGTTAAACCTGAGATTCGACCAGAGAACAAATAAATAATAGAATAAAGGTCATGAGATCTCGGCAATGCACAAACAAACAAATCTCATCATTAAAATCAACATTTGCCTTCCCTGGTAAGAGAAAACAAATCCCATCACAGTTCATTTGTGGGACTTTTACCTTTCTAGTATTGAACAAACCATGAAAAATACATTAAATATGAAGAAAGACGATTATGCAATATAATTTACAACACCCGCCATCATGTGTGCCGCGTGAATAGCACGTCTTGTCAATGCGGATGTCAACAATATGGCGCAGCCCACACTCCACAGTGACTCGTTTGTGGAGTTTCACGTCGAAATTGACATTGTGATTTGACGGTTTGGGCCCGAGTTTAAGGATATTACGGCTCACTTTTCAAATTAAATGTAAAAAAAAAAAAAATCGAAACCGGATCTGATTTCGGTACGGTATACCGTAGCCACCAGTAACCGGTATTTCGGTAATACCGGATACCGGTATGCATCCCTACTAAAGACGCCCTTGTATGCTATTTGGGGTTTTCCTTTTCCTCTAGTGTTTTCTACAGGTTTCTGTGCATGTAAATGGTCTGCAAAGGCTAAAATCCCTGTGTTCCCTCCAGAGGGAGTTTCTCTCCCAAACACTCCCCCCTAACTAGGGATGGGTAGCGAGCCCCGGTATTAAAGGGGCCCCGGGGCTGAATTATTAAAGACTGTGGTTAGGCCTGTCGCGATAATCAATAAATTGACTTATCGTACGATAAATAAAAATGAACTCAATAACTTTTCTGAGCTCGCTAAATTGCCGTTTATTGCCGGATGTGACCAGCATTTTAGCCCGGCGGCTGTGGCTGCCAGCCCGGCGCACTGTGAGGGGCGGGGCTCACACACAGCCCATGACACAGCCAGGTCAGGACACTCCTGACTCTATAATATATAGACAAGCAGAAGACAACGTGTGGGAATATTTTGGATTTAAGCCAAATCAACGAGGCGAACCTACGGACTTGAATGAGCCGGGCGGTGTGTCGCATTTGTTTAAAAAAGGTAGCAACAAAAGCTAGCAATACGACCAACCTTAAACTGCACCTGAAACACAATTCGACCCATTCCGTGTTCCCAGCTGGGAGCAAACACGGCAGATGGAGAGCCCCCACCTTCCCGACAGTTTGCAATCAAAGATGCATTTGCCCGACAATGCAAACATGTTGGTGTTCCTTGCTCGAAATCTTTGAAATACAGATTTGGATATGGCCTGTTGAGGCATCTGGGTCTGTGTATGGGCAGTGGACTGTACACTTGACTGTTGTTTTAAGGAGGCTTTTTTTGCTTGTGAGACAATGTGTGCTCATATTTATTTATATATATATATGAGAGAGCCCTGTTTTCCAGCCTGAGTCTATTGATTGTTTTGGTTGTGTGTGATTTTAATCAATTTGTTATAATTAAATGTATTTGTTTTATTTATTATATATAATTTATATATTTGAATATTATTTCAGATTTCAATTGCAATGTTGAATATTCAATAAAAAGTTCTGTTTGAAAGGAAGAACTTGAATTATTATTATATATATATCATTATGTCAGTGGTCTAAAATGGTCTTACAACGGTGCCGACAATATTATCGTTTATCGCAATAACTTCCGGGAAAATGTATCGTCCAACAAATTTAATTATCGTGACGTTATCGGCCTTTTTATCAGTACTGGAGACATTTAAAACATATATGTTGTGTATTATTGCTACATAAACATTATTGCAGTCTTAGTGTCGCCAACTCCGTTTCTAACATGCAAAAAGACAAAAAAATGTATTTTCGATCTTTCCTATCCAGACGAGAGATCTCTCTCCCCCGTCTGTGTGCGAGGGGGCAGGGCAGTTTACACACACACTCAGCTGCTACATGCATGCAACACACACGGAGATGGCGGAGAGAACTAAGCGCTCCGAGGTGTGGTTAAACGTTACCTGTCTCAATGTGGACAATGCTCGTTGCCAAAAGTGCAATAAGAGTTTAGCATGTCAGGGCGGTAACACGAGCAATTTGTCTAAACATCTTGCAAAAGTGCACCACATTCAGACGGAGAAATGCACCGGGTTCGACTGTCTTTCTAGAAGCGCTGTAGCCCCATCCACGAGCAATGTGGCGAGGCGTGTGGCGCAGTGGATAGAGCCTTGGTGTTGGGATCAGGGGGTCACAGGTTCAAACCCCACTGCAGTCAGCATGTCGTTGTGTCCCTGGGCAAGACGCTTTGGATAAAAGCGTCTAACAAGTAACATGTAATGTTTCCACGTCAGGTATGTTATGTATGCTAGCAGCCAGCAACACACGGAGTTAACTAAATTATACAAACATGGGTTAATGATTAAAGGTAACTGAGTTGTTTATTTTGTTAAAGTTTCAGCTATTCTGTTTACAGTTCTGTCATCAGATTATTTAATACGATTTGTTAAAACACTGTTGTTTCTTTTGATGTGAAATATTATTTATTTAATTTATTTTGTTTGGTTAATTTACCTTTTTTTTTTTCTCAAAAGAACCGATAGGAATACCGTTAAAGGAAAGGATCGATAAGCGGTATCGATAAAAGTAGTAGTACCGTTAAAACCTTAACGATACCCATCCCTATTGTTAGGGAAATAATTTGCTTAGGTATTCAACCTTAGACACAGTTCATCATTTTCTCCTCTCACTGTCTCTTTCCCCATGGCATAGGTCTACGGCCTTGGGTATTGCTGCTATCTCTTTTAAGGAGGAGCAGCTTGGGCGCATTGTTGTGGCCAGTCTATGACAGAGCACAAGCCGCCATGAGGTAGTTTACTGTTCAGGGATGTAGGTTCCCTGGCGCACATTCTTTTCTATGGACGAGAGCTCTAGTTAGATTCAGGGTCCATAATTGTTTAGTCTCACTGATAAAGAATGTTGATTATTATACTCCGAACAGTTAAAACCTCGAGCTACAGAAAGAGTTCTTCAGAATTGGTTTGGCAACCACTGTGTCAACTCGTGACACACCACCTGTCGTGTCAATTCTCCGGCCGAAACTCCACATAAACCATCAGTGTTTGCCATCAAAGCTCCAACTCTCCTCGTCTCTCTGAGTCCTGACTCTCCATTGCTACAGAAGTTTCCCTTACACCTACCCCTAACACGCCTTCATTGGAGTCCTTTGTTTGCTTCCGTAACATAATGACATCACTACGTAACACTTGCTCTTATATTGGCTAGCACTTTAACACAGTGTATCTGATTGGTTACATACTTATGACATCACAATATGGGATGTTATATGTTATGTTATGCTAAGGGCCATATATTTAAAATTTCAAACAACTATATGAGTAGGGATGGGTATCGTTAGGATTTTATCGATACCGATACCGATATCGATACTGCTTATCGATACCGGTATTTTTCGATACTCTTATCGATACTTTTCAATAACTTGGTGCTGAAAATTATAGACATGATTACAAGATGTGAAGATTAAACAACATTAATTTTATTGTAATTTATTTGTATTTATTATTTAATGTAACTTTTTCAATGTCATACCAAGCAGGTATGAGTGTGTTTGACAGTGTGTCTCTGGAAGGGGGGCGGTAATTAGGGGCAGTTCATAAATCCATGTTAACATGACCATTATTCAGTTAAAACGAGACGCTGCGTGCGCACCTCCTAAACCGGAAGCTCCGGTCGGCTAACCATTATAATCCGTTTATTGCGTTTATTATTTATAATTGTAATGATGGATTATCAGTAATCATTTTAAAGTTACACAGAGACATTGGATTAACCGTTTTGATGCCCTTGAACACAACTTTTGATCACAAAACAGCAAAGGTAAGATAATTATCATCATGGCTACGTAAAGTGAAGTTGTTTTCTTGCTCTTTCCTGGCTGCTAGTTCAGTGAGTTTTGGTCGTACAGGGATGAGACTTATACCAATGGAATGTGTGGAATCTCAGCTTTCATGTGATATGTTGTTTGTGCAGATAAAATGACGTAGAAAAGATCGCTTTTGCCAGTTATGTGCTAAAGTAGCCGTTAGCCCCGTTAGCCCCGTTAGCCCCGTTAGCCCGGTTAGCGCGCTTTGCTAAGTGTTGATTTAGACTCTTGGTGTTGGACTTCTGTTCCGTGTAGGTAAAATGGTTAATACCGTCTGTTAGCTGAGGTTCTTCCCGTTAAGTGGGTATGCATCATGAATAGGTTGTTAAATGTTAAGAAGCCTTGAGACGCTGTTTCTAGCAAGATGTTGCGTCTGACCCTATGGTCTGCCCCCGGGAGTCTCACAATAATAAGAGCGCTGTTAGGAGAGATGACGAGTGGCATTCACAGTGGCCAATCAGAGTGGTACTCAAACCGGATACGTCACACGGGATGAGGGTTCCCAACCAACCAGAATTGTTTAAACTAAGGAAGTAGCGTAATTCATATACCGATAGTAGCACCATTTGTCCAGCGGCTTAACGGTATACCAATACCGTCCAATCAGGTACCAGTACTGACTTAGTACCGGTTCTCGATACCCATCCCTATATATGAGTGTGATCAATCAAAACAGAATCCAATACCACATTTAATCAGGAAAAGGGCTAAAAAGGCTGAAGGCTAAACAGAGACATAAAGTTGTTTCTCTATCGCCTAGACAACCTCACGTGTTTGGCCAATCTGTGGATCCCAGGATTGTTTGTAGAATGAGATTGCCACATCAAATGTGGCTAACCAACAGTTAACCATATAAACATTGCTGACCTTGTACTACACCTAACCTTAATCTTAACTCAACTCTACACCTAACAAACCTTTTATCCAAAACATTTAAGGTTATAGTCCTCAGAATGGAATTTTCCAATTGGCCTTTAAAAAAGGAAGCCAAACCGTCTTAAATCACTAAATGTGTTATTTCACTCAGGAGGTAGAGAAGGTCATCCATCAATCACAAGGTTGCCGGTTAAATCCCCAGCTCAATCTGGCTACTTGTTTAAGTGTCATTGACCTAAACCCAACACCAAATTGGTGTCATCAGACCAGAATGTTTGGATGAAAAAAAGGTAAATGCAGCCACTATTTATCCATCAAGATGGTCAACGATCACAGAATGATATTAAAATGATATATGCCTCCAAAAGCTAAACTAAAGGGTCAGTTATTCGGCATTGCCAAGTGTCAACTCTTCCAAATTCTCTGCTAATTTTATCAACATCGTTTCCAAAAAAATTTGAAAAGCAAACACATTCTGTATGACTGTGTCATTTTGTTTTGGCTTGTTGTGGCAGTGTAATTTAAGCAACTTCGAAACTATTCATAATTCCAACACTACACACAGGAAACTGAATATAAACTGACACCTGATGAGTCTGTTACTGTCCAGTTGTATTACTGTACAGATGCTGGTGTCTTCCCATGCAAAACTTGCTGTAATCCTAACTAAAGACCGTGACATTTTTGGGCTAGGCTAACAAAAAACAAACTTTAGGCTGACTAAATCACTTTGATAACAGACAAAACAGGTTGATTTAAATTGACTGCAAGTTCTCATTTTAAAACCAGCCAGGCAGAGATCTGAACAACTCAAACGGCAACAACATCTGCGGTGAAAGCAGGATGATGCGTGGCAAAATAGAAATGTGTTGCAAGCTGAAGGTAAATGGCAAGTGAAAGGAGAAAAAGGAGACATTGAAAAGAGTGAAAGGGCCTGATTCAGAGAGAAATAAACAGAAGGGTTCTGGCATAGCTGCAGATCAACCCAGAGACATCCAAGAGAAAAGCTTACCAGTAATGTGTGTGGATGTGATGTGGAGTCTAATTGCCCTGTAATGGAGGCAGGTGTTGTGTGCTAATTAAACACACATGACTACCCCTCACTCACACACACACTCACACACACACACACACACACACACACACGCACACACACACAGGCCTGGCCTTTGTCGGGCTGCTAAATGAGGGAAACTCAAATGGGTGTTTGGCTGCACTGCTTTGGCCCTGGACGTGTCAAATAGGCCTGACTGTGTTAACAGCATGGATAAAAGGGATGAGTCATGACCATGTGTGTGTATCTGTGTGTGTGTAGTTCTCAAAAGACGGTATCTTTTTTTTTTTTTGGTACTCTGCTGTGTATGATAAGCATCTGTGAGCTTCATGGTTAAAATCCATTAGTCAGGATCGTAACGATTCTGTTTCCGGAGCCTCTGTCCAGGAACAAATGACCACGCTGTTTCAGGTGATGTTCCATCGGCAGCCTCTCCACTAATGAGGGACTGTTATGATGGGCAGCCATGCTAAGCTGGACATGGACCAAGGGCGCCGGAAGCAGAGGGGCCAGGGGGCCATTGGCCCCCCCACTTTACAGCCCTGCCCCACATTCTCGCAGCAGCGGATGGCGCGGAACACTGTACACATCCCGTTTCAATAATTCCCCTCTACTCTAAAGTCGCATCTAAAAAGAACGCGATCTGATCTAGCTGTGTATATTTTTGTTATTTTTTATTGTTATATTCAATCTCATTAGCTACAGGCATTTTTGAAGCTTGTAAAGGGAAGATGACAGCTCTCACTCGCCACTCTGCTCTTCCACAGCGCCGCTCCCCCTCCCTCCGCTGAAATTATGAATGTAAGGCGTATAGTAATCATAGATAACACGGCAGGGTCCGTTACAGTTCGTTTTCATCTGATTTCAAATAAATAAAGTCTTGGCTTTTAGAATATTAAACTTGTTTCGGCAAATTCAGATGATAAATACAACTTTGAAGCTTGTAACGACATAATTACAAGCGGAGAACGGAGTAACTTTACGTCACAGCAGGCATAACAACAGCCGGTGTTTCTCGTGAGTGTTTTCCCCGGGAAACAAACACAATACACACAAAGGCAAAAATACACAAACACACACACGTACACACACACTCGCGAGCTCCCCCCAGACCAGTAATCCAAACGAAAATATTTTCCCTCCGTTACTACTTTGATCATTTGCTCCGATAATAATCAATCAGATCGATGGATATCCATCAAATCCAAATGTGGAGATGACAGCTTTGTAAATACCGGAGTTAATAACTGGAACTTTTCACAGAGTGTGTTCAAAAAAAGTGCGCTTACTTCAGTCAAACACCAGTCAACATTCAGCTTGTCAAACAAGAGCGTATTGAGCAGGAAAAAAGGAGAGATGGAATGATGGAGCAACTGCGCTGTCATATGTGTGGGCTGGACCTGTATAGTTTAATTTACAGGAAAGGAGTGAGCAGAGGGTAGAGTTGTCCATTCTTGTTCTGTTTTCTGTGACTATCTTCCTCATGCTGAACACCCTCTCAGACTTTCAGTTGCGTGCGCTACTAAAGAGACGCGTTACCATGGAAACCAAACAATGTTGTAGCTGTATTGAAGTCCGAGTGGAAACAGTAACATTTGGAGCGTTATGTTAGAATGAAACAGGTCGTGACTCACAAATCAGATTTAGTCAGAAATCGGGAGAAATGCGGGATAAATATGACCCCGGGACCGGGAGGAAATCGGGAGTCTCCCGCGAAACTCGGGAGGGTTGGCAAGTATGTCACATACACACGCACTTTTTGGCCCCCCCACTTCTGAAATGAATCCGGCGCCGCTGACATGGACCACACCTCACTGGAGACATGCCACGTCCCAGCATGCTTCAAAACCTCTACAATCATGCCGGTTCCCAAGAAAACAAGGATCACAGGACTAAATGACTACAGACCCGTCGCCCTGACCTCTGTGGTTATGAAGTCCTTTGAGCGCCTTGTCCTGTCCCACCTGAAATCCATCACAGACCCACTCCTGGACCCCCTGCAGTTCGCCTACAGAGCCAACAGGTCTGTGGACGACGCTGTCAACATGGCCCTTCACTTCCTCCTCCAGCACCTGGACACACCAGGAAACTACGCTAGGATCCTGTTTGTGGACTTCAGCTCCGCCTTCAACACCATCATCCCGGCTCTGCTGCAGGACAAGCTCTCCCAGCTGCACGTGCCCGACTCCACCTGCAGGTGGATCACAGACTTCCTGTCTGACAGGAAGCAGCACGTGAGGCTGGGGAAACACGTCTCTGACCCCCGGACCATCAGCACCGGTTCCCCTCAAGGCTGCGTTTCACCTCTGCTCTTCTCCCTGTACACCAACAGCTGCACCTCCAGTCACCAGTCTGTCAAGCTCCTGAAGTTCGCAGACGACACCACCCTCATCGGACTCATCTCTGGTGGGGACGAGTCTGCCTACAGGTGGGAGATGGACCATCTGGTGACCTGGTGTGGGGAAAACCACCTGGAGCTCAACGCCCTAAAAACAGTGGAGATGGTCGTGGACTTCAGGAAGAACGCAGCCCCACCCACCCCCATCACTCTGTGTGACTCCCCGGTAACTGCTGTGAAGTCTTTCCGCTTCCTGGGCACCATCATCGCCCAGGACCTCAAATGGGAGCAGAACATCTGCTCCCTCACCAAAAAAGCACAGCAGAGGATGTTCTTCCTGAGGCAGCTGAAGAAATTCAACCTGCCAAAGACGATGATGGTGAACTTCTACACCTCCATCATCGAGTCCATCCTCACCTCCTCCATCACCATCTGGTACGCCGCAGCCACAGCCAAGGATAAGGGCAGGCTGCAGCGTGTCATCCGCTCTGCAGAGAAGGTGATCGGCTGCAATCTGCCATCCCTCCACGACCTGCATGCCTCCAGGACCCTGAGGCGGGCAGGGAAGATAGTGGCCGACCCCTCCCACCCTGGACACAAACTGTTCACCCCCCTCCCCTCTGGCAGGAGGCTGCGCTCCATCGGGACCAGAACCTCTCGCCACCTGAACAGTTTCTTCCCCTCCGCTACCGGCCTCTTAAACAAGGCCCGGCTCCCCCACTGACACTTTACCTCTGCCACATCATAGACTATATGCATTACATTAATGCACACAATGTCATACCCCTTTCTGCACATATTCTGATTTCACATTTCATAGTTTATATGCAAAAATTCATTCATAGCATTCTATTTACATGTAAATTACTGCTTTATTTAATTTTTACTGCTATTTAACTGTATTTTATTACGGTGTAAAAGATTTTGTGTTTTATATTAGATTTCTTGTTTTTTATATTTTATGTATGCACCATGACATCAAGTCAAATTCCTAGTATGTGCGAACCTACCTGGCAATAAACCTGATTCTGATTCTGATCAGAGCTGACTGCTGCCCTACACAGACACTTCTTCACGTCAGAGACATCATAATGCAATTTCAAATTAACTTTCTCTCACGTACTTAAGTGGATCATGCAGATCAATGGAAACATCTGCAATTAGATTTAACATTTAATTTACAAAAGAGAAAAAGGTTTGTTATGAGGATATTGATAAAAAGAGCTTGAACAGTATAAAGGTGTCGTTATGCTTCAAACTAAATGATTTTTGCATTCCTAAGGACTGCAGATGGAAATGAGCTATTAGCTCAAATCTGGCATAATTCATCTCTTCTCTTTTCTGAGATTAATGTATTTTTATGCATGGTCCTTGTTTTCAAATAAACACATAATAATAAACAGATACATTGTATCTTAAGTGTTTTTATTTATGTATATTGTGGTAGGTTAAATGCTGAAAAAGTGTTGCTGGAAAACAAAAACATGTTACTGTTCTTGTACACTTTGTATTCAGTGTCTGCATAAGCTTTACTTTAACCATAAACTATGTTATCTAAAAGTAAAGCAGCTTAAACACTTACTCAAGGGCAGAGGTAGTTTGAGGTTACTGATGATAAAAGATAATTAATTGTCAGTTTTTAAGAGGAAGGACTGGCTATATTCCATATTTTTCTCATTGCTAGCAGCAGCAAGCGATGACAGCGATGAAAGCTTAATATTGAACGTGTCTGAGAGCTCATATGAGGCTGAAGGATCGGAAAGTGATAATCATGACATCGTAGTAGACGATATTGGCTATATGCATGGCTCGCATGCCTCCCGTGGCGTCGGGGGTCCTCCCACCGCTTTCTTCTTGTGTCCGATATCGCGTAAAACAGAGGATTTAGACGTAGTGTCTTCATTGTATAACTCCAAACGCCTTTTCTCCTCATACTCTCTTTCATGACTTTTTATTTAATGCATTTTAACGGCTGTAATCGTTGTTAACGTAAAACCGAAGTGGTCATTGTTGTCAACGGCATCGTCTTTCAATACAGCTTTTCAAAATAAAACTTTAAACGGATCTGTTTTCAGAATAAAACAGTTTTAAGCTTACTGTGTGTTTAAGCTAAATTACGTCATTCAATATTGATTTTAATTTCTTACAATATCTCTCGATCTACAACGTTTGAACAATGTGGAATGGTTTGTAAACTATTTTATTAACGGAGTTTGACTAAATAACGATTCTGTTTTAAAATAATGGCGGAGTAGCAGTAAACACTGAAGTAGCTTGGTCACACACACACACACACACACACACACACACACACAGCTATGGACGCTGATGTTTAGTTCGTCATTTGCTGTATTGGAACACCCAGACAACGCATCGTCGAACCATTTCTACGGATGACAACACACTTTGTCCGTGTTTCGCTCGCTCGCAGCACAGTGAAGCGTTCCCGCATTGACGTCACTTCCCGCTTACGCCAAAACTTCAGAATGAGTCTAAGGAATTTCCCCGCGATGTTCGAAATTATTAATATTTATCGGAACGGTATCGCACCTTCTTTTTTAAGCTGACGGTTCGAGATTACTAGTAGCCCAATATTTCATTGCACAACAGTTGTTGGGATGCGGTCACAGGCTCTTTAAGTCATTATAATGAGATAGCTAAGTCAATATAATGAGATAGCTAAGTCATTATAATGAGATATTAAGTCAATATAATGAGATAACTAAGTCAATATAATGAGATAGCTAAGTCAATATAATGAGATAACTAAATCAATATAATGAGATATAAAGTCAATATAATGAGATAGCTAAGTCATTATAATGAGATATTAAGTCAATATAATGAGATAACTAAGTCAATATAATGAGATAGCTAAGTCAATATAATGAGATAACTAAGTCAATATAATGAGATATAAAGTCAATATAATGAGATATTAAGTCAATATAATGAGATAGTAAGTCAATATAATGAGATAGCTAAGTCAATATAATGAGATAGTAAGTCAATATAATGAGATAACTAAGTCAATATAATGAGATAGTAAGTCAATATAATGAGATAGCTAAGTCAATATAATGAGATATTAAGTCAATATAATGAGATATTAAGTCAATATAATTAGATAGTAAGTCAATATAATGAGATAGCTAAGTCAATATAATGAGATAGTAAGTCAATATAATGAGATAGCTAAGTCAATATAATGAGATAGTAAGTCAATATAATGAGATAACTAAGTAATTATAATGACTTACAGGATCTTTTTTTTTTTGCTGTGGCGCAAACAGGCTTCCATAGAATTGCATTGGTTTTTGTCGAAGGAACCGGAAGAAGTTTACTTCCGGGTTTTAGGACGTGTCACTGTGGCACTCTATTGAGGAGTGAGAGTGATGCGCACGCAGTTTGCCCAAACCGAAAGCTACGTTACACTCTAAAAACTGAAAACTGAAAACTAGGCTTATTGCCATAAAATGATGATGGATTATCAGTAATCATTTCAAAGTGACACACACATTGGATTAACCTTCAGCAGCGTTTTTATCGTTTTAATGCCATTGAACAAAACTTTTGATCAGAAAAACAGCAAAGGTAAGACATATTTGCCGTTTTGGTCGAACACTGATGATACTTATAACTCTAGAATCTGTGGAATCTCAGCTTTAATCTGATAACTTGTTTGTGCAGATCCGATAAGTAATAAAGTATTTCTACCGTGAGTTCTGTGCTAAGTGCGTTAGCATTTTTTCGCTCAGGGCTAATTCAGAGGCTTGGTATTACCATTGTGTTTTGTTTAGCTATAAATTGTACATATCGTCAGTTAGCTGAGTTTCTTCCCGTTAAGTGCGTATGACACATTCATAGTTTGCTTTCCACCCCCAGGGCCAAACTCCGGAGCTTTGGGGACAGAGCCTTCTCTGTGGCAGCCCCGAAGCTCTGGAACTCCCTCCCCCAAGACCTCCGTGACTCTGAGTCCCTCACCAGTCCCACCTCAAAACCCATCTCTTCAACTCTGTCTATCCATAAGCCCCCCCCCCTCTCAATCAACTTCCTCTTGACTGCCTTTTGTTTCTTTTTTTTTTTTGTTTGTTTTTGCCTGTCCTTGTTTGTCTACCCTCCCTCACACTGTAAAGCGTCTTTGAGTCAGAGAAAAGCGCTATATAAATATAATGTATTATTATTATTATAATTATTAAGAAGCCCTCAGACGCTGTTTCTTGCAGATGTTGCGTTTTTGCCCCCGCCCGTGGGGCCGTGGGGCTTAACTTAAGACAGTAGGGGGCACCAGCCATTATTATGGTTGTTCTCTTGCGGCCAACGGATACTAGTAGAACAGATCTTTGGGATGAGAAATTGTTCTATGGGCTTGTCATTATTTACAGTGTGTTGAGCAACTTGAGACAATAGAATAAAGTTGGAAGTAACCGGTAGAGCCAGTACAACACCAATGCATTCTGACTTTTAGATCCCCGCATCTGCATGCAACCAGAGCCAGGTAAGGGTCAATTGGACTAATGGAAACCAAAACTTTGTGATGAAAAGAATCCTGTCCTGTTGCCTACAAATTCAACAATAATATGCAGATTTCAAAAAAATAAAACTGTTGTAAATTAGCATGTGTTGCTTTTATTAAGGCATGATGCCATAATCTACAAGGATAATCACCCATAGTGTCTACAATCCTGTGTGGTATCACTAAACCTGACCTGAAACTTTAATATAATCCTGGTTCTAATGCTAATCTGAAACCCAAATCTTAATCCTAAAATACATATGAGAGAAAAATGAGTAATAGCTAAATATCCTCACTCCGGAGGATTTTAAACATCTTTCGATGCATTAGAAGACATTTGGTCATAGTCATAAAGAAGCACAAGGACAATCACACACAGACTTACACACTCCTGAACCCTGAGCCCAGATCAGATGTATGAGTGAAGCTGACAGTGGATTATAACATAAAAGCTTGTGAAATGGAACACTAACAGAGTTTCTGTAGGATTGGCTCTGGCACTGACGGCGGGCGGGGAGCTGGTGAGGTGACAAATTAAAACATGTCCTCTGTGTGTTTCCCGCAGATGAATCGCTTACCTAGCTGCGAGCGCTGAGCTCCCAAAAAGACACTAATCCCCAAAACAGACCCCCAGAGTCTGGAGAGAAGCGTGTGGGGGGTTCAGTGTGGAGAGGAGGCCCCTGCAGCTATGGATAATGTAATAACAACCATATAATCGTGCAACTTCTCAACATGGAAGGCTGTGTCCCTCTGTGTGGGTGAATAGGTTAATGAAAATGTGCTTATGTAATACTTTTCAGCAGACATAAGAGCACATTCACGCTGGCACTGGAATACTGTAACATCCTAGTGGTGCAATTTTTTATGCGGTTTCTCTGTCCGCTTTTAAGAACATGACTGTACAATTCAAACCTTTATTTTTTTGTGGTTTAGATATCATGCGTCCGGGAAATTCTAAGGCAGACCCTCTCTAATTAACCCTCTTTATTAAAGGGACCCTATTATGCTACTTTGTAGGGAGGGTTTTAAGCCTTTGCAGACCATCTACATGAATTGCCTTGTGTTGGAAGGTGCAATATAAATAAACTTGGCTTGCCTTGCCTACATATAGACACACCTATAGAACACACTACAGGAAAGAGAAAACCCCAATAAGCATATTACGGCTGCCAGAAAAATGTGTTTTCCTAAAAGATGATCTCTTTTATGAATACTCTCTTTGGTGAGTAAGGGTAAGGATTCTGTGCCACTCTATTTAAACACTGATAAAAAGTAATTGAGTGCATTTGACTCAATAGCTGAATAGCTGTATTGTGTAAAAAAACATGTTATGTGACCGATGTACACAGCAGTACTTGAGACAGTGTCTGAAACACATCCGGTTTATTTTCATTCATATTAGTGTGGATACAGCAGGGAGGGGGATTGCATTTTTTGCCCTTTTTTTTTGCACTTTTTGAATTTATAAAAGGGGCATGCTCAGGTTAAAATGAGCTCTAAATTGTAAATCTATGACTAACAAGAAGAAAGCCAGCTCAAAAAAATGTGTTCTGAATTGGCCTTCGCGGTTCATCAGTAACTACTCCACTGGTGAATGTCCAAGGCTTATATTTTTTGCATGAAAACAGCGGTTGCTAACAAGTGACTAAAAGAAACTACTAAACACCATCCGGCCGACATGAGACCACTTCAGCTCAGCTGTGGTTATGTGCAGCAATGCAACTGTGATGTAGTTTGCTTATAGCTTAGCGTTAACTTTTTACCTTTGGAAATTGCATTTACGCTTCAGAGTCCGGAAAGTGAAGTAAATATGTGGGGATTATCCTGCTGAACAAAACATCTTAAGAATCATAAATGTGCGTTTGCCACAGAGCTTGTTTTCAGCAGTATACGGATATCCAATAAAGAAATTCCATTGCCTTTTGTTGAGGGAGCCCTCTCGATGCTAACTTGCAGGTCGGCCTCCAAAATATGTTATCATTGCATTACTCTATTAGCACAATTGTACATTAAAATATCAAAACTGTTCAAAATAGCCATTAACACAGGTTACTGAATGTGTTTGAAAGCGTGGGGGCCTATATAAAAGGGGTTGGTCTACACAATCTGATATTATTTTGGTACATTTTTCGTAGGCTTATTTCAAGACTATTCCCCAACTCACTAGGGATTTGGTGATACATTGTGTTCCATAGCTAATTATAGTTTTATTAACACATCATCATCATTCAGCTGGGAAATGGCTGACAGTAACAATGCTTGGCAGAGGTGATTAGCACATAAACACACCAATCATCCCCACAATGTATTTATTAAGCAGTCACCAATGTTTATGTGCTAATGCACTAATTGCTTAATCATTGTTGACGAGTTGTTGAAGCAGAAACTAGATGTCTTTATAGTTTGGCAACAAGTTTTTACTTTTAAAAAGTTGTAATTATATTCTAATAATGTCCTCAATGTCCACAGTTAAAAATATGTCCTCCTTAATATTTTAACAATGATATGGTTTTATTTTTAGCCATGACTATACTTATTCGGTTAATCGTTCTGATATTAAGTCCAATGGGGCAAAAAAACATGTCAGCTAATATGATCAAGACAACAAACAAAGTAGCCTGATTAGTTCATTTAAATGTGTAGTATGAATACTAAAGTACCCATAAGCCTCAGCGGCCGGTGTTATGAAGAGGAAGCCTGCAGATCAAAGCTGTTGCAAATTCTGAATGCTTCCTTTTTGCTAAATAGTTGCAGAGGCTTAAAATGAACTGTTTAAACAGACCTAATGATTGTTTTAATGTTTGCAAAAGTTTAACATTAAGCTCGTTTCATACATTCTGTTATGCTTTAATAATTGTTATGCTATGTACACATGTTCTTGCCATTGACTTTTAAATCAAGGAATCGGGTTCTCTTATTCAGTTGACCCACTTTTGTACGGTGAGAGAATACAAAACCATTCAGCTAATCATTCCATTTTTACTAAATAAGCTACCATTTTTTAAAGCACCTGTGATGTTGATAAATCCCTAAATACACATGTAAGCCATGAGTATGAAGATGAAGACGCACCTTAATAATCCCTTTTAAGGGAATTAAGTTTTTTCCCTTTGTTTTTATTTTTTTATTTAACACACATGGGAAATATACACAAGCACGCTCCAAACAATGGGTATGGTAAGGACCGATAGTAAGTACGTCAAAGCTGAAACATGATGAATGCTTTCCAAACTCAGTTTTTTGGAATGAAAATCCTTCTAAGCGTTGGAAGTTCTCCAACTGTCAGTCAGCGACCATTGTCTGGACAAAGACTGAACAGACCATTTACTACCGTAACATTAGTCACCAGTCACTGGTTGTCAGCGTTTCCGCCAGGGGGGCGTCTTGCCGTCATTTAACGCCATTATTCAGCTCGGAATGCCCTGAACTCGAGCCGAGGGCGTCCAAATAAAGAAAGAATAAATAATTAGAGAGAAGATCGGAGTTTTTATCGCTTGAAATGACGAAAAGAAAAAAGGACAAGGACATCCCTCTGTTGGAGGGGCAAAGGAGTCTGGTGGGATTATTTTCCCCGACATCGGCGGTGCCTGCCACAGGACAACACGGGCGCAATTTGGACGCGATGAGCGGGGGGGTGCTAGTGGAGCACGCGCGTGAACTGCGAGCGCCGGAGCCTCGCAGCGGCGAAACTGAGGCTCCGTGGTAAACTGTGGTAAAATGAAGAGCCGTTTGGGAGCCGAAAGAGCCGGCTCTTCTTAGTGAGCCGAGCCAAATGATCCGGCTCACTAAAAAGAGCCGGAATTCCCATCACTAACGTAAAGAGATAGTATCTATAAGGGACGGCTCTCGGGGTGGACGCCCTCTCAGCCCTGGTCTGGCGGAAACACTGCTGGTTGTAAATACTAAACAGCTTGAGTGTAGTACTAACTCGATGGATGTCACAGCTTTAAGAGTCGAGAGAAGTCTAGTGGCCTTACAATGTGTACAGCATACGACAGTCTGTAGACATATGCAGATAACGATAAAAATTACTCCTTTTCCACGAAAACCCTGAATTGGGGGGGTAAGAGAATGGATTCCTCTATCAGGCAGGGCTGGAATCATATACACTGCCTGTGGTGTAAAGTAACATTTATACAAGTATTGTACATAAGTACTTTTTTGTAATATTTGTACTTGTTTCCATTTATGACTTTATACTTGTACTCTGCTACATTTCAAAGGTGAATATCATACTTTTTACTCCACTACATTTATTTATCACTCTCAGTATAATGCAGTAGAGTACTCCTGATCTATACGGTATGTAGTAGCCAAATGTGGTCCACATTGACAAACTACAATACTCAAATGCTCTTACATGTATGAAAAAGAGGATATTATGATAATATAATACTGTGAAAAGACCCATTCTGCATCCTGAGTACTTTTAACTTTTGATACCTGAAGTACATTTATCTTATAATGATTCTGTTCTCTGTACTGTTCTATACTTTATATTATTCTGAAATGTGCTTAATTAGTACTTCTACTTTTTGTACTTTTAAGTATGTTTTGATGCTAATACTATGTACCTTTACCTAAGTAAAATTATGAAATCAGTACTACACTTTTAGTGGAGTATTTGAAGTATTCATGGTATTTGTATTTTACAAAGTAAAAGTATACTTCTTCCAACCCTGACTGCAACTTGGATGAATATATGATGACGAGAATTGATACTTGGCCATCTGCCAAATCAAAAGAAGTTTGTATAAAAGGAAAAGAAGATTCCTTCTTTGCAAACTAAGAACAGTATTAAGAGCCTTGACCCGAAGCCCCGCTCCACTGGCAGCGCTGCGCATTCATTTATGTGATGCTGCAGGGCAGTGTATCCTCTATAATTAACACACAACTAAACGGAAAAACAAGTATGTTGTTAAATCTTGACCCGATGTGAACCGTGTGTTGAAAACATTCGTCATCAGTCAGTATTGAGTCACAGTTTTCAGTTTGTTAGCTTTTGATAGCAGCACTGTGTGTACCTGCCTCCCCCCCCCCCCCCAGGCCCATTAAGAGCGATGGGAAAAGTTGTTTGCCTCACCTCAGAATACAGTCGTGCTGTTTTATTGCCAAGCTAGGCAGAGTATTTACAAGCCAGCCTTAGCATGTGGCAGGACATTAATCACAGAGCAGCTTCACAGGGGTTCATGGGAATCAGGTCGCGCTGGTCCACATGGCCACTGCAGCTATAGTGCTATTCAGGTACAGCTTCAAGCCAGAGTACCACACATACATGTGGTATCTATTATGAAGAGTAGATAATAGAAACATAAAAATAAATGAGGCACTTGTGCCTGCCATTTTTGCTCGTAAACATAATTATTGCAGCCAGGAGATAAGGCTTATATTGATTGATTGATACATTTTATTTCGAACCAGTAAAATAAATAATTACAAAACAAAACAAATGTTGCAGTGCATAGTCATGTAAGAGAAATCAAAACAAAAAAGGACATTTACAACAACAACAACAGAATTAGCAACATAAACAGTCCCACATCTAGTGTTCGAAAAGGAGTGAGAAGTATCATTTATTTAATCTCACCCCCTTGTCCCTAAATGATTTATTTATAATCTATAATCTGCAATAATTATAATTATTATTAATTATTATTGTTATTATTATTATTAATCTGCTTCACCTGTTGATTGACATATATACATATACACATATGTACATACACACATACATACATACATATATACATACACATACACATATATACATATATGCACGTATACACACCTACATACTCACACATATACACATATACACATACACATAGTCAAACACCTTCCCCATCCCTGTACCTCGAGAAAATAATTTCTCTGTATTTCCTCTTAAACTGGTTAATGTCTGGACATGGCTTTAGCTCCACATTCACACTGTTCCATAGTCTCACTCCACAGGTTAGGGTTAATGTCTGGACATGGCTTTAGCTCCACATTCACACTGTTCCATAGTCTCACTCCACAGGTTAGGGTTAATGTCTGGACATGGCTTTAGCTCCACATTCACACTGTTCCATAGTCTCACTCCACAGGTTAGGGTTAATGTCTGGACATGGCTTTAGCTCCACATTCACACTGTTCCATAGTCTCACTCCACAGGTTAGGGTTAATGTCTGGACATGGCTTTAGCTCCACATTCACACTGTTCCATAGTCTCACTCCACAGGTTAGGGTTAATGTCTGGACATGGCTTTAGCTCCACATTCACACTGTTCCATAGTCTCACTCCACAGGTTAGGGTTAATGTCTGGACATGGCTTTAGCTCCACATTCACACTGTTCCATAGTCTCACTCCACAGGTTAGGGTTAATGTCTGGACATGGCTTTAGCTCCACATTCACACTGTTCCATAGTCTCACTCCACAGGTTAGGGTTAATGTCTGGACATGGCTTTAGCTCCACATTCACACTGTTCCATAGTCTCACTCCACAGGTTAGGGTTAATGTCTGGACATGGCTTTAGCTCCACATTCACACTGTTCCATAGTCTCACTCCACAGGTTAGGGTTAATGTCTGGACATGGCTTTAGCTCCACATTCACACTGTTCCATAGTCTCACTCCACAGGTTAGGGTTAATGTCTGGACATGGCTTTAGCTCCACATTCACACTGTTCCATAGTCTCACTCCACAGGCTGAGATACAAAATGTTCTTCTGGTTGTACGGACCCTATGAATTTCGAATTGAAATGGTCTCCTTGAACAATATCCCCCCAATACTTTTTGGATGTTTCCTGGCAAAACGTTATTATTTGCCTTAAACACCAGGTCAGTGAATTTTAACAATTTTGACTGCAGGAATAATTCATTAGTGTGATCAAGATATTTGGCATTGTGAATGATTCGTATGGCTTTTTTGTAGAATAGATACTGCATGTATAGAACTTTTGTAGTTATTGCCCCAGATTTCAGCACAGTAAGTCAGATATGGTAAGACTAGTGAACAGTAGAGAATGCAAAGTGATTTCTGATCTAGAACTTGTTTTACTTTGTTTAGTATGGAAATGCTTCTTGACAGCTTATTCAGGTTGTGTTCTGTTATAGGGACACCTGTGGTTTTAAAGCAGGGGGTTGCTATTGTACATATTTTAATGATAAGTGTATGTAAGAGCGAGAAATAAATAAGAATACCTCAAAGTATCAGATACGATGCACTGTAGTAAAAAGATGAATGACCTCCGGGCATTTATAAACAGTTCAGGGCCAAAGTCAAATAATAAAAAATGAAAAAAATTCATTAGCATCCTGCAATCCAAACAGGAGGAAGGTGGGAAGTAGTCCACCACTATTTTTATATTATTAGGCAATTATTTAATGAACATTCATTATGTGATTACATTTGTTCAATTAGTAAGGCTAATTAACAGAGCTAATCTTCCTTGTTTCAATACGTGATGCTCATTGGTTCTTGCTTGTTATGTAGCTGATTGCCTTGCCAATGCTAATACCTGAGAGTTAGTGTGTGTACATATTTAGTAACTGCTAATCGCTACAGGAGAACCAGGCTGTGAGGGGCAACCTGTTTTAATTAAGTGATGAGTGTATAATATTGACATATAGTAAACGCATATCATAAAAACTAGGCCTATATGACTTTTATATTATATATTTTGGCATATTGTTTTTGGATATATTTGCAGGAGTATGTTGAATAAGACGTGTACATGTACAATGTACATGTGCTAAACGTGCAGCAAAATCTCACGCTGTTGACATTATATGCCCTTTCTACCCACTGAGCTTTCCATCTGCACATGCCAAGAAGATTACATCATCATGGCTCAGTTGAGCTGAAATGATGGACATTTAGTATGACAGCTTTTTTTTCATTTGCATGAAAGTGAGACGCAAAGATGTAATTGATATAACTCACCAGGAGCCCTCTTACAATCGGAAATCTATATGCTGTGTATAATTTCCACACATGCAAACTCTGCAGTATAACGGACATTATGTTTTGATAATAAATTGTACAGTAAAGTGACTATGACATTGTAAAAGATGAAATGCAAGCATTATTGAGCACATATGGGCCAGTGGATGACCTATACTCAGTTAGTTTTACCCTCCCCCGCCCCCACCCTGTGTGAATACATAGCAGAGTCCAACTTTCTGTCACTGACTCATGCTTTGACAGAGTACCATTCCAAAATGAAATACAGTGCTATTCATTTCTTAGACTCCCAGCCAAATGTGCTGCTTCCCTCCCTTCTCAGCTCATTTCATCGTTATGATAGATTATCTGATGCTTCCTATTCTACACCGCAAAACCACTTACTGATTCACACACTTCCATATGCACACACTCATTCCACACATCAGACAATTCATACACAAAATCTCCTTCAAACAAACAAGAGCAAATCCAGCTCAGGCACACATCTATACGCAGAGCCTTTTGAAATTGAAATGATATTGCAGTATCAATCTTTATCTAAGCCATTATGTGGAAAAAGATTGAAATTACCTCCAGCTCAGTTTGCTCTAACGAGGGCCAGCATTCAAATCACTCCTTACCTTTTCTTCTATTTTTTCTTCCAATTCTGCATTCTACACTTGAATCCCAGCCTCACAGTACCATTGGCAATCAATTTCCTATCATACAAAAGACCTTTGGGGGCTCTCCATTTCCTTTTCAAACAATGCAATCCAAGAACATGTCTTGAATTAAGATGTAGCACCGGGCCATCTGCTGTACTCTGGAGAAGAAGGAGCAAATCACTGCATTCTTCTGGCTGCTAACAAGACATTTGAAAAGTGTACATTCCTTTTTACATCTGTTAAGTACTCACGCTTTCTGATTATTGCTTCCGGTACTTGCTGAGACTCTGGGACAAAACCCAAGCCTGGTCGATATAATTGAGCCCAAATGCGACATGACAGGATTATCTGGCCAGAGTCAGTGCAGGTTATCTATAAATTCATTTTCTGCAGAATCCATGTGCGCTTCAAATGTTTTCCAATTTTCAGGAAAGTGACTAGAGAGCAGAATTGGATGCAGAGAGGACCCTGATGGGACAGCCTCAGATGTCTCTGTGCAGCTGGCTCACTTCCTGGAAAAGAGATATGAGATCTCCCTTCTGCTCAACTTTGTTTCTTCCAGATCCTGGAACTGCCTCTTTTCAAAGCTGTTGACTGAAGTAGTTTCAAATTCCCCTCAGTTCCCCTGAATGTCTCTATACCAGGGGTCTCCAACACGTCGATCGTGAGCTACCGGTAGCTCGCGGGCAGCTTTTCAGTAGCTCGCCGCTCGATATCGATTGTAGCGTAGTAACGTTGCTTCTTGATTTTTCGGCCGAGGCTGGACAATAACGTTTTTTTGTTTTTGAATGTTTTCTGTGACACGAATATCAAATTGGTCGGTGATGCAGAGATCAAGGAACAGACGTGACAGCGGCACAGAGACACAGGGATTTGTGTTTTTTTGAAAAACACTCGTTATCGTCATATCAGGTTTTTGGTGGATTTAATCAAGTCTTGGATTGCAGAGTATGAATGTCCTCTTGCTATTTTCAGTTGATAAATACGTGTGTAAAGTTTGTGAAGGCAGGAGGAAAAAGCTTCCGCGATCACCGTCTCCTCTGTTCCTCCAAACCCCGCCCCCTCCTTGAAAATAATGAGTGACAGGCTGATAGTAACCTGATAGAAACTTTATTATTCACTTAATCACTGATTGAGATATGATGAAGCCAACTTAATCTCATAAATTCATGGGATTATGTAACCGTAAGACAGAGAATGTAAGTGTGCACCCACATGAACTATTTTAGTTTGTATATGCTGTTGTAAATACTCCTGTTGTCTGCTGTGTTCAGATTCAAGTCATGTGTGTGATGCCACATTCAGGACATTCAGTGTCTTTTCTTTAACAGAAGACGTTGCTAGAAGCTGCAGCTAGACTGCAGAAGTATTCGTTTTTTGTTTTTGAGGATGGAACAATTTCACACACAGATATAGGGAGGCTAGACCTATACAATTGATTTATTATGGTTTATAATTTCATGTCATGACGAAGAAAAAGAAGAAAAAGATGGCTGAACTGTTCAGTGTCAATCCTGTGGAGATGGAGGTTATACATCTCCAAAAGCATGTTCAGCTTAAGTCTCAGCAAAACTCAGAACATTTCTGGAGCCTTGTAGACCCAGAAAACTATAAGAACATTCACCAAGCAGCACTGAACATGTCTGCTTTATTTGGCTCTACATACCTTTGTGAAGCAGCTTTTTCTGACATGAATGAAATCTAAATACAGAACAAGGCTGACTGATTAAAATTTAAATGACTCTATTAGAGGAACCTAAGTGGGTACACTCCAGCATACCCCTCTATGGTGGACTCCATGCAGTGCCATTCATCTCACTGACTGTAAAAAAGAGTGAATGCACTTATTTTACACATGTGCCATGAGATGCTTGTCAGGTAGTGATTAAGGACATTTATGTGAATTTGCAGTCATTATGTGGACCATAATAATATGTGAGAAATTGTCATTTTCTTGGACCTTGATGTGAAGTTAAGATTTTTGATAAGCTTTAGGTATTGCAATTTCACACGTGTACAAAAGTAGCTTAATTGTAAGCGATGTGATGGAAGTAGCTCTTGGCCACTTTCATTTTTTCAAAGTAGCTCTCAGATGAAGAAAGGTTGGAGACCCCTGCTCTATACTAATGTGGTTAGAAGGATACTCACTCTGCTGGCAATGCCCTATCCGATCTTAAGTGAGACGTTCTTTAAGGTGACTCGCCGGTGGTGTCTTAGGCGACTTGTCATAATGCATCAATGTCTTATTTTCCTAGCATCGGAAAGGTAGCCAGTTTATCATCTTCACTTCCTATATTGGCACAGCCCAAACACTTTATAATCATTACTATTACGTCTGGATAACGTGTGATGTGTGATCAATTGATGATCGCACAAGTCATTATCTGACAATTGTAACAAAGACCAGGCTCAAGTCTAGCCAGGTCCAATTTATATTTAGTGTAGTGTAATAATAAAGTAGTTTTTCTGTCAATTTGTTGAATAACCGATTGGATCCAAGTAGCTTTGCTATCAGCTATGATCAAATGGTGCGGGAATGTCAACAAACTTAGCTTGTCTCAATAATGTTAATCTTGAACATGTCAGTAAAATGTTACAAGTTAAAAACTGAGTACTTTTAAGGGTTAAACATTCACAAGAGAAAAATCTGTGTTTGATAAGGGCTGTCAAAGTAAACGCGTTAACGCATGTGATTAATCTCGAGACTTTAAAGCGCACCATTTCTTTTAACTCAAATGTATCATAGTATCCAGTTTAGACGGTACCTCCCTCAGTATTTCCAGGGTGCATGTTCACCTGGGAATTAACTAAGAGGCAGGCACGTTAAACTAACAGGATGACTGAGGAGTAGGGTTGGGTACCGAAATCCGAAATTTAGATTCCATCATGATCGTTTAGAAATGTTAGTTTCGGTTCTGCTTATCGATTCCTAAGGAAATGCATCTCGCCGCTTTCTGTACTGTTAAACTGGGGCGGGCGGGACGTGTAGCACAGTGGCGGGGTTGGGAAGCAGAACTCGGTTCCGAGTAAGAAACAAATAACAGTTGTCCGGTACCAGGATCAATAAGAGTTGTGAGGACAGGAGGCGGAGGCTGAGCCCCGCGGAACGCAGCTCTCTCTGTTAATATTGACCGCCATTTCCTTTATGCGTTCCCGTGTAAATGGGGCCTGAGAGACAGACTCGGAGGAGCACAGGGATGTCAGTATTGTTTATGAAGCAGGGTATAGAAAGTACATTATTGAAATTAAAATACAATTTATGTACGTTTACAAACAGTGAGCAGCTGGGCAGCTGCAGCAGATGTATTGCAGGACATGTGTTGGACACAGACTGTAGGGTTGGACTCTGTCTCACAGGCAGGTTGCAGTGTAACATCAGAGGAGACTGGGCCAATTGTACATTCTCAAACTGCACCACTTAGAACTAACTAAACAATGCAGAGATTATTTTTAATATAATTTATTATCAATGTTTTGGGCAATACTAAGCACTCCCTTTTTGCTCTGAAAAACTAAAGTGAAAAGTAACAAATAAAATAATACAAATCTTGATCTCTAACTGCTTTTAGCATTTTATTCTTCCATACCTACATTTTTTTGCCACCCGCAAAACACAAAACTACAAGTAAATATGTTTCGTTTAAACTTGTGATTAATCGGATTAATCACAGAATTTGATTGTGATTAATCCGATTAAATATTTTTTATCTATTGACAGCACTACTTTTGATACATAGTTTGACTATGAAATGCAGGGGAGAAGAAATTAATTACCTCTTGTCCACTGGTGAAGCACACACTGCTGCCGGTGATGAAGTTCTTGACCACAATTTGGATTAGGTTAAATGGTTTTCATGTCTGTTCAGATTGGGTCTTACTATCATTGAGTCCTTCTTAGATTGGGTCTCCTTACATATAAAAAGTCTACACATCCTGCATTCCAACATCTAAAGTCAGCATTGACATTTACAGGAACCTCTATATTTGCCTAACCTTTACAAAAGGTTTTGTATTTGAACCAGAACAAGAAGTAATGCTTTGGTTTGGTTAGTGTACAGAAATGTGTGTGTGGGTTGGCACTGTTCAGACACAATAAGAAGTGATTCTCACTGTGTTGATAAAACACAATCTACTGTAGGCACTATTTTGTTCCCTTCAAAATGTATTTGCTGAACCTTTTTAAAATTAGTTTTCAGGCAACAGAGTCCCTGTATGATACCACCCAGAATGCTGATCTAAGAGATGAAAGTGTGAGGAAATGTGACAGTGTTTTCATGTGCTGCCTGTTTGTTGACAGGCAGCCAGCACCCTTATCTCTGAGGACAAGAGAGATAGTTTAGGAAGGTGCTCATCCTGAGAAAAAGGATCTGATTTCTGCTTGTTTTCATGGTGAATGTAAAAAAGAAGTGTATTTTAAGTTGAGCATTTGTTTTGTGTTCTGGTTGCTGGTGTCACACTCCATGTCTTTGCCTGTGTGTTTTTTATTAGTCACGGTTGTGTGTGTGTTGGCATCTGTGTACAGAAAGAAAGGCGAACTGCTCACTATTCAAACTATAAATCCGCTTTGAAAACAAGTCGTATCCCATTTGTGCTCCTTGAAATATCCCTAAACCCCAGCAGACTGACATCTCCCTGCTCATTGTCAAAGATGTCTCTGTATTCTAAAGAGAGCCTGATCAAAGGAGTCTCTCCTATTGGAACAGCACAGCTGTAGACTCTCCTCCATGGCGTTCAGAAAGCCAGCCCCGCTGCGATCAAAACACGACTCCCAACAGATCTATGCATGCTCTCTTTTCCCTGCTGTGGTACATCTGTTAATATCTCTTTCCCTCTACCTTTCCCCACCCAAAACACTTCATTATATACAAACTGTAAATCCTTTTATCCTTTAAGCTGGCTTCAATTTTGATTTGAATGACAGGAACATAAGCACTAGCAAAAATAAATAGCCATGATTTCGCTTAAAAGATTAGTTTAAGACATTCTTTATACTTTTGACAAGCTATGTTTAGATGTACCTAAAAAAAGGGACATGTTGCTTGAAATATTGAACTGCGAGATACGAGCTTGTAGTACGGACTAAGTCCTAGGAAAATCATTTTATATATTATTTTATAATAGATTATGGCTGAAACACCAGATCAGGCAGAAATTCTTTCAAAAGACTTAAAGGAGAGGTGTCATGCTTTTCTGGTTATTCCCCGTCCCCTTGTGTGTTATGAAGGTTTTTATGCATGTAAACGGTCTGCAGAGTCACAAACCCTCAAAGTACACCCTGTAGCGAGTAAAACTCTAACATAGAAAATTCCTCCCCAAAACGCCTCGTTGGAGATTTCTCAGTTTCTTTCTTTGCTCCACGGATGGGTCCGTTTGGTTCCGGGTACGAGCTGACGTCAGCTCGTACCCGGAACCAAATGGACCAATCCGTGGAGCCGTTACGTTACGTCCGCGGAGCCGTTACGTTAAGCCTCTGCTGATTGGTCCAAATTGACCAATCCACGGACTTCCTCACAACCAGACTCAGTGCAGGCAGCTCTGCTGATTTCTCATCCCTGGCTGCAGGCTGATAACAGACAGTTGGGATCGTGGCGAAATTCTCTCTGCAGACCCATTCTCACAGCGTTTATCAACCTTTTTCTTACTCAATATCAAGCCACACTTATTGTCTTTACTTCGGCTGTGAGTTTGTGTGTGCTCAGGATGAGTTTGGCTGTGTTTCGCTGTGTATCGCTAAACAAGGAAATAGGGCTGCAACAAACGACTAATTTGATAATCGATTAATCTATCGATTAATGAAACGATTAATCGATTATTCGGATCGTTAAGGTTTTAACTGTACTACTACTTTTATCGATACTGCTTATCGATCCGGTCCTTTAACGATAGTCTTATCGGTTCTTTTGAAAATAAATAAGGTAAATTAACTAAACAAATTGTGAACAAAATTAACATTGCTTTTTATTTAAATTAAATAAATAATATTTCACATCAAAAGAAACAACAGTGTTTTAACAAATCATATTAAATAATCTGATGACAGAATTGTAAACAGAATAGCTGAAACTTTAACAAAATAAATAACTCAGTTACCTCTAATCATTCACCCATGTTTGAATCATTGAGTTAACTCCGTGTGTTGCTGCTAGCATACATAACACCTGACGTGGAAACGTTACTCGTGGATGGGGCTACAGAGCTACTAGAAAGAACCCGGTGCATTTCTCCGTCTGATTGTGGTGCACTTTTGCTAAATGTTTAGACAAATTGCTCGTGTTACCGCCCTTACATGCTAAACCCTTATTGCACTTTTGGTAACGAGCATTGTCGACATCGAGACGGGTAAAGTTTAACCACACCTTGGAGCGCTTCTCTCCGCCATCTCCTCCGTGTGTGTGTGTGTGTGTGTGTGTGTGTGTGTGTGTGTGTGTGTGTGTGTGTGTGTGTGTGTGTGTGTGTGTGTGTGTGTGTGTGTGTGTTGCATGCATGCATGTAGCAGCTGCGTGTGTGTAAACTGCCCCGCCCCCTCGCACACAGACGGGGGAGAGAGAGATCTCTCGTCTGGATTGGAAAGATCGAAAATACGTCATAGACGCATTTTGTAGTCTTATTGCATATTAGAAACGGAGTTGGCGACACTAAGACTGCGATATAATGTTTATGTAGCAATAATACATATGACATATATGTTTTAAATGTCTCCTGTACCGATAAAAAGACCGATAACGTTGGAGCTTAACTGCCTGTGAAACACACGTGATGACGTCACCAACGAATCGACGACTGAATTAGTTGGCAACTAATTTGGTCATCGATTTTAATCGAATAAGTCGATTAGTTGTTGCACCCCTACAAGGAAACCACACCTCCACGGAGCTCAGCGCGATTCACAACGTCCCGACCAATCAGAGCACACTGTGCTCACAGGGAGGGGGGGGCAAGAGCTGCAACGAGCCGTTTAGTGGAGAGAGTGAATACTGCTGAATACACATACTTTACAGAGATGCTGTATGCGAAACCAATGTGAGTTTGGAAAAATGCACAGTATAAATCTATTTTAGTATACCTCAACAATGGAATTATGATCAGTGGAAATGGCCATGACATGGACCCTTTAATAATGATCAGGGTGGATATGCGAGTGTGAAGAGATGTGTTTTGAGACGTGATTTGAAAATGGGGAGAGAGTCAGTGTTGCGGATGTCAGCTGGGGTGCAGAGCGGCTGAAGGCTCTAGACCAGGGGTGTCAAACTCAAGGCCCGGGGGCCAAATCCGGCCCGCCACTTCATTTTATGTGGCCCACAAGAGCTTGCAAAGAATATAATAAGTGTATTATAATGTTACGTGCCTCTTTACAGGAGAACGTTGCCCATAAACCACATGTCCCGCAATGCATCTCATTTTGTGACGTGCGCAATGAAGAGACTTGCAATTATTTTCCCTAGACTTCTGCTTTCAGACGTAGTTAATTATGAAGTTATTACCCTATCTGATAATAATCCAATGCAGAGGAAAGATTGTAAAATAATGCATTATTTTATATTTATTATGTATATTTATATAGTCTTAAAGTTACCACCGGCCCTTTGAGTGCAACCATAATTCTAATGTGGCCCGCGATGAAATTGAGTTTGACACCCCTGGTCTAGACCCCATGGTGGTTAAATGGAAGGGGGGTGCAGTGAGGTGGAGGGAAGCAGAAGACCTGAGAGTGCGGATGGGTGTGTTGATGTGCAGGAGGTCGGAGAGGCACAGAGGAGTGAGGTTATGGATGGCCTTAAAGGCGAGGAGCAGAATCTTAAAAACTATACGGGATTTGACGGGGAGCCAGTGAAGCTGCTGAATAACAGGAGAGATGTGGTTAATGGAGCGGGTTCTGGTGATGATGCGAGCGGCAGAGTTCTGAACCACTTGCATCTATAGTTTAAAATTTGATGAAAGAAAAGATTAAACAAATCTTGGTCAACTTACTAGCATGTTTCAGAGCTTTTATTCGTGCCACATGGTCTTCATCAGCAGATTAAGTTTCCTCAGTTGTAATGGAACTATGGAAGTTAAATGTTTATATGTGTCATTTAAAGAAATATGTTAATGTGGGCCTTAAAGCTGAGCACAAAAGTGCATTATTGTCCTTGGAAAAAGTACTCGTACAGAGAAATGGGAACTCAAGTAGCAATAGTCAGTAAGAAAAGATCATGGGCCTCTGCTGAAAATACATCTATTTTTCCATAAAAATGTCTCTTCATACTTCCCATATGGAAAAACATTTCTGCAACATAAACAGACCGTCATGGAGTGGCATTGCTGTGGGAAAGACCAGATGGATATGTGGTGTGTCAACAGCAACTGTGATATCTGCTGTTCTGCAGCTTTCAAATGCATGTAACACTGTTCTGTTACTGAAAGCATCTGATTTGTCACACTGTCCTGTGTGTTAAGCGGAGGAAAGAGATCCCTCGCAAATTCTAAGGGAGACACATTTTTTTATTTATAAGAGTCTAATGGAATATGATAAGACGTAATGAAGCACTGCCCCCGGTAAGATAGACTATATTAAATATGTAACTGCGACAATAGAGGAATATTAACATTTTGAAGCCGTCATTCTAAAAGGAAAAAATGTGTAATATGATTGACAATTGAGGAATTCTGAAGGATTTAATGGGGTCTAAAGTGAGAGAACAAAAGTTCAGTTTTTGACACAATGTCTTGAAGGACCTGCTTGAGGAGAGAAGGCTCTTCGCTCTTTTAGATCACTTCTTAAAACACACTTTTGTTCATATTTCATCTCATGTCTCCTTTTATTGCTTTTTTCTTTTCCTTTGTAATAATTGTATTGTCATGTTTATTTTTCGTTTCAAACTATTGAACTGATTGTCTTCAATGTTTTGTCTGACTTTTGTTGTGAAAAATGTGAAATGTGCTCTACATATAAAGTGAACAGCATTATTATGAATGCAGTTATATATGAGTCAGTGTTTTCAGTCTTCATTATACTACTGTATATCTACCTGGAAATGTATTAAGAAGATTGCAAGCAAAAACAATCTTTGCAATCTTTACAGTATGATCAATAAATGATGAATGTTAAAACGTTCTCATGTAATTGACTCACAAACACACAAAAGGAAACAAGCCAACGATTGATAAGATGATGTCTCGTAGAGGACTGGGAAGATTCTATTTGCTCATTACGTCTCTCCACCGGGGAGACCTGCCTGC
Organism: Dissostichus eleginoides; assembly: GCA_031216635.1. NCBI lineage: Eukaryota > Metazoa > Chordata > Actinopteri > Perciformes > Nototheniidae > Dissostichus > Dissostichus eleginoides. The sequence goes on along the minus strand of CM062286.1, from coordinate 21,652,236 downwards.
AGCATGATTACAACAGTCCATCTTACATGTTGTCTGACTGAGATCATTTGTAGAGAATTCAATTAGAGCTAAATGAAACTATTCATCAGGATGTTTGCGTTCCCCCTCAGGAGCCCTCTGGACGCAGTTGTCAGAATCACTGATCTCTTTTACAGCATCTCTTCTAAGAATCAGACCCACAAGCCCAACCTCCAGCAAGATGAGAACAGGTACAAGGGATTTAGAAGATATGATCTCAATGTTTAGAGAAACATGAGAAGAGGGTTTTGTACGTGTCGTTCCTCATGACTCGTTCAAACGGGATGTGTTGTATGCTCTTTTGGATCGTACAACACGTCAATGTTAGTGATCTGATAAACAACTGGTGATAAATGTTTGGACAGAATTAGGGCTGCACGATTTAGGGAAATAATCTAATTGCGATTTTTCTGACAGATTTTGCGATTGCGATTCGATTTGCGATATTTGTTTTTAAGCGACCCAACGGAAGTTTATTATAAAACACGGCCATATCTCCGGCTAGGAAGGTCGTATCAACGTGCTCCCGTCTCTAGCACCCCGAGCTACGAGTGAAAGAACTAAACTTACATGAAACTTCCGTTGGGTTGCTTTAAAGTCAAGCTTCAGTTTAAGATTCACCCTGTAATAGATGTAAACATGTGATGGAGCATTACTAACCTGACTCAGATGGTGTGTTTCACCAAACCATCTAGGAAAGCTCCATTGGAAGCCATTTGGAAAAGGCAGGCACTTTCAAAAAGACTTGGCAGGTGATTGGATCAATCTGTCTATCACCTTCTATCATGGGCCACTTCTGATTGGTTAACAATGGCTGGTACATGTGGAGCACAGCACTTATGATTGGTGTGGATGACTGACACACAAGAAGAAAAAAAAAAATTAAATAAAAATACAAATAAAAGTTTTTTTTTAAATCGCAGGCTTTGCGATTTGATACTCGCATTATTTCAAATCGCGATTTCGATTTCAAATCGATTAATCGTTCAGCCCTAGACAGAATGACGAGAAAATACAATCAATGTAATTCCTTTTGTCACATTTACTGAGGAGCAATGATGACTTTTAATTCAATCCCAGGGCCTCTTCTTTTTCCCAGATATTGATCCAGCCAATGGCCATGTCTTATTCATTATCAGGAAACCCATTTGGGAAAGCACAAATCAAGAAAGTCTAAGTATATTCATTTGTAACATTCCAAATTCGAAAAAGAGGAAACATTGTGTTTCACATGATATCTTGACTACTTGTTATTTGACGCAGATACTCATGGTCTCCAGAGAATGATTCCTAAAGATTTTTAACCCCATGACCATTCATATAACGAACCACCGTTAACTTAGTTAGTCCCGGTAAACCAACTATACTGTAGGTGCACACGCCACCAGATGGACTGGAGTGTGGGACAAACAAGGAGCAGTTGGTGCATATACTTGTTCACACCCTGGTCACTTCCCGCATTGACTACTGCAACTCCCTTCTCTTTGGTCTCCCTCTCAAATCCATCCACAGACTTCAACTGGTCCAGAACTCTGCCGCTCGCATCATCACCAGAACCCCCTCCATTAACCACATCTCTCATGTTCTTCAGCAGCTTCACTGGCTCCCCGTCAAATCCCGTATAGTTTTTAAGATTCTGCTCCTCACCTTTAAGGCCATCAATAACCTCACTCCTCTGTACCTCTCCGACCTCCTGCACATCAACACACCCATCCGCACTCTCAGGTCCTCTGCTTCCCTCAACCTCACTGCACCCCCCTTCCGTTTATGGGGTCTAGAGCCTTCAGCCGCTCTGCACCCCGCCTCTGGAACTCTCTCCCAGCTGACATCCGCAACACTGACTCTCTCCCCATTTTCAAATCACGTCTCAAAACACATCTCTTCACACTCGCATATCCAACCTGATCATTATCCATCACACATCCTCTGTTTTATTTATTTGATTGATTTATATACTGCATTGTCTTGTTTATGTTTCTTATGCTGGTGTTATGTATTGTGTATCTTGTTTTTTATGTGTTTGTACGGCGACCTTGAGAGCCTTGAAAGGCGCCTATATAAAATAAATGAATTATTATTATTATTATTATTATTGTAAGAGTGCAGACATGGTGGATGACATCATTTGTAGCAGAACCTAGCCAACACAGATGTGGAATGTAAAAATCGTCCTTAAAGCAGATATTTTTACTTGAATGCAGGAGTCAGATCCAACTAAACTTTAGGATTTAGTATGCTCAAAACAAATTGCACTATGGTGTGTCGTACAAACACATCTCAATATAAAAGGTAGTGCGAAAAGACGAATACTTCATAGAGAAACAAGTTATTTTACAGGGCAGAAAAGAGCACAAACCAAATAAAGCCTTTTCCTCAAGCACCGCGTCATGATTAAATTGTTTAGCAGTTTTAGTCATCTTGCCGAAAAGACTCGAGGACTTCTAAGATGGTAGCATGTAAGACAAATTGCAGCTTCTCAGGACAGCTAGCAGAGCTTCACAATTAAGTAGAAAAGTAAACTGTCAGTTTTATTATGACAGAGTTATTTGCGCAGCAGGCCACTGGTGTCATGTGTTTGTGTCCAGATGGTGTTTTTTTGTAGAAGGTTCAACTTATTGCTCAACATTATTGATATGAGGAAGGAAGCAGACGTACACTGGGGATAAGCAATTCTAGCATTGCTTAACATCTTATTGTCAATCACACAGGAAAGCAAATAGAGTTTCAGCACAGCTGTGTCCCCAGCAATGAAGCACTCGGGTTCAATTCCATTTAAATTCTTTAAATGCAATGTGTCTGTGCAATACAAACGCAAACACTTTGAGAGATTTGCAGACAGAAAATTAGTATTATAAACTTCTGCAATCTCAGGGACAATCATAAATAGTTAATATGATAGGTTACCCATCTACTTTGCATCTTTCAGGGCAGGAACTCACTGCTAGGCTGTGTTTGTATTTTGATAAACTGTCACTCAAACCGTGTAGGCAGTACTGTGATGTCTTTGATCTTCTGTTTGAGTTTGTTTGGGATAATCGCACACTTTGCCTTGTCTGCTCTTCCCCTAAATACACCTTTCTCAGACGGACATTTTGATTTGTCAAACAAATGTGTAACTGGTAGCGTCAATAAAGTCTGCACTACATTAACGTATGCCAATGTCAGTAATACTGGTGCTGTGTTCACTGGACTGGTTTCCTTTCAAACATAAATGGAACAGTGCTTTTATTGCAGTTTCAAGTCAACATATTGAAACAGAGAAAGGCTGTTCCTGTTCCTTCCTCAAAATTGACAGTACCAAAGCCTTCCCAAAATGTCAGGAGCAAAATAATCCGGTAAAAACAGTATTGTAAAGTTTGTGACCTAACATGTGGTTTTATTTGTGACAGTAGAAAGGTAGTTTAACAGGAAAATATTTAAAACTACCTAATTTGTAAGAAATATTACAACCAAAGGTGATAGTGCTTAAGATGGATAACTTCATTTGAAGAATATTAGAGTTAGAGCAGTTTTAAGAAGTTTATACATTTTTTCTTAACAGAAGCTGTTTGCTGGAAAAATTATAGCCAAAATAAGCATTCATTTATTTTCATGTATTCATATCAATTGAATATTCACTCTCATTTGAAGCTCTGGTTTCTTCTCCACCAACACTGAAAAAACTGAACCGTTGATTATAATTAAGTTTATTATGTCAACAAATGTCACATTGAGATATTTGGTTAGTTGAAATCAATGATGATCAACCTATTTATTTATTTAAACCTAACAATATAGCTTTCAACTAACCTAATAGTTATGTGAAATCTCTTCACATAACACATTTAATTAAAGCCAACGTGTCTCTTTTTTCAGTGAACTCCTTAGAAAAAAAGATCTGGTTCTGAATGCTCCACTATGTGTGTCTGCTATTTGCTACTGAGTATGGAATTGTACAAAGGGTATATCAAAGACTCGTGAAATATTGATTAAAACAGCTTTAAGGGACAGTTTAAGTCTAGCATTGATAGAGGAATGGATATAATAAATCCCCCCCTTCCGTAAAGTACCTTCCTTACTTACCACCCCAGGTCAGTACCATGACTAAGAAAGTACTTGTAGTCAAGATGTGGATCTCGGAGATGTAGAAAACATTAAACACTCCTCAAGCATGCATTTTAAATTGGATATTGTGCAAGTGAATTAATATTTAATAAACCAACTACTTTAATTTACCTTTTACTGCAGAGCTGTAGAGTATTCATTATAGGACGGTCATAAAATCTTGACATTTCCTCAAGCAATATTGGATATGTTCATACAGCGTGAACATACAAAATAATCAATTATCTGCTATGCTTTTCAATCAAAGCAGGAAACAAGTTGTGCTGAGCGAGAAATGCAGGAGTTTTTACGACGACTACCCAGCCATTATTGATGAAAGTTCTTTAAAGTTTTAAGCCTTTTGAAACTCAAACAATAGTCTGCTCTCCCTGACATGAGCAGAAAATGAATTCAGATGTGTATAACACAATCTGGTGCTTTGAAGTGCAGCAGACTTTTTCTTCTCTTTTTTTCTAGAAATGTAAATCCACCCCCTGAATATTTTCCAGTGCTCTTCCGCCCCCACACAGCCTACATTATTGTGCTGCAACGTTTCAAATTAAGACTGGCAGCTTGGATTTGTAAGCAGAAACGACGCTTTCAATTTGTTTGGCTTCTATCACGCAAAGTCTGGGACAATGTCTGAATTCAAGAGTAAAAGAAAAGAAGCAAACAAACACTTTCACAGAGTAAACAGTGGACACACACATCCTGCTGTTCTCACACTCCTGACCATGCAGCCTGACATTGGATGATACTGAGAGAGAGTGGGAGAGAGGCGGTAGAGAGGACACTTTCACACCTACCTTGCGGGTGCACTCAGTGACTTAATTTAAATGTGTTTGTAATATTTGTTAAATTCCTATCTGTGTCCATAAAACAGGTTTTTCAGTTCAAGTAAGTGTTAAAGCGGCCCAATTCTGCTTTTTGGCCTTTTCCTTTCCTGTAGTGTGTTCTATAAGTTTTTGTGCATGTAAATGGTCTGCAAAGGCTAAAATCCCTGTGTTCCCTCCAGAGGGAGTTTCTCTCCCACACTTGGCGTTCTTAGGAGAATATCTATTATGTTCACAATTATTGGGCAACTTAAGCAAAAACGAAAATGTTCACATCTCACTTGTTTATTCGCATCTGTTAAAGTGAGAATAATAAACAAACAACTCAAAATGTACAAATAAACATTTCTTACATAAAAAAGACCAGATACCAATATAGCCACCCTTCTTTTCAATGACAGTCACAAGCCTTCTATTCATGGAGTCTGTCAGTTTCTGGATCTGTTGACCATCAACCACAGCCTCCCAGACTCTGTTCAGAGAGGAGTTTCCTTCACCGTAAATCTCCCTTTAAGAAGGGCCCACACGTTCTCAATAGGGTTAACGTCAGGTGAGGAAGGGTTTGGTCAGGTGAGGAAGGGTTTAGGTCAGGTGAGGAAGGGGTTAGGTCAGATGAGGAAGGGGTTAGGTCAGGTGAGGAAGGGGTTAGGTCAGGTGAGGAAGGGGTTAGGTCCGGTGAGGAAGGGTTTAGGTCAGGTGAGGAAGGGTTAAGGTCAGATGAGGAAGGGGTTAGGTCAGGTGAGGAAGGGTTAAGGTCAGATGAGGAAGGGGTTAGGTCAGGTGAGGAAGGGTTTAGGTCAGGTGAGGAAGGGGTTAGGTCAGGTGAGGAAGGGGTTAGGTCAGGTGAGGAAGGGTTAAGGTCAGGTGAGGAAGGGGTTAGGTCAGGTGAGGAAGGGTTTAGGTCAGGTGAGGAAGGGTTAAGGTCAGGTGAGGAAGGGTTAAGGTCAGGTGAGGAAGGGTTAAGGTCAGATGAGGAAGGGTTTAGGTCAGATGAGGAAGGGTTTAGGTCAGATTAGGAAGGGTTAAGGTCAGGTGAGGAAGGGTTAAGGTCAGATGAGGAAGGGTTAAGGTCAGATGAGGAAGGGTTTAGGTCAGATGAGGAAGGGTTTAAGTCAGATGAGGAAGGGTTAAGGTCAGATGAGGAAGGGTTTAGGTCAGATGAGGAAGGGTTTAGGTCAGGTGAGGAAGGGTTTAGGTCAGGTGAGGAAGGGTTTAGGTCAGATTAGGAAGGGTTAAGGTCAGGTGAGGAAATGTTAAAGTCAGGTGAGGAAGGGTTTAGGTCAGGTGAGGAAAGGTTAAAGTCAGGTGAGGAAGGGTTTAGGTCAGATGAGGAAGGGGTTAGGTCAGATGAGGAAGGGCTTAGGTCAGATGAGGAAAGGGTTAGGTCAGGTGAGGAAGGGGTTAGGTCAGGTGAGGAAGGGTTAAGGTCAGGTGAGGAAGGGTTAATGTCAGGTGAGGAAGGGTTTAGGTCAGGTGAGGAAGGGTTAAGGTCAGGTGAGGAAGGGGTTAGGTCAGGTGAGGAAGGGGTTAGGTCAGGTGAGGAAGGGTTAAGGTCAGGTGAGGAAGGGTTTGAGTTGAAGTGGAGCTCTGGGCCCGGTACTGATCCAGCCACGGGCCCATCCATCTGGTCCGTCAAGAGTCACTCTCATCTCATCAGTCCAGAAAACCTTCTCGGCCCAGTCTTGACGTTGGAACTCATGTGTCTTGTTCAGTGGTGGTTTCAGCCGTCCTCACCTTGGCCATGTCTCTGAACACCTGGTTCTTCTGGCCCTCCAGGTAGGTCACAGTTCTTGAATATGACAGCACTGGAGGATAATGGCTTCCTGGTAGCTTCACGTTCGATTCTTCTCAGATCTTTGGCGTCTTTTTGCTCAACACGTTTCTTGCCACCCTGTTGACTATTAGCAACAAAACGTTTGATGGTTCTGTGATCACGCCCCAATATCTTAGCAATTTCAAGAGTGCTGCATCCCTCTGGAAGCCTTTTTTTTTTTTAAATGTTTGACTTTTCAGAGTCAGTTAAATCTCTTTTTTGGCCCATTTTGCCTGAGGAAAAGAAGCTGCCTAATATTTATGCACACCTTCATGTAGGGTGTTGATCTCCTTAGGCCACACCCTCCCTCAATACACAAATACACATCACCTGATATGCTTAAATCTAATATGCATTCAAGTTCAGCTTGGAGTTGGAAAATATGCATACAAATTATGATATGGTCAAAATACTCACATAATTGTGTCAAAGTTAAAGCGCCTTTGTAACGTTTTGAAACAGTAAATGTATTTATAATCCTGCCCTGGCTACAGCCCTTGTATATATGCCCTTGTATGTATACAATTGCAGAGGCTTTACTACCATGAAAGAAAACGTTGTGCAATTATGATTTTTCAAATTTTAAAAAATTCAAACATATTCAACACTATCAATTCCAATGTATTGCTATGAAGTGAAACCCAAACCCTGGCCAACAGCAGTGTGAAGGTGGGCTTGGCAGGAATACAGGTAGCAGCTTATTGCTGACTTCACTCAACACACACAAAGCAGAAAAGCAGAGGAGCGTACAAACGCCAGATGTACACAAAGGAAGAGAGAATCAGTGAATAGACTTCAGGGCAGCTCCTTCCTGTCGGAGACGGCGCGGGACAATGTGACAGCTCTGACAACAATGCAAACATGTAATTTTGTCCTGTCTACATGTTGATACAAGCCTGCTATTGTTTTCACCATAGAACGTTTGCACATAGATAGGCACATTGAATTCCGCTGACAAAAACAAGCAACTGTCACTCTTTCTTTGTAGCCTGAATGAAGAATTGGCAGCTATTTGACGGAAAGATAAAGATAAAGACTCCAACAGAAATCATGTTGAAGAGGAAATCAATCATTCTGGAACAAATCCTCCCATTTTCTCTCATCCCTGCTCAACTTCACAAGCATCTTGGGGAAGTAGTGCCGGAGGCAGCAGTGACTGTCAGTCTGGTCAGGTTCAAAGTGCAAGGAACTCTGGGATGTCAATCCAGTATTACAGCAGCACCTATTCCCTCCAGTAGCACCCGTTTACAGGAGAACACAGCTAAGGAAGGAAAATGAAAGGTTGAAAGGAAACCTTTAACTTCTGCTGATTCTGTAGAGCAGCATTGTATGCATGCCAACAGCAAACTACTTCACAGCCATATTCAGAACAAAATTACCAAATAATTAATTTCAAGCAATCAGCAACATTTGAAGGATGCCATACTATTTGCTGGTTGATCATGTTTTTGCCTAAGACCCCTGTGTTGGCAAGTCTGACCTACCAACAGGTAAAAAAATGGTCTCAAGAAAAATATAATTCAACAGCAAATAATTGGCCCTAACTTAAATTAACCCAATGCAATCATATGGCATGTTTACATTTTTTATATATTTCTTAATTTTTGAATGGTTTACTTATCTTTACTGTCCCCTTTGCAGTACCAATGCCCCTACTGTGGGACACATAATTTTCTGATTCTGCTAATAATCGCAATGGAGGATGAAACAATGGCTGTTGCTATAACTTGCTAGAGATAAAAGAGTACAAATCCATCATTGCAGCCCCAATTGTTACTGTAAAGCGGATAAAATCAGGATCATTTATTCTAAATCATGGTTGCTAAACAGCAGCTTGAGAGACTGTGACTGCTGATGCAAGCTTGTACAGAAGAGGGAGCTGAGCTCGAAGGCAAATATCTTGATTTGCCGCTCCATCTTCATCCTCACCCTCATCTTTGACCTGGAGCCTGGAAAGATGGCTGGATTGATGGACTGATTAGTTATTCTTCACCATCATCTGAACGCAAGTCAGTGTTCCAAACAACGGAATGATTGAAGGAGATCTTATAAAACACAACAATTTGCGCAAGAGAAAAAATAACCATTTCTTAAAAAAAGAAATAATGCACTTGTGACTGGGTTATGGAGAATGTCTGAAGCCCTCAGTCACAAAAGATGCATAGTTCTGCAAGACCCCATTACGTGATTTGGTAAGCAAGGCATGTTTAGATTCCATATTCAGAAACATTTTCTAAATAAGGGTAAATAGCATAATGAGGAGTCAGGAAGAGATGCTTCCAAGATAAACCACCACCACAAGTCATTCCACACTTATTTCATCATTTTCATTTCATAAAAAGGAATGGAGATAGCAAACTGTGTACATACAGGGCAGGAAATCCAATCTCTGAGCTATTTAAGAGGGAGCTGAACAGGGAGAAGTATGAATAAATGGGCAACATTTATCCCAGTAGATTACTATTAAATAACTATTAAACTATAAATAAAACAGCCATCCGGGCAACATTTTTAAGAAAAAGATCCAAAATGATATGTACAGATAATGTCCCTCTTCATTAGGTACAATTTTCAGATTGAGATCTAATTCTGTAAGCAAAGACTATTTAACTACAGAAGAAAGTTAAAGAGTGGTGGTTGGGGGTCGGGACAGACTTGTAAATGTCCTGGAGTACTTCGTGACCACAGAGCGTGAACGTTGTGATCAGCTGTTTTAACGCAGTTCTCCAGTGAAGGGGGGGAGTCTCCCTCCGCAGCCGGCGTAGTTTTGGTACAATTCCGATGTACAGACCGACATTAACAGCAGCCCTGTCTGTGCACACGGAGACCGACTCTGTCGTCCGGTGATCTAACTGCCTTCTGGAAAAGCTTCACAAGTACGTCGGTACACAAATGCGCTTTGTGACACAAGTGACGGTACGCATTTCAGATTGTTGCCGCGCATGCGTACCTGCGTGCCAGTTATGTGCACCCCTGCCTATAACCCTAAAAGCATAATAGGGCCCTTTTAATGTAGCTTGTGTTTTCGCAAGAAACTGAGGCCCCGTTTACACGGAGACGGAACGGGTGCTATCCGCTACAGTTCTCTATCGTATGGACGGTTCGTTCACACGAGGCCGTAACGGAACCGCGGAAACGGAGCCCTCAAACGATAACGGGTCCCATGGTGGGTAGATCTGTGGATGGAACGCTCTGGGGGGCCAAACGGCTCCATGTGTACGCCCGATACGCCATAGCCCCGCCTCTCCCCACCTCTCTTGCTCACCCCCGTCATTGCTGATGTGTTTCGCCAACAGCAACTACAGTGTTCCGAGTGTTTCGAGCCAGGTCCCGGTATCTCGCAGGACAGTGCACCCAGCAGAGTTTCCGTTAGCCGGTAATTACCGGACTATGACCGGTAAAATATGCTGAAGACCGGCAAATCTAAATCTCTCCGGTCAAAATGTCGCTTATTGTTTAGGTGTCCTTTGACACGCAGGCAGTCATATCATTAGCTAGAACTAGCTAGATTTGATCGATATGGACATAAACGCGAGTGAAGTCTAATCGGACAGGAGAGAGAGATCAGAGATCAGATCAGCTGCTGCTGATGGAGACACGCAGCTCTGCATGATCACCTGCAGCTCCGCCCGCTGTGATGGAGCGGTGAGCGGAGCAAAACACACACTTCAAGTTAGATCATCACACTTAGCTATTTTAATCATCACACTTAGCTATTTTAATTACCTCTCAAACTACCTAAACTAGTTATAAATATGTTTATTTTTACTGTCGGGTCACTCATTACTGGATCAGCCAGCTGCATGAGACGGATACTGACGGGCTGTCAGGAGAGGGGGAGGAAAAGAGAGGCTCTGTGTATTATTCTTATATTATTATATAGAGTCGTTATTCATTTGTTTTAAAGCTCAATAAATAACAAAGAAGACCTTTGACCGGCACTTTTCTAATTTTGTCCGGAAGATTTAAACTTTAACGGACATGTTGACCGGCGGAAAAAAGTTCTAACGGAAACTCTGCAGCACGGTTCCCTTGTCCCTTGGAAGAGGCGGAGAGGTGGGTGTTCTTCATCTGCTGGTGGACTACCGGGGAGAACGTCCTGCTCGGGAGCCAGACTCAGAGTTAGTGGCAGTGGGTGCGGTGCACCTGCCTTTTACAGCAGGAGCCCATGTTGCTAAATCCACCAAGGAGAATAAACAGAAGGGCAACCAGGCAACCATGGCAACCATGCTCGGGAGGTCTCCTTCGCTGCTTTTGGCGTATTTTGTGGCGGAAGTACAGCGCCACTTACAGGCCCGGCATATGTACTACAGCGTCTCCAGCGGGTCGAGCGGTCTCGTGTGGACGGACACGTTTATTGAGCCGATTGCGTGTGGACGGAAGACTTTTTTGATATCGAATTCTGTTCGTCTTCGTTTCTATGTAAACGGGGTCTGAATCTACAAAACGGGGCTGGGGGGAGAAACAGTATATCATACAGGACACATTGCCAAAAACAGCAGCTTCATTTTACAGCCACCTATTCAGGATTAATGTCTTCAAATGTATTTTATTTTGTATGAGGCAAACATCAATTTGGCTTGACAGTAAAGTGTACTGTGAAAAATTGTGGCCAAAAACATAAATATTCAAAATGCATTTCTTCTGCTTGTAGGGTTACATATAACTAGAATAATAACGACACTGAAAGAGCACAATGTGTCAAATAAACGTTTGTAGAAACTTTTAAATATAGAATAAATTCGCACACAGAAACTCTGTCCCCTCTCTATGGGAAACTGTTCTATAGGCATATCAGTGATTCTGTGTGTATCATCAATGTGACTGTGTGAGGTGCATGCTAAAGCTCCTTTGCATAAAGGCTACTGTAGACGCACCCCCGCCCACACAGCGTCTGCACCAGGCGTTGCGCCCCCTAATCTTGCCAGGGTGAATGTCATTGCCGTCTCCAGTGCGCTTGCTAGGTGAGAGATAATCTAATCACTAGGGAGACAGCAGGTACAGATGTGGGGTTGGTGGAAGATACCGAGAGCTCTGAGAGGACTCACAGATTTAAAAACGATGGGCAGAAGGAGGCCACAGTGAGTCTTTGAACTCACAACAAATAATTGAAGGACATTAGACAGAGCAGAGAGCTACAACAACAAATGGTGACAGATGAAGCCTCTGACACTGAGGAACCTTGTCTTGTGTATGAACAAAAATGAAAGAAAGTGAAAGTATGAAAGAAGGTGAAAGTATCAAAAAGGTGAGAGTATGAAAGAAGTTGAATGTCACCCTAACAGATGTCCATTTAATGACTATCACACCTTTTTGATGATCTTCTTTCTGGACATGCAATTAAAATCATTCCCCGGCTAGTGGCTCGGGGTTATATCCTACATGTAGCCATATTTGTCAAGTCTTCCTTGAGTAATGACAATTACAGGCCAGATACACTCAGACGCACCATGGCTCCTAAAGCTTGGACATGGGCTAAACTTACAGCACACAGACAACCACAGCTATGTGGATGAAGATAATATGGAATATAAAATGTATAGTTTGTGGTTTAGACCAAAATATTGCCTGCATTAAAAGGTTACTATTGTTTCAGATTCCGGATAGATGATGAAATATGATCCAGGAAGTGAAGTATGAGTTTCTAGATCGAGCTAGCTTGAGCATTTTTATCATCATTTGTAAGATTCATGTATCAAGACAACTAAACATAGAGATATTAAGGAGTGATTTGAAAGGTAAATATTTTCGCCTCACCTTTGACTGTGGACATTCAGAGACATTCAGTGCTTTTCTACATTGCTCTAAATACCCAGTGCATGGACTATAACCTGTTTCAAGACATACAGTTTTAATCTAAGTCACTCTTCAAAGCAGATTGCAGAAAAAAAAGATCAAATCAAGTGTTGACAATGCTACCAGTTTGAGGATGGCTGAACATGATGCTATTAAGGAAATGCCAAAGACATTCCTGTCATGTAGAGGCGAAGTCTTAGATATGTCACAAATGTAATTTAATACTATACCTAGCTTTTTAATTGCTTTCTAACTCCACTGATCTCTCCTGAGCTGGTGGCATACCCTTGTCTAATGCTGTCACCGGTCAGTTGGGCATCAATATTCACTCGTTAAGCATGCCGATTAGCAGCGGCACTCTGCTATGCAGATTAATGCATGGGTCTGAATCATTCTGCGTAGTTACGTTTCTCAGCAGGTCTCCTCTTTCCCATTATTGTGAGCATTAAGATGCACAAGAGGCAGTCAGACGCCTCCAGTGACCACCGTCAATTACCGGAGAGCTGGCCTGAGTCCGTCAGTGAATCATCAACAAGAAGATGAGTATGAACTGAAAATGCCTGACGTGTTGCCATCATTTGGTGCCTAAACCCTTAGCTTCAGTCATTTCACTTTCTTTCCTGTGTTCAACTTTGCTTCAGACAGAACTATTTATGAACTATAGTGGTCTTAGAAGCCACACCAGTTTTTGAATAACTTAATTTTTGTCCTACTGTAAATTTGAAGGATTTCACATTGACCTTGATTTGTATCTATTAACTATAACTCAATAATATATAATCAACTATGACATTTTAAGGAACTGTTTTGTCATTAAAATGAAAGTCAGGTCCTACTATCTGCAGGGCTTGACATTAAGGCTTGTCCGATTGTCCGGGACAAGTAAAAAAAATGGTCGGACAAGCATAATACAGTTTAACTTGTCCGAACGGACAAGTGCATTTTTGGGGGGGGGGAAATCACCCAAACGAAATAGTAACGTTATTCCATCCGAAGTGCCTGTCTCGCAGTGTCGCAATCTCCGTACCTGTACGTCAATATTATGACTGCAGTGATTGGTAGAAATATTTGACCCGCGGGAAATTGGTGTGAACACGAACCGGCGAGTGCCTGCTTGCGCGGCTGGTGTGTATGCGCTGTCACGCTCGCGACTCATCTATCCTCGATATCCAGTCAGTGAGTGATGAGTTCAAGATGTCCTGGCTGCAGGCGCCAAAAGCGAACCAAGCCCCAGGAAAGCGACCTAGGCGAGATCCTGAAAGATCGGCTGCCTCCAAATTAGATTATGAAACAAAACGCAAAAGAAACTTCCTTCCATCATGGACCGAGAAGTTTCCTTGGCTCCGGTACACCGAAGAAGCAGGAGAAGAGTATATGATGTACTGCTCAACATGCCGCAGTTTGGCATCGCAGGAGGATGAGCTGGTGTTGATGGGGAGTGAAGATGAGCTGGAGGAGTGATCAATCAGTATTATGGCACGAGACTTATTTTCAACACAGGGCAGCAGCGTGAGCACTTTGCCCGGCTCCGGACTGCATTTTTTGCCGTGCAACCAATACATTTTTGAAGAACTTATTTTTCATTTGGTTTTGTGAACTCATTTGGAGGCAGCCGAAATTTGCCGCCTTTCAATCATTCTGAATGAATGGCAGCGGACGGCCATTTTGGAATTATTGCGGTACACACATTACAAAATACACAAATTTTCCATGGGATTTTTATAGACTTTGGACCTGTATGATTAAGTTTTCAGGCTATGGAACCGTTATGTTTTCCAGCTCCTACCTCTCAGAACACAAAAGTAAGGAGCAACTATTTTATTTCAGTGTGTTCAAACCTGTTTCTCTTTTACATTAGCACTCAAAGTGATATTTTTAAACATAAATGTTTAAAATGATTACATAGCATGATATTTTTTATTAGCACCCAAAGTGATTTTTCTTTATTGTGTAAGAAACTTCAGAATGTTACCTTTCAAAAGAGACCATCTTATGCATGTGCTATAAGTATAAAGTATTATAAATAGCTAATTACTTTGGGTATGCAATCGAATGGCGTTTTATGCCAGACTGTTTATGTTATAAAATGTGCCTGACTAAGTTATTAAATCATATTAATTGTCCAAATCTCTTGTCGGTTTTATTCATTTTTTAATAGGCTTTTATTTTCACAAGTAAATTTCGGACATCCTCTCTGAAGAACCAGCACCTTACCGTGGTGGAGAGGTTTGTGTGCCCTGATGAACCTGGGGGCTGTGTTGTCTGGAACCTTGTGTTCCTGGTAGGGTCTCCCATGGCAAATTGGTCTCAGGCAAGGGGCCAGACTAAGATTGGTTCAAAGACTTCATGAAAGACAAACTTAGAAGTGAGGATACCCGGCCCGGAGGAAGCCCGGGGTCCCCTTCTGGAGCCAGGCCCAGGAGGAGGACTCGTCGGCGAGCGTCTGGTGGCCGGGCTTGCCATGGAGCCCGGCCGGGCACAGCCCGAAAAGGCAACATGGGCAACACCTCCGCTTCTCCGTCCCGCGGGCCCACCACCTACGGGAAACAGCGATGGGGTCGGGTGCACTGCCAGAAGGGTGGCAGTGAAAGCAGAGGGTCTCGACGGACCAGACCCGGGCGACAGAAGCTGGCTTTGGGGACGTGGAATGTCACCTCTCTGGGGGGGAAGGAGCCGGAGCTTGTGCGGGAGGTGGAGCGTTACCAGTTGGATCTGGTTGGGCTCACCTCTACGCACAGCGTCGGCTCTGGAACCTTACTTCTGGATAGGGGTTGGACTCTATTCTTCTCCGGAGTTGCTCAAGGTGTGAGGCGCCGGGCGGGTGTGGGGATACTCACAAGCCCGCGGTTGGGTGCTTCGTTGTTGGAGTTTACCCCAGTGGACGAGAGGGTCGCCTCCCTACGCCTGCGGGTTATGGGGGGGAAAACTCTGACTGTTGTGTGTGCTTATGCACCAAACAGCAGTTCAGAGTATACGGCCTTCTTGGAGACCCTGGAAAGAGTCCTGTATGGGGCTCCTGAAGGGGACTCTTTAATCTTGCTGGGAGACTTCAACGCACATGTGGGCAATGATGGAGACACTTGGAGGGGCGTGATTGGGAGGAACGGCCCCCCTGATCTGAACCGGAGTGGTGGTTTGTTACTGGACTTCTGTGCTAGTCATGGATTGGCCATAACAAACACCATGTTCAAACATAAGGATGCTCATAAGTGTACGTGGTACCAGAGCACCCTAGGCAGAAGGTCCATGATCGATTTCGTTATCGTATCATCAGACCTGAGGCCGTATGTTTTGGACACTCGGGTAAAGAGAGGGGCGGAGTTGTCAACTGATCACCATCTGGTGGTGAGTTGGGTCGAGTGGCGGGGGAAGCCTCTGGACAGACCTGGTAAGCCCAAACGTGTAGTTCGGGTGAACTGGGAACGTCTGGAGGAGGCCCAAGTTCAGGAGGCCTTCAACGCACACCTCCGGCGGAGCTTTTCGGGCATTCCTGTGGAGGTTGGGGACATTGAACCAGAGTGGGCGGTGTTCAAAGCCTCTATTGCCGAAGCCGCGGCAGGGAGCTGTGGTCTCAAGGTCTTAGGTGCCTCAAGGGGCGGTAACCCTCGAACCTCCTGGTGGACACCGGTGGTCAGGGAAGCCGTCCGACTGAAGAAGGAGGCCTTCAGGGATTTGTTATCCCGGGGGACTCCCGAGGCAGTTGCAAGGTACCGACGGGCCCGAAGGGCAGCAGCCTCAGCCGTGGCCGAGGCAAAGCAGCGGGTGTGGGAGAAGTTCGGAGAAGCCATGGAAAAGGACTTTCGGGCGGCACCAAAGTTGTTCTGGAAAACTGTCCGACACCTCAGGAGGGGGAAGCAGGGAACCATCCAAGCTGTGTACAGTAAGGATGGGACGTTGTTGACCTCAACTGATGGAGTGTTAGGGCGTTGGAAGGAACACTTTGAGGAACTCCTGAACCCGACAACTCCGCCCTCTATGTTAGAGGCAGAGCTGGAGTATGACGGGGGATCAACACCAATCTCCCGGGGGGAGGTCACTGAGGTCGTCAAACGACTCCACAGTGGCAAAGCCCCGGGGGTGGATGAGATCCGCCCAGAAATGCTGAAGGCTCTGGGTGTTGAGGGACTGTCATGGTTGACACGTCTCATCAATGTTGCGTGGAAGTCGGAAACAGTACCGAAGGAGTGGCAGACCGGGGTGGTGGTTCCCCTTTTCAAAAAGGGGGATCAGAGGGTGTGTGCCAATTACAGAGGCATCACACTACTCAGCCTCCCCGGGAAAGTTTACTCTAAGGTACTTGAAAGGAGGGTCAGGCCGATTGTCGAACCTCAGATTGAGGAGGAACAATGCGGATTCCGTCCTGGTCGTGGAACGACGGATCAGCTTTTTACTCTCGCAAGGATCCTGGAGGGGGCCTGGGAGTATGCTTATCCGGTCTACATGTGTTTTGTAGACTTGGAGAAGGCGTATGACCGAGTTCCCAGGGAGTTACTGTGGGAGGTGCTGCAGGAGTATGGGGTGAGGGGGTCTCTACTCAGGGCCATCCAATCTCTGTACTCCCAAAGCGAGAGCTGTGTCCGGGTCCTCGGCAGTAAGTCGGACCCATTTCCGGTGAGGGTTGGCCTCCGCCAGGGCTGCGCTTTGTCACCGATCCTGTTTGTAATATACATGGATAGGATTTCGAGGCGTAGTCGTGGGGGGGGGGGTCTGCAGTTCGGTGGACTAAGGATTGCACCACTGCTTTTTGCAGATGATGTGGTTCTAATGGCTTCATCGGTCTGCGACCTGCAGCACTCACTGGATCGGTTCGCAACCGAGTGTGAAGCGGCTGGGATGAGGATCAGCACCTCCAAATCTGAGGCCATGGTTCTCAGCAGGAAACCGATGGACTGTCCACTCCAAGTAGGGAATGAGTCCTTACCCCAAGTGAAGGAGTTCAAGTATCTCGGGGTCTTGTTCTCGAGTGAGGGAACAATGGAGCGTGAGATGGGCCGGAGAATCGGAGCAGCGGGAGCGGTACTGCAGTCGCTTTACCGCACCGTTGTGACGAAAAGAGAGCTGAGCCAGAAGGCAAAGCTCTCTGTCTACCGGGCCATTTTCGTCCTACCCTCACCTATGGTCATGAAGGATGGGTCATGACCGAAAGAACGAGATCGCGGATACAAGCGGCCGAGATGGGTTTTCTCCGCAGGGTGGCTGGCGTCTCCCTTAGGGATAAGGTGAGAAGTTCAGTCATCCGGGAGGGACTCGGAGTTGAACCGCTCCTCCTTCGCGTCGAAAGGAGCCAGTTGAGGTGGTTCGGGCACCTAGTAAGGATGCCACCTGGGCGCCTCCCTAGGGAGGTGTTCCAGGCACGTCCAGCTGGGAAGAGACCAAGGGGTAGACCTAGGACCAGGTGGAGGGATTATATCTCTTCGCTGGCCTGGGAGCGCCTTGGGATCCCCCAGTCAGAGCTGGTTGATGTGGCCAGGGAAAAGAAAGTTTGGGGCTCTCTGCTGGAACTGCTACCCCCGCGACCCGACCACGGATAAGCGGGAGAAGATGGATGGATGGAATTTCGGACATGTGGGTTTAGCCTTCGGACAAGTAAAATGGCTGAGCGACTTTTCCGAAGGACAAGTGGCTCAAAAAGTTAATGTCAAGCTCTGATCTGTCATGTGTTTTAACTCTTCTGGAAAAAGAGGCCCTCGATAAAACTCTCAATATGTGCCTGCAGTCACTCTTTTCCTCTCACTGCCTTCAAACCCATCACCATGTTTTCCTGTCTTGCCAAGGCAACCATCAGTCCAAGCAGGGACATCTGTACAGCGAGGCATTGAGCCATGTTCCCAGGCATGACTGGGTAAATCCAACTAATTCATATTTCATGTCAACATCAACAATCACGGATATCACTGATGTAACAAGCTGTCCAACCCTCAGAACATTACCAGACCATAGTTGCTCATCTGCACACCTTCTACAAATGCTGAAAGAATTTAAACAATGAGGTAGAAGAAACTTCAGAGAGTTCTTTGTACAGTAGTTTGAAGAAGAAAGGAGTGGAACCTGTTCTGTAATCTTAATGTTGCAAATTCTTCTACACCTGACCCCCTTCGTAACTGATGGGTTTTAAGCAGTGTAAATGTAAGTATAGGCTTACACCTGGCTGAGCTGATTAGTGAAGCCTAATCGGTCAATTGCTCAGGATTATCCATCAGTTAATATAAGTCTATTGCCGCTTCATCTACCAATATACTAGCTGACATATCATTGGAAAATTGTCACCATCACATAGATTGTTCCCCTGGGTAATCTGACACATGTATTTTTCAAATGAGATGTGTTCCACCATATTAAGATATCTTAATCAAAATATCTAATTAAGTTTAAATTCTGTCTCTACAATAAAGGCTCTGATTGCCCAGAACAAAATCTGTTTAAAAGAAATGTCCAATGTTACTTATCGTATTATCTAACCCTTAACACTGATATTGGTATTGCCTTTCTATTAGAAAAAACATAATTTTTTGGAGAAGTCATATTTTCATATCCCTTTGTTAGATGCATTATTATTATTTTTTTATTATTATTTTTTGCTTCTTTACTTGCTTCTAAAGCGCTTTGAGAACCAGGAAAAGCCCTATATAAATCAAATGTATTATTGTTATTATTTTCATTTTTGATTGACAGAACACATCCTGAAGTAAAGGTTGTTGTTGTTGTCATTTGACTTCCATTTCATTTTCCCTCGCCTAAAGGATAACATATGTCAAAATGGGCTCATCTTACCCAACTCTCCCCGACCTTAACTACAATACGGTCAACATTTGATAAGAACATGTCATTTTCTACCATGTAGTAGCGCTAGCTATTAGTTACAGGAGTGCAAGCAAGTAGATTGGTAGCATTTATATGAGTGTTTCTAGATATCATTTTATAATATGTTTCTTAATGCTCTTAATGTCTTTCATTTTTGTAAAGCACTTTGAATTGCCTTGTGTTGAAAGGTGCTATATAAATAAACTTGCCTTGCCTTTATTTTCTCTTATATTAGTATATTAGGTTGTGAATATTTCCAAATCAGTTGCCTTTTTTTGTGAGCAACTATAATGATCTCATTGAAGAAAATTATCTTTATGAATACAACTTGCTTCATGTATGTTAGCTGTAAATGAACCCCAATGATAATTTACCCAGACCATTTTCTATCAGATGATAACAGCTTGTTACATAACATATATTGGTGTTGGTGTATATGTAGGGAGATGAGAAAGAATAAGTTAAGTAAAGAAAGGCCATTAGAGGTCATTACAGTTAATTGGAATGAGTTTCAATTTTCCACCAGAGAACACTGATTGCACTACATTCCCATGCGGAAGCAACTACGCCAAGTTATTCAAATTATATCATTTCCAAGCTGCTCCTGCACTCAATCTGTAAAGAACCTTTTCAGAACAGTTCTACACACTAACCTTCTATTGTATGTGTCCTGTTGTTAATCTTTTTTAGAATATGCTGTGCTAAGTTAAATCTGTCAGTACTTTCAACTGCTGGTGCACCACTGGTGAGGAACTCATTTCCGCCTCATCATTTTTTGAAAGGGCACATAGTCCTAAATGTGCTTATCCTCCAACCTGTGTGTGTGTGTGTGTGTGTGTGTGTGTGTGTGTGTGTGTGTGTGTGTGTGTGTGTGTGTGTGTGTGTGTGTGTGTGTGTGTGTGTGTGTGTGTGTGAGCACCAGAAGCTGGATGTGGACCAGTCAGGAGGTTGTGGATGACGAGGTAGTCTGTGGGCTGTGTATGAGGGTGGTAAAAAGCCTCCATATCAATATTAACATCACAGTAACAAGCATCCCCTAAGGACACAACCACGACCACAAGAACAGACGTCTAACACTCATCCATAAAACCAGACAATGACTCAGGTGTGTTACATAAAATAAAAAAAGAAGGACCTTGGTGTAGTTTGTGCTGATCAAATATGCAAGGTGTGATAATATATTTTTCCTGTATAATTCTTTCATTTTCTTACCACATGTTTAAACAAATCTGAGTATGGGTTTTCATTTTGTGGAAGGTGCAATTATGGAATTTTCAAAACATTTTAGTTAGGGCTTCCCCCAACTAGTCGACTAAACGTTAGTTAGCGGAAAAAAGTATTAGTAGACACATTTTGAGGCGATTAGTCGCCTAATCGCCTGAATTGAAGACTTTTAGTCGACTAGAGAAATCTTTAGTCGAGAGCAGCCCTAATTTTATTTACCAAAACCGTTGAGGCTCTAGCATAGGGAACATCTTTGTGTTTTATGGCTCTGTACAACACTTTAATCTTGTAAGATGAAATAAGCACTGCTAGCTCTTGAGGCCTCTAGCAGACTTTTACCCGTTACCAGGCAGATAGATTGGTGCAATCATAACCTGTTAAACCACTGACCCAGGGCCAGCCGGATGTGGTCTTAAGTTGCTTATGATTTAGCAAGACAGAGTGAGGAAAACAAAGATCAGAGAAAAGGTTGATGAGATATCTGACCTGTGTCGAGGTTCCAGCCTCCCTTTTGCTCCGGCTTTGTGAGAGCCACTGTGCCGTCGCCGTCCTTCCCCCCCGCAGCCCTGCAGCACAAAAAACAGGAGGGAGATTAATAGGATTTATGACTGCTATTGATCACATTGTCCATTCACTTCATAATTAATCAGAGAAGTATGCCGTTATGTCAACAAAAACAACCATTGCTGACAGTACACACAAAAAACCTTCAGACAAATAAAACTAAGTAAATAATGACAAACATAAATAGCATAGCCTCAAGAACATACATGATTTTGATGTTGATTTCATCACTATATCTCTTGTCAAGGTTAGGAATACCAGGAATAGGCTGTTGTAGAAAACAATTGTGAATGCCTCTTGCTTTTTACAGAGTTGTAAGTGGATAATCTGTGAAACTGCTTTACTATCTCCATTATTCTATATTTCAGCTCAACCATATTATATCAGAGAACTCGTAGTGTTCTGTGTTCTGAAGAATGCTTGGAGCATATTGGAGTTCTTCACATATTAACTTTTTCTCACGCCTACGCAAAGGCCTTTCACCAACAATCTTTTTTTTTTAAGATCACTTAACTGAAAATAAATATGCCACAATCATTGGAATACTATAATGTTCTTATGTTCTATTTTAGCATTTGTCCTACTGGCTTGATTTAAGTTAATGCACCAATGCAGTTCTGTGGAATAATAGCTCCCATTTTCACTGAGCAAGGGTCTCAACAGGATGACTAGATTAGCCCAGATGAATCATGAGCCCACTTCAAATTGACAAAATTGCTTCTCGGGATGGTGAATTTGAAAGGGAGTGATTCATACGCGTCGGCACAGGCCAGCTATCCTTTCTATCCCGGATAGCATTGGAACCATTTTATTTTAGCAGAATAGCAATGAACAGACAAAAGTGCTTGGTACTTTCATTGCTACTCTAGGGAACCTTTAGCTGATATCATCTGGAAGACAGAACCAGATACAATAACATTGTAATGGACTTACAAAGACCTCAGTCTGTGCTTTATCAAGCATCTGAATCAAACACACAGAGCGAAGATAAACGAAGACAGAACGATCTCCCTTTCAATGTTTACCAAATGAATAACACAGAAGGCTTTTAAACCATGAGTCAAAAACAAATGCCTGGGAAATGACAAGAACCATCTGTTGAGTTCACGTTCCCATAGTCAATAAAGAGAATTAATAATCTGCTAAAGACTACAGCAATGGTAATCAAGCCAACAGCTTAAATGTAGCTCAGGCTATCAGGTAGCTGAGAGATATGGTGGGAGTGTCACAAACATGATGGAAGAAAATATGATGGAACCAAAGGTACCGTAGTCTGTATACGAAGTTTAATCAGAGACAGATGATACTATTATTTTAGTTTTTTATGATTGACTTCGATGTTGGTAAAATACTTCAATTTGTTAAGGTAAGAATCAAATATTTTACCAAACCTTTTAGTATCTTCTCCCTCTCTTGTTTGCAGAAAGCAATGTCCAAAACATTGTGGTTTTGGTCCTTAGTATTACGTTGCTTACAAATAGGGATGTCCAAATCAAAAATGTTTAGCTCAAATCCTGTCCCAAAACATTACATGGTTGGTATCCACTGACATGAACTTCGAACAAATTGTATTTATACATTGATCAAATAAATCTTGCCCTTGGAAATAACAGCTGTAGACCTAATCTGACAAACCTAATATTTCAAGAGCTACTTATAATACCTAAGGTCCTGTCTCACTCAGCTGCTGTTGTTGGTACAACAGAAACATTGTAGAAACACCTGTGGTTGGGGTGTTACAGGGTGAATGTATCTCCCTGACAAAAAACTAAAGACACGACTGCAGAGAGCAACCATCTATTTGGTTCTGTGAGTACAGTCACCAAGGGAACCGATTTTTATAACTTATTTTAGCCATGTGACAAAAGCTATACAAAAGCCTGACTATACATATTGGATATTATGCTGCATTATGCTTATCAAGTCGGAGTAATGGTAAATGGACTGTACTTATGTAGCACTTTATCCACTCTTTAGTCACATTCACCCATTCACACGCCATTCATACAGGGCAATTTGCCATTTTACTCACGTAAGTCACCATTCATACAACACATTCACACAACGTTGTCCATGTCATTGGAAGCAACTCGCGGTTAAGTATCTTGCCCACGATACACCAACATGTTGACTGCACAGGGCTGGGATCGAACTCACAACCTTCTGATTGAAAGACGACTCCACTCCCTCGCAGCAACAGTCGCCCTATATTGAAAGAATATGTCGGCAATTCCACAGCTTAGTATCAATGGTGACAGTCATACAAAAACTCCTTATGGTCCAAGACTGTTCTCTTAGCCATTCACCCTGTAAGAGAGCCTCTAACTGGGCTAAGAGCCCAGAGTAAGTCCATCTCACTGCATTATCAATTGTTTCCAGCAGGCCTCTGCCATGTTCTTGTCACATATGCTCCTTAAAAGCATTGCACTCCCACTGGGACATGAAAGGCACTTGTCACTTTCTGTTGGTACATTAATCCATTAAGCTCTCTCATTGTCAAGTGTGTCTTGTGTTTAGTGCAATCTGCATAGCTAAATAACACCCCCACAAAATAATTAATAAAGCCGTAGAATCAGCTGTGGTATGTGTACGACATCAAAAAAGTAACCCAAGGTGAATTTGTCTATTATATCAAATGCTGATATAGCTTGTGTCTTTAGGTTAGGGAAGATCAAATGCCTTACCCCCTAAGCAAAGGTCACTATAAATCGCAGATAACACTGAAAGGAATCCATAAAATGTCAACAGCACTTGGCCTGGATTTACAACAAACAGGGTCGCGGAAACATTTCTGTGACATTTGAGGATTTCATAAAAGGGGCGAGCAAAATAATGAGTTGAATAGAAAGAAGTTTGCGGTTGCTTGGAATGTCGATGTCAATCTTTTTCTTCCCTCTGGCACGGCACTAGACTTGTTGGTGTGGCATGCTGTGCTCATTTCTATTTCAACTGCATCCACACATCAGGAGGCAGACGAGGATAATAGCATAGACCAGGGTTGGTGCCCGTCTTCAACCATGATGTGACGACATTGAGAAAAAGTGACAATCTATTCTTTCGGTAGCTTTTAGAAGTTTCATATCTCCAGTATAAAGTAGATACAGGACTGTGATGGCCAGAGCCACACAGGGTAAAACAATTACAATGAACCTCCCCTTCAGTAGTTTTGCTTCATATCAGTTGCAGTGAAACATGCCAACAATTAACACCACACATTTGGTTTGAATTGTAAACTCTTTATTTGCTTGTAACCTGAAATTATTTAGTTGGGACAAATTGGGACAAACCACATGCGTCCATGTCAAAGGGGGGATTATGGTTTTGTCAGTATCTTGTTGTATTCTGTTAAACTGAATTACTACCCCTTGTTTTGGGTTTGGATTATTGTTATTTGTTATTGTGGGAGGTTGGTTTGTTGAGTTACCTGTTTAGTTGCTGTTATATGTTTTTGAGGTATTTTCTGTTGACCTCTTTTATGGTCCTAGTTATTAGAGATTCTTGATTTATTATGTTTATTTTATTTGTTTTGAGTAAATACAACACCCAGTTTCTTTGAAGAACTCCTGTGTCCTGTTGCCTGACTCTCCGGTGCTTGTCTCTCCTTTCGTCCTGCTATCTGGCCAACTCCTACTGACTGTGCATGGAGATTCAATTTTAAACTGTGCAACAACTCACACACACTCACATATTCTTGATCATGTCTGATTTTCAGAACATTTCAAATATCACTTTAGCTCCTTCCTCAACTAGGGTCAGGAGAGAGTTTGTGGTAGTGCCCGGGACGTGGCCCAGAAAATATTAACATCTGTATTCCATATTCATTTACTGCCAAAAATCAACGAGTGACACGTTGGTCTTGAGTCTGTCATTATGGCATCCTCTCTGCAGAAAAAATTAAGGCTGCCTAATAGCTTCAGCAGAGGCATTAGAGGTTGGAGGGGATGAGGCTCTCCATCAGGCCGCTCCTGCTGAATGATTGACTGTGGCTCTGCGAGGCTTTGGGGCGCTTAATAAACACCAGGCAGATGCGAAACCCAACCTCTGAGTCAACAAATCACGGCTGTTCCTTGCTTCACTTCTCCTGGCTTGCAACACTTCCAGAGTCTCTTTTGAAGCTTTTCAGTCTGTGTGAATGTTTCTGTCAGGCAGTGTTTCCGCCAGACCAGGGCTGAGAGGGCGTCCACCCCGAGAGCCGGGGGGGTGACGTCACGTCGTGTCACGTGACTTGAATTTTGAATTGAGCCGTCCCTTAAGTTATAGATACTATCTCTTTACGTATTAGTGATGGGAATTCCGGCTCTTTTTAGTGAGCCGGATCATTTGGCTTGGCTCACTAAGAAGAGCCGGCTCTTTCGGCTCCTAAACGGCTCTTCATTTTTACCACAGTTTACCACGGAGCCTCAGTTTTGCCGCTGCGAGGCTCCGGCGCTTGCAGTTCACGCGCGTGCTCCACTAGCACCCCCGGTCAAGGCTCGCCGGCAGTACACATTCCGTCACAGGAAGACGCTTTGCTGGCGGCGAAAATAATCCCACCAGACTCCTTTGCCCCTCCAACAGAGGGATGTCCTTGTCCTTTTTCCTTTTCGTCATTTCAAGCGATAAAAACTCAATCTTCTCTCGAATTAATAATTTTTTTGGACGCCCTCGGCTCGAGTTCAGGGCGTTCCAAGCTGAATAAGGGCGTCAAATGACGGCAAGACGCCCCCCTGGCGGAAACGCTGCTGTCAGGTGGTATTGTACTTGTATAGTGGGTAAACTGATTTTTCCCAGAATAAGGCAGCAGATGGATGGTTGGATGGTTGGATGGAAGAGGATAAGGTAAGGCAAAAAAGGGATAAGAGTAGTCTACCAAAGAACCTGAACTATATCCCATTTGCCCTTTGGATACACCATCTTACTCCAACGCCAACAAATGGGCCTCGGTTCACCGACAGGTAGCTCTCTTTGGTCAATGATCTTTTAAGTGCTTCCTTTCATGTCTTGTCCTCAGCCGTTCTTCTGAGTCTTGTTTCCTGTTACAGTTCTGCTGAATAGTTTATAGTGTGGGAAGACGGAGGCTGCCGAGCACCAAGTAGTCTCAAAGTTTGATGGCACTCTGACTTCCACGTAGAATGATAAGTTGGACAAAGTTTTCCGATTTGGCATGTCTTACACAACGGCCACCCCTGGGTCCGAAGAAAATCCATTTATGTTAAAGAAGGTATTATACTCAATACACCAAGTTTTCAGCCTTTATATAAGACGAAGTTGTGATTCATAAACTGAGAATATCACAATGGAAAAGAGTTGAGAGGTGGAGCTGAGCATCTCACAGCCCCCTTTGCTAGATTTAAAATCCACATTTATTGTGGAGAATGCTCTGAAGTCAGTTTCAATTCAATACTGACCAAACCACAGGGCTCTGACAAATTGTACAACATGATGCAATCTACACTGAGTAGGGGGGAATGTCTTGTTATTTTATTGTGTACTCATTCTGATATCACACAGAGGGGTGATGTTATTATTATGAGAACAGCTTATAGTACATATTTTCAGTCAGCCTTTTTTCAAATTCTGTTACTGACAGGATCCCAAGCAAAAAAAAAAAAATTGAGTTATAAGACATCCTTTTTGATTATTGGGCTGGGATGCATACTGTGAACATAAAGGCATAGTATCAGCTTTAAGGTGGAACCAGGACTGGCGTGGCATACCCAGTCCGTCACAGTTTCTTTCCACACTGAACTATTTGAAATAAATATAGATTCCAAAAGAAAAAACAAACTCTCTTCCCTTACATAACTGTCCCTGCCTGCCAAAATGTATATCAAGGGTTATGAATCAATTATGAGTAATAATGATACAAATGTAATTGCATAAATACATAAAACTTGACTTAACAGTAGGTGGTTAATGAAATATATTTTAAAAAGCAGCATATAAAAAACAGGGTTATTTAAGACTCCAATTGCTATTCCTAAACTGGATCTTGTATTTTTTCGATTTGTTGTCTCTTTTCTGTTGTAAAATGCGCTATTTTTAATTGTCCCTTGTCTGTTTTTGACATGCTTTGTTTGATTTTTTTTTTTTTTTGCCTTGCAACGGTGTGCTGTCTTTGCCAGCTCTCCCTCGAGAGTTTTTATCTCAAGGGACTTCTGGTTAAAACAAAGGGATGAATAAATAGAAAATACGTCAATGTTACTGTGAGTAAGGTCAGCCGAGAGATGTTCCATCCCTTCTGCACAGCAAGCCACATCTGTCTTGCTGCTTAATTGTAGAATCTATTAATTGCCTAAAGGGTTTCATCTCATTTTTCTCTACCTTCAGTAAAGCAGACACCTCAGTGAACTATAAGTACATGTTAAAACTCCACAATAGTGAAATACTCTGATAAGTAAGCCAGTATTTCTATACTTAGACTTTCCCATTGTTTCATCTGTTCTCACTGGCTGGCGTTTGTATTCAATAGGAATTAAGTCCATGGAATTATACCTAATACTAAGATGCTAAATGCTAAATCATTTGAAACATACAGGTTTTGTATGTTACTTGGAAGCTTAATTGTGAACAAGGATAAGAGAACACAAAATAAGCTGGAAGTCATTTATATTTCAAAAGGCCCAAATTGCATTGGTTTGGCTATAAATGTGCTAAATACTGTACAGTTCATTTACAGCGACATGCTAACGCTAGTGAATACTCAGATGGATAAGACTTTGTTATCTGGGCCTCAACAAAAATGATTTGTGTTTGTAAAGCACTTGATAAAAGCAGAGGTGATTCGCTGCAGTGCTAGAAAATGAAGTAAATCAACTGATTATATAGCTAAGTAAGACTGGAAAGCATTCTAAGCCATCATTCCCATCATTGCTTTGTGCTGACAGAGTGGACAAGGACAGTCCTGATTGTTCACTGTAACATCTAGTTTTAGGAAGCATGAAAGGTTCTGATTGAGCAGCTGCTGTACTGCTGTGCTCTGACAGCCTCGCCACACTAAATGTGACTGAGCATGGCTTGAGCACATGAAAGACTTGCTGTCACACTGAAAGTAACATCAGTTTGGCAGTGAAGCACTGTTTTTACCAATTACACAAGCCACTTAAATTGCCAAAGTTTCTAGACATCTGTCTCTGAGAGCCTCGCTCAGCCTCCACCACAATATAATGGTGATTACGGAAACTTATTTGTGGAAGAAATTACTTGTTTTAAGAAAAATGAAGGATCAACATCTCTTTAAAAAAGCATTGTCCTCGTTACTGTGGATAACCTACAAAACATCCTGTCAAAAACGTCTCCTTTTTTTTTGGAAAAAGTCATTCCAAGTCCATTTACTTTCTTTTAAATATGGTTAAGGTTCAGAGAAAGCAAAACAGCATCTGTAAAACAAGCCAAACACTTGGCTAGATACCAAATGTAATCTGGGTCAACCAACCAAATTCACTCATTTCCATTTCCGTTGTGCGTAAAAATAATAGTTTGACTACCTCAGTCAAAAAACCCAATGTCCATTTACTAATTCTTTAATAACGCAAACTATTATATTTTAAACTGTAATTTGGTCACTTTTTGTTACACCGTATTGAAAAAAACTATCCTTATAATATATGCCATACTGTATACAAAGTCATTTGATAAAGCGAGAAACTTGGAGTGTTTTCCGTGGAGAATGTTCTACGATACAAATGATATACTTGGACATAAATATGGAAGCTAAATCCTTATAATTAAATGAATGATACAATTACAGAAGTGGAACGTATCACGCACCATTCCGCAGTGCATTGCGTCCTTCAACATGCATCATTACCCCGCAGAGCACACTAAACACATCATACAGACAGGAAAGCTAAGGTAGCCATGATCTGCTAATCCGTGACAGAAATGATGTGAAATTGTGGCTCTTCTGAAACGTTGGTTACTGTCGAATGCTGGGGAATACGACAGTGAGTTATTCGGACAAATTAACGCACCTCATCCACTAGACACAACACACACCACAGACAATTATTTCTCTTGTTGGTGTGAACTGTCCCAGTGTAAAGTCTATTGGGTGGGATCACTCCCAAAATGGTCTTCCCCTAATTGTAAATTGAGTATAAGTCCTTAGAAGTCGGTTAAAGATAATGTTAAACTTCCCCAAAAGGTTGCGTCAGAGTACATATTGTTGGTAAAAGGGTCTATGAAGTGTTGAGCAGGTGTTGGGGGATGTTTCTGGCAATGAGCTTATCATAGTTTTTTGTGGCAGAATGGTGAAAGCAGAAGGTCAATATGTTAGGCCTCTTGGGACTTTATATTATCATAAGCAAGGTCTTTGCTTTGGCAATCTTTGGAGTGTGAACATGAATGTTTGAATGTTTCTTACAAATGTTATGGTGATCCATTTAAGATTCAAGAAATAAAAAATGTAACACATTTTGTATTTTTAAATCCCTCATCTCGCAGTGAATGTTTTTTTTAATGGGTTTTTGGCAAGATGTGTGAAAGCTATGTTGTCAGCATAAGATTCCTTCTGTCCGTAAATTCATCTGACCATGTTGTCAAGTAGTTTCATTATAGCCTTAATGTTGCATGTAAACTTAAATCATGAGAGTTTTAGTATTTTTGTTTTTTTTTAAATGAGCGAACTAAACGTGTAAGAATCATAAACCTTTGTTTGCGACATTATTATTATTTTCTGCGGTAATCCAAAATCGAATGGAAAAATCCCATTGTTTTTTGTTGAGGGAACCAGTGCGATGCTAACTTCTGTGTTGGCCTGAAATATGTCTTCCCTACAGCACTCTGTCAACAAGCTAGTGATTCTGGAGTCAGTACATCCTCTTGGGAATATAGATGTCTACACGGAAGATCATGGTTATACATCTAATAGTTTCAAGATATTTCACTCTGGACTCACTGACCAAGCAGCACTGCTACTGTATCACTAGAGCCACACATGTTTAAGGATTAAATACCAGAACAGAATATATCCGACGGACAGGTGTAGTGTAATTAATATAAGCCATGAAAAGTATTTTCTTAAGTTTAACAAACATCCAGTATGAACACATCCTGTCCAGATAATGTCCTTGTTTTCCCTTTGTAAGGTCATTCAAGTTCAAACGCCATGTCCCTCTCCAAGCTCATACATACACCTCTTACACTCATCTTATTTATTTTTTGTATTTATCCTCCCTTTCCTCTGCAGACCTTGAAGGACTCTCAGTGAAGATCAAGAGAGAAAGCCGGCAGAGTTGCGCTCACGCACGGCACTCGCCCGGCGAGCTATCACTGCATGGTGCTGGGGGAAAACAATGAGAGGCGTGATCTATATCTGACACCGGCAGATATCTACTCTAGCGGCTGGAAGATAGGGCGAGGGACGGCGGGGGGAGAGGGGTGTGCAGGGAAAGGAGGAATAATACACGGGATATACTTTATCTTCTTGAGAAATGACTGTGTGAATTCACTTTGTAAAGGGAGTGGAGAGGGCTCTCTAGAGAGACAAAAAAGGGAAGAGATAAAGTGGATAATTTCAATGGAGGGGGGCAATCAGCTGCTTTATGTCATCCAATTTAAAACCACCTCTATTTGGCCTATTACCATCAATCCTTGTGCTGTCTATGAACAGAAGGAGCCCGTAATGACAGATCTGGCCTTTTTGCATAAGCGCTGCTTTACTTTTTCATATCATGCATGCCCATTCCTTTTCAAGATTAGAATCCCTTCTTTTTCCTTCTCGACTATCCCCTGGGGTTAAAGCCCAGGATGGGACCACAGATAACTGAGATGGTACAAGGATGGCAGAGAAAGCATATTCCCTACCATCCAGTGCCAGACTGCACGTGAATGGATGATGCTTCTTTTTTTTCCTTTAACCCACTTTGGGGACTTTCTGTGAAAAGGGGGATTGTAGTCAGAAGCTTGCCGGACAACAATGGGACAAAGTTAGATGGATAAAATGAGGGGTGTGGATTTTTTTCCCAAACTGAGATAATAAACTCTGAGAAACTCTTTGAAACATACAGTATCCAAACAATGCAGTAATAACATGGAGCATTAAAATGTGCACTGTAGGTCAGTGTTGCCGCTATCTTTTCACTTGGCCTTGAGAAGACTTACTTTTTATTCAGACTAATTCAAAGAAAATCCTGCACAAAGCAGGAATATATTTTTTGGATCTTAATTTTCTTAAAGGCGGTGGGGTAGGTAATTTTGGAGAAAGCAGCTCGAGTGAGCTAGAATTTGAAAATACACAACCGGAAAAAATCTGCCACTTCCTTACAGAGCCCCTCCTCCAACACACACGAACGCGCACATGACCAATGAGGGCACGAGATAAGTTTGTGCACAGATGGAAGGCTGACAGGCAGGTAGGCCATCCAGTTATTTTAGCCGGGCCTTTTTACAGCGCTACGGCTTCCACAGATGACATTTTTTTATGGATTTATCCTGCAAAGGCCATTTCTAAGGGGGCTCTCAACAAAGAAGAAGAAAAGGAAAGACATCCCACCAGTTCTGCAAGCGTGAGATATAATACCATTTGATTGACTTCTTGTCTTTAAATATAAGAATGAATGCTACCAAATACATCTCTGACTGTCTGTTACTCTATACCCCGGCTGACCTCTCAGCAGGTAGCGTTTGATAACTGCTGTTTGAGTCCAAACCAGTCAAAACTTGGAGAGGCAGAATGTAGTTTCTCTTTACCACAGAGCGACAACAAACCTTCAGAATGTATAGGACCTGTTCCAACTTTGATGACTTTTAATCCCAGGTAAGAACTTTAGAAAAGAAAATATTTTATATTCTTTACTGCCTTTGACTGAGCTGTAAGCACTCATCATTATCAACCTCACACGCACACATGGCAGCTATTTAATGTTTTTAGTTTCATTATTTTTGCTTGTTCTAAAAGTTCCATTACCACTGCAGCCCACTTCAGACTGTAAAGCACCATCAAAATCCATAGTTCCCTGAATACATCACTTACTGTATGCCATCAACATGTGTAAGTAGTGCATCCAGAATATGCTGCTGTACTTTCAGGTTATGGCTGTTTTCCAGGAAGCATAATCCACATATAAAAGCAAAATGACTGCAATACTATTCCAAAGAGCAAGGCACTCAAAGCCACTTTAGTTGTTATCTCAGTTTAGATGCACTGTTTTTGTCTGAGAATTCATCATAAATAATTCATGAATAAGTTTACTGTATTTATTCACTTTATTTCTTTGGTGTAAAACCAAGAAAATCACAGATGTACACGAGGTTTGAGGCCAGATCAGTGAAATAGGAAATTGTTGTTTTATAGGGGAGGAAGTAAGACCTTTGTTGAGGAAAAGTTTTATACAAAATGCGAGAGAAGCGATGATGTGTGGATTAAAAAAGATGGTGAAACAGAAAAACGTTAGTAAGAGCAATGGGAGAAGTAGGAGACAGCGAAAAGACTGAAACGTTGACGTTTCAGTCTTTTCAGTGCAGATGGGGAGACAAATGACACAGATTGAGCCTCAACGATGTAGTCCGGTGTTCAAATGCCTCATGTTGGAATCCAACACTTGACAATCACCACACATAATCAAACTGAGAAATACAAAATATATATCACCAGTGGTTTTAAATCTGATGAAAGTTTCCTTAAAGGGCCCATGTTATGGCCATTTCCACTGATCATAATTCCATTGTTGAGGTATACTAAAATAGATTTATACTGTGCATTTTTCCAAACTCACATTGGTTTCGCATACAGCATCTCTGTAAAGTATGTGTATTCAGCAGTATTCACTCTCTCCACTAAACGGCTCGTTGCAGCTCTTGCCCCTCCTCCCTGTGAGCACAGTGTGCTCTGATTGGTCGGGACGTTGTGAATCGCGCTGAGCTCCGTGGAGGTGTGGTTTCCTTGTTTAGCGATACACAGCGAAACACAGCCAAACTCATCCTGAGCTCACACAAACTCACAGCCGAAGTAAAAACAATAAGTGTGGCTTGATATTGAGTAAGAAAAAGGTTGATAAACGCTGTGAGAATGGGTCTGCAGAGAGAATTTCGCCGCGATCCCAACTGTCTGTTATCAGCCTGCAGCCAGGGAGGAGAAATCAGCAGAGCTGCCTGCACTGAGTGTGTGTGTGAGGAAGTCCGTGGATTGGTCAATTTGGACCAATCAGCAGAGGCTTAACGTAACGGTTCCGCGGACGTAACGTAACGGCTCCACGGATTGGTCCATTTGGTTCCGGGTACGAGCTGACGTCAGCTCGTACCCGGAACCAAAACGGACCCATCCGTGGAGCAAAGAAAGAAACTGAGAAATCTCCAAAGAGGCGTTTTGGGGAGGAATTTTCTATGTTAGAGTTTTACTCGCTACAGGGTGTACTTTGAGGGTTTGTGACTCTGCAGACCGTTTACATGCATAAAAACGTACATAACACACAAGGTGACGGGTAATAACCGGAAAAGCATGACACCTCTCCATTAACAGAAACAAATCTATTATATTCTTCAAACCACTAGCCCAGGGGTGTCAAACTCAAATACACAGTGGGCCAAAATAAAAAAAATGTGTACTAGTCGAGGCCCGGACTGGTTCAATGTTGATTGCAAAACTTATTGAAATGAACTTATTACACATATTAAACCTGTAACTAACAAAGCTTAAATTATTGCCTATAAAAACAACATTAAACATTAAATAATCAGTAGCATTAATTTCTTATGGCTCTATCTGCGGAGTCATTTCTTATGATTACATTTTTCCACAGGCCAACAACAGCTTCAAAAAAACAATTTCCCTCAAACAAAAAACCAAACATGCCCTGTTGTCTCAAGAAAAAAAGTGCAAAAGGAAACATCCATTAAACTCAGTGTGCTGCTCTGTGATGCTAGTTCAAGCCAGATACTTGGCATCTCATCTTGGTTGCAAGTTCATCAATGTTTGGGCTCAGGCTCTGAGCTGAGGAAACCCTCAGGATGGAGTGAAGGTGTGCGTGCAATATACCGGCGGGCCAGATCTAATAGTAATTAAAAATTATCCTGCGGGCCGAAATTAAATCCACCACGGGCCTGATTTGGCCCCCGGGCCTTGAGTTTGACACATGTGCACCCGCCCAAAGCTGCTTCCACTCGGGCTGACAGAGCAGTATGCAGGGGGGAGTGTACATATACCTTTGTAGAACGCTAAGAGTCAAAGGAACGCAGGCCTTTAACTAGCTGATTGCATTAGTGCAGCAAAGTAACAACAGCAAAGGACCCTACTTTAAAGAAGCACATAAGGCCTTGTGAAAGATGCAGGCCGACCTGTCAGTGAGGAACTAGTGCTCTCCACATAAGTATTTGAGTGCCCTAGCAGCCAAATCCCGCTATAACAGCTTACTCTTATATTTCCTATATCCTAAAGCCCCGAAGCCCTAATCCGTTCCCTCTCAGTTCAAGTATTCTTGAACTTGTCCCAGTTTTAATGAGGTGCTCAGTGACAGTCCTTTCTCTATCTTCCTTCCTAGTTTTCCGCAGGACTGAATTGGTGGGATGGATCAGTGCTGCGAGGGAAGAGTGTTCCCTATCTGCACTAATGATAGGAGCTGTACCTTCCTATCACATGTGGTAGAATGAGAGCCACCTTTAGAATGTGTGTGAGACAGAATAATAACTGGATCCAATGATACGCTGCAAATTATTCCTGCAATTCCTGAAAAGCTGTAACATTTACATATAAATAAGCGTGCGTTTTGCTCATCTTTATCACCAATTGATTCGTCACAGCAGTCATTCAGGCGTGCTGTACTGTAGGCTAGTCGTTTCAAGGCGTTCGGAAAATGCGCCTCTCTTGGTTGCATGTTTTCACTTGAATTTCTTGTCAAGGAAGTAAGTAACAAAAGCATATTTTTAAGGTTTTTGGGGTTTTAAATATTTTATATGTGGGACATTTTTCAATCCTTTTGATAAGAACCAACAGAATGTCTCATTATGACAGTCGGTCAAGTCTACATAGAAGTTTTCAGGCATGCAAGTGCTTGTCAGTTATAAAGAAAAAATCCTTTGGTTTTTTCTTTAGGAGAGACAAATGTTGTCAGAACATCAAGAAAACTCCTATGGAGCACAGGAAGTGGTATTTTTCTCTATTGGGCAGTGTAAAATCAAATGAAAAAACTCAGTAGTCAGCATGAATTTGACTTTTTAACTATAAAACACTTAAGCACTAAAGCCTTGATCATACATACTGGGTACACTCCTTCCTGTAGAGATTACCCACAAAACAGCCACGTCTAATTTTAGCTGTTATGGTAATTAACATCAATTAGCTAAGGCTGACAATATCTGCTGCTGGTGATGTTTATCAGAGATTAACGGTTTGATAAGAGATTAGTAGTAGAAGGCTTAGCGATTTCAGCTATTCTGCCAATTGGGTAGAACATACAAAATGGAATTTCCAATCCAAACTAAACCCTATTGCTGATTTTGATTTGATTCTATAAAACTATTTTGTAAACCTTTGTGTTTGTGTATGCAGAATAATCCACACATCTCACTGTGCTGTTTCATTGTGAACTACTCTTTACCAAAGTACAGTTGCCCACTGTATATGTCTACACAAAAGGAAGAGTGTTGATGCAAACAGCATTCCTCCGAGCTGAGCTGAGCTACAGTACAGTATGTTATGTTTGAATCATCACAAGTGTTCCTCATTCCTGGAACGAGATATAATCATGAGGAAAGGATCACTTCCACAACATTTAGCCTCAGGGAATGTACTGTGAATACAGGAGTGAGTTTTTAAATATGGCTGACTGGTGTAATGCAAACAATTTGTTAGAAAGCAGTGGACTTTTAGGGGAGCTGTTGAGATCTTTAGATCATTTTGAATTTACGTCTGCAAATTCCTGGGAATGACAATCTAGTCCACTTTAAAGTGGGGGGTAAACACCACTACTAATCTCCAGAAAGACATTTTTCATTTTCAGACAAATCCTAAATATCCAGGGATGGTCTGGTGCTATTAATAAAGTCCTTACATTTAACAACGGTGTGCTGGACAAAGTCGTGATCAATATGAAATGATTGGATGTTATTGGATAATCTACCACCTGTGGGGAACATCTATACAGCTAGCCTAGACTACACATAAAGGTCCTTAAAAGTTTTCAAACAAATGGCAGCCGGCAAAAGCTACGACATACATTTCTCTTTTTAGTTGTTGAAAAAAGGATTCAGCCGGCCTTCCGTTTACATGCAAGTTTCATGAAGCTACTAGGACAAAATGTTAATCGAAAATGCAATATTGACTGGTGCTACATCCAAATCGCTGTTAGCACAAAAATGGAAAAATCTGTGAAAATATAATTTTGTACTCAGCATTTTACAAAAAACCTTGTTTGACACAAATGCTGATTTAAAAATATGTTTCAATGATAATGTGAATAATGATTCCAGAAGGATCAAATTGCAATTGCAATATCAGCCAAAACAATTAATAGTGGTTAATTTCTCCAAATCGTGTAGCCATAGTCGCTACGCCAAACAGCTGATCGCCAGCCTATAGGGGTAAACTGGGCTTAACCTGAGTGAGGTGTAGTACAGCTGAAAACGCTGCTTTAGTTTCAAGTTATTTCTTAAAAACAACCGAAAATGAGTTTTCATGATACGTGATATTCATTTCACAGAAATGTAGAGAAATGCGTACTAGATACTAGATAGAGATATAAATCAGAATCAGAATCAGAATACCTTTATTAGTCCCACAGAGGGGGAATTTGCATCGTTACAGCATATAAAGCTAGATATTATGCCTTTATGTTGTGTAACAGTTTTAATAGCATGTGACACTTGCTCTCCGAGAAGAGACGGCGCAGTTATCATTTTTCTCAGTTTGTCTTAAAAGGGGTTGCAAACTTCACATGTCGTAGTCGAACTCCATTACCCTCCACCCTGACATGGAGTCTGATAGCATCAGACTGGAACAAAAAAAGAACTCAGAAACACAGCACTCTCTGGCAACCCCTCACCTACACACACAGACCCACAGACCCACAGACCCACCAAGCATAAACATAACACTTGGAAAATGAATAATGACTAAAAGGAGCCCACACAGCGGACTAGGAAGGACCTTGCACAGTATTTCTGTGGGTGTTACAAATAACTATCATAAAATCTTGTTAGATTTCAAACAAAATATTATTCAACGGTGCAACCTGGCTGTCACGCCGGCTTGGTGATGTGAAAAGGTGAGCAGGGCATTGTCGGGGAACGTGTCTCTAATGAAAGTCTGCCTGTTTAGAGGTCGAGCCACAACAGTTCAGCCGACTGTGCATGCAGTCCCCCCCTCCTCGAAATACCAGCCCACGCTTTCAAGAGCTCTCAGATCATTCCATTCAGGCTCCTCTGGGCTCACAGAACAGGCCTTGCATTGCAAAAGCATGTGGAGCGCAGGCCCAGGGCTGGTAAATGGGCCGTGTTGCAGGCACATATCGGGGAGGAAAACAGCTGAGCTTGGAGTTAATTTGAATCCCGGCAGAGCAAAAGTGCATTAGGAGTTTGGAGCGCTTTAAAAAAATCTTTTGATGACATGTCTGCGATTGAGAGAGTGTGAGAAACCAGGAAGGGGAAAGAGCATGATGATAACAGGAAGCATGCAGAGAAGCAACGATCCTGCCCTGTAGGGTAAAAACTCAAGGTGTGCAAACCTACACATTAAGCTACCAATTGAGTGAGTGTACCTGACATCAGGAAATTGTTTGTTTGTTCAGAAGCTCACAAAGGTCTTATAGATCTAGCCCCTTAATTTCCCCCTCAAAGTGCACCATATGATGTACTGTTAGCTTGAAACAGTACAAACTCATTCTACAATTCTTGAATTTCCGTCAAAAGTCAGAATCGTGTTAGATCATTTTGATCTCAATATTGACCAAAATAATCGTGATGATGGTTTTTTGTAAGGATGTCAGGACCATTATACAGAACTATTAAAGAGGACATATATTCATTTTCAGGATCATATCAGTATGTAGTGTCTCTACTGGGACATGTTTCCGTGCTCTAATGTTCAAAAAGCTCTTTATTGTTCTCATACTGCCTGTGCTGCAGCACCTCTTTTCACCCTCTGTCTGAAACCAGAGTCTGCTCTGATTGGTTAGCTGGCCGGATCTGTTGTGATTGGTCAATTGCTTAGAGATTTGCTGGAAATGTCCCCCTCCTTGGGCATAGTGTTGGAACGCTCGCCAATAGAAGCGCCAGTGTCAGATAGTGATGGCACTATGTTAGGGAACTAATAAGGAGTCCACTCGAGGCGTTTCAGGCAGAGGAGAAGTGTGTGGGCACAAAAACATACAGTATATAACACACTACAGGAGAGGCAAAAGACCAAAAAGCATCATAGGACCTCACAACAGAGCCACCCGATCTAAATGTGTCATGTCGGGAGTAAAGGATGTCACTGCATTTGTATGTAAAGCCTTCAAAATGCAGCTGTGACTCAATGAAAATGCCACTCAGAATGAACTCAGGGGGGAAATGTGTACGATGCATACGAACTCCACCCACACAATTGTCTAACTAGGCCAACAAAAAGTGTAGAAGTGAATTAAGACTCCTGTCAGTCAGTCTGCTAAGGTAAAGTGAGGTGATGCTGCCAACTGAGAGGTACTGTATTCAGCTTGAGGCAAGAAACAGAGCTTTCAAACATTTCAAAAGAAGGTATCAGCTGGTTACATGCAGGCTAAGCTGTCAGTGTGTGCTTGACCGAAACACAACATAACACGACAGAGATGCTGTGTAAGCACTAAGACACTGCAAAGTGCAAAGTAGGAACTCGTTTTATTTTGTTTCTTTGAGAGGCTCACAGAGTTCCGCTTGATAATATCAGAGTTCCACATTTTACAAATGTTGAGCTTTCGAGAA
The DNA here is from genome assembly GCA_031216635.1 of Dissostichus eleginoides. Taxonomy (NCBI): domain Eukaryota; kingdom Metazoa; phylum Chordata; class Actinopteri; order Perciformes; family Nototheniidae; genus Dissostichus; species Dissostichus eleginoides. The sequence goes on along the minus strand of CM062286.1, from coordinate 21,613,254 downwards.
AGGGAAACAAAACTGAAGTGTGATATGAAAGAGTCTCTTTCTCAGATGTGTTCAGACATATGAAATATGTTTGAGGTAGTTTGGAAAAATGTCACTACATGTTTTTTTACTATAGATATCTTTTCCAACAAAGGCCCAGAGCATTTCCATCAGGAACAACACGCTGCCGTTTCAAAAACGATTCAAATATAAAAAGACAAATGTGCCATCTTCCCCAACTTTAGAACACATGCAGCATGCTTCTTCACTTGCATGTGTTTCACATTTGTGAAACACATGCAAGTGAGTTTCTCCCAAATGGGAATGTTGTGGGCCGTTGAAGCGCGTTTGCACCTGTCAGCCACATTGGATATCTTTATTTATTTTATTTAAAAAGTCAAGTAATACATAACGCACACAAATGCCTGTTATGTGGTTATTTAAATATATATGTAATGTGTTCCCTGTAGTGATTTATTGTCCTGGGATGATCAGCGGCTGTGTTCAGAGCTAAAATGTTGATGGCAGATGTGATGGTTGATTACTGTGGTTTTGCTGACTGCTGCAATTTCAGCTCCCAGTTTTAATGGCACCCAATCACCACAATCATGATGTATTGGTTTTTTTCAAGCAGGCAGTTGGAACAGAGGAACAGCCAATTATCACTATTCTATTTAGACGTGTTTTTTGGCCAGTTATAGTGTGCAGCCAATTAACTGGTGCAATGGTGGGGACACCATGCTGCAGAAAGAAATGCTGGATCAACAAAAACTGAAACAATACACTAAAACACAAAGGGAGGAGGAGGACAGACAAGAGGAGAAGTGGCACAGTCCTCTTCTGTTTGACCGGCTGCCAGTTTCAAGCCGGGGAGACAACTGTGGGACATATGGTAGTATGTATTAAAGAAAGAAAGAAAGAAAATAAAGCGCTTACTAACCAGTATCTGTGCTCATGTACAACCCCCTAATAAAGACAAATTAACTGAAAACGTGTTACTGTCCGAATTTCTTTTAATTGCACTTTAAATTTAGTTTTATAGCAAATGTGTTGTTTCAATGTGAATAGCTTGTACAGTAGTACATACCCTAAATTCTCAAATATAATTAAGCAATAGCTCACGACAGGCCGTGGTATATGGTCATTATATTACAGTTAAGGGGCGGCCCGATGCGAAGGGTCGACAAAATAAGGCTTGGTAAATTCAGTATATTTGTTCAATTCCACAGCACTAATTCCATCGGTACAAATACAAATATGTCTGTCATCAATACTGAATACTGTTTTCCTCCAGCAATTATTTCCAATCTTCTACATTGTTGGTTCTACATCGCTCTTACATTACAGTTAAGTTGCTTTTATTGTGAAACATATGAACAGGAAGTGCTGAACATCATGACGATGAGCTTCAATGCAAGATCATTGTAATTAAAACGCAGATTATTCATAAATGGTAAAAGATGAAAGTGATTTGAATATTTGGCAAAGACCAAAATGTGTTGCATTGAGGTGCATTTTGATATTCAGCACATTAACCCAGTGATAGGTTACGATTGATTATTTAGGAGAAGAATACTTTCAAGTTTTGTATATGCGGTTTCTATGTTGGTCATTGATCAACTGACAGATCAATAAAGGACAGAGGTTTGAAACAACCTACTGGACAAAAGTTGCATGAAGTTTGAATCTACACAACTTGTAGACATGGAGAGAGTGTTAAGCGTGCATTGACAGAAAATTCAAAGAGAAGACGATTATAAAACAGAGGATTCCTACTAAAATGTGATTAAATATACTTATAAGAAGGACGAAATAAAACTCAAAAACATGTTTAAAGTACACTCATAATTTAAACATTACATTTTTCTTTCAGTGCCATACAAATGACTTTCCTCCAACACTCACTGCTCTGCTTGCAATACACAACAGAAATGCATCTCAACATTGATTTCGCATTCCAGTACCGCCTTACAAAAACAATTATGGTCAGAGATCACACACACAATGAGATCTGGAATGAGACCCCGTATTACATTACCGCAACCTCTATCACACATTTCAAACCGGCAAATAAACACTTTGTGATCGAGGGCGACCTGAGACCACTGATTCAAACCTCATTTACCATGTTACACTCCTTCAAGACACTCAATGTAAGTCTTTTTTCATCTCTATGTTTTGTTGCTTGTCTTGTTTCGGTTGATTTTTGTGTTATATATTTTGTATGGTTATGTGATCCTGTATTTGACTTGCTTTAAAACATGAACCTGAGTTTACACAGTCCAACCCCGGCCCTTACCCTAATCCAGTTTTACTGTAACACATATAAGATTTGAAGGTTCCTGTATGATGCTAAAGGAAAAATGGAAAAAAAGTATAATAATATGCGTCGTATTCAAATAAACAGTTTCTCTGCATGTGAAAATAATTTAAGCCCACTGCTAAAAAGACAGTTCACTGATCACATTTAAGTCTGGTCATCAATCAAAACCCCAATATATCTAGTTTGCTGAGATATACTGTAATAGAACAAATCTAATACAAATGTGACATTGGAGAAACTGAAAACGATTCTTAAAGGACTTCTGAGATTCATTAAATAGTTATATTAAATACAATAAATGTATTATATAGGCCTTAGAACTTTGGTTTTGGTAAGGCAAGAAAGCCTACACTTTCAAATATGCCCTTTGGAGCTTTTTCTCCTGTTTGGAGTGCATTAAGAAGATCGACTTTTTTTAAAGTTGAATTGGCCACGATCACATCACTGATATCACTGCAATTCTCTACAACTGGGTGTCATAACACTGCATACTGCCCGCAGCCTCAAAGAGGACCAGAGTTCAACGCTGAACATTACAGATCAATTCAATACAACAGGCTATATTGGCAATACATTTGCAAAGTATATTATAATGGACAATGAATGAGATAACCACGTAAAAATAATTAAAACTGTGAGTAAGTAAGTGAAATAAATTATAAATGAATTACATATTTAAAAACTACAGGGCTGCGGTGTCAGATTGCATCTTGACAGTTCATGTTCTTGGTTATTTTTACAGACAGACTACACACACACGCATACGCACACGCACACACACGCACACGCACATACACACACACACGGGTTGTTAACTCCATTAACTTGGAACGTATTTCTTGAATGGGGGTCAGTGTTTGAGTCTTGCTTTTCCTTGTGGTATGAGCTCACATGACAGCAGGACAGGGTGTGTATCTGTATAGCAGCCTCTATCACACACACTTCTTTATCTGGCTGCGTTTTGACTTCATTTGTATGTCGTTTCAAATAGAAAGTGTTGCCAGGACTGCCAGCCAAGTCAGACGCACCCCCAACAGTGAGCAATAAAATGCAACCAGGAATTTACATTGTCATGGTTTCACACATACAGTCAGAATAAACTGACTTGTTGTGACATAACGTGCGGAAATTGGCACGGATCATACTGGTCTGGAGTCTCAGCGTTTCTTTAAACTGCTGCCTTTTAAGGACAAGGCACAAAGAGGACAGGGCTGTAGTCCTGATGAGAAAACTAGTATTACTGTTAACATTTCAATCAGAGACAATTCGACGATAAGATCAATTACATTCTGAAGTTATGTTTTTCTAAAATACAAAACTGCATGATAAATCGTAAATAAGAAACCATGTGGAAAGCCCCTCGCTTCGATGCGTGCATTAAGAGACGCTCCACCGGAACCCGTCTGAAACTCTGACACTTTATCATTCCTTTGCATACAGCGAGTTTGGAACATATTATAAAACATATTGCACCGTGGTTTCAGTTAAGCTAGCGTCTCTTGTTCGTTTCGGCATAAAAGCCACGACACAATAAGGTCAGCTTTTAGTATTTGACCTTATTCCCCCCTTTGAACCCAGCACCGAGCAGTTTGCGGAGGAGGCGCTTGTGGGAGTTAACCAGATCCCGGTGAGAGAAGAGGAGATGTTATCACAGTGTAATTCAGTAGGTATGTGTCGGTGTTAAAGATGGCAAATGTGCAGTTGATACATATAACTTGGGAAATATTCAGTAGGTGATGTTTTCTTGTGTCTTTGCTCCATAAGGAAGGTGGCATTAAATGGCCAGATTTGTATACGGAGTTTGGCGGACGCAGCGCGCGACCTCATATAACGGATAATTACTCTAAGTAAAGTTTCAGTGCTATCACAGCAAACAAATAGGCCTACAGCTTCAAATAAAAAAAGGTTTACTCTCTTATACATTTTTAAACATGTTATACGTGTTTAACTGCTTGAATGCTTCAAAGCGCAACTAGTAGATCTAAGAAGTTCACAGCATGTCGGCTCTTTACCTTGTTCTCCGGTGTTCCCGCTGGCTCGGTCCAGAGTGCCGTTCAGCAGCAGAAAAGAAAGAAACACGAGCAAACGTCCCCATCTTGCCGGTGGTAGTTGGGCATTTTTCTGCCTGTGTTTACTGTACATCCCTGTGACCCTCGGTACCGCCGACCGTCCTCCCTTTCCTCGCTGTTTTCAACTCTGGCTCCCTCCCTGACTCCGCGAGCGTCAGGCACGAGAGCATCATATAGCACTTCCTGAATGACCTATCAAAATAAAACATTCAAAATACAGATAGGTGCCACAAAACTAAAAGATGATTGTTCTAATAAGGGGATCATGTAGTATTCTTATTATTATTATTATTATTATTACAATAATTTGTATAATTACTATATTATTATTGTTAATATTATCATTGTTATTATTATTATTAATTTGACACACTTAAATATTGAGAGCAATTTTCATTGTCCCACATAATATTGAGCACAGGTAGTTAATGCTCAAATTGGAAGAAAGGCTGTACAAACTCAACCATCCCCAAATGCAAAAGTAGTTCCCACCGATTAACATTGTGAGCGACGCATGTGATTCAGAAATGACCTCATGCTTGAGTTTACTACAGTGTGAACAGTCTCCTGGTAATTGCATACTTGATTTTGAATTTAGGCATGACAAACAGATGGATTTGGAAGTATGTTAAAGGTCCCCTATTATACTCTTTTTCATCAATATATTATATTTCTCAGATATACAAACATGTCACTGAAGTGATTGGCTGAAACCAAACAGATCATTGCAGCATTCCATAATCCCTTCTGTTTCAGCCCTGTTTCAAAAGTGCTGATTCTCTGTCTGTTAGTTTAGATCAGGGATTTTCAAAGTGTGGGAAGGTGAGCCTCCCCTCAGAGAACATAAGAACAGCCGCGCCCCCCCTCCCAATTATTATTGCTATTATTATTATTATTATTGTTGTTGTTGCTATAATGCAGGGGTATTCAATTGCATTTCAAAGAGGTCCAGTGAGAGAAAATGTCATTAAATGCTCTGTTTTCGCTGTCTACCTTTCTCTTTTTTGAGCACGCCATTTGAAATTACTCACTGCTGTTTCTCTCTTCTTGTCTCGTCTCTGTGTGTTTGAATCTATCGTGCTGACTCACTGACTGCACCGATTTGATTTGCTGAGTAGCGTCACCTCCTTAAAACATTAAACAATAACTTTTTAAAACCTTTTTATCTTTATGTTTTAATTTTTTTTTTACATTTTTAACATTTTCAACATCGTGGATAAATCCTTATATGCTCCCGGCAACACACTGAACGTCAACTTTGCCTCCTTATTACACTCACCCCTACTCTAGTGGGAACGATGAGTCTGCATCTTTGATGCGCACAGCTGGATGATGCGGGGAGAGTCCTGCATCGGGTCGGGTACGAGACGGGTGACCCGCAAAAAAAGTGATTCGCGGGTGGTATTTTTTCAAACATTTTTTTCCGCGTTCGGTTGTGGGTAAAACAAAGAAGATGCGGGTCGGGTCGCGGGTGTTGCATAATAAATATATTTAAATAATAATAATTAATGTTTAAAGATTCCTCAGACCTCTCCCCCGCGGGACTGCGCATAATCATAACATCTGCACCGCATCAGTCTGCTGCTGAGCGCGCCACATTCAAAATGGCTGAGGTGAAGCTCACTAGCGCAGTGGCGGAGCCAGGACATTTTCAGGGGGGTGCCAGGGTGGAATCAGTGATAATTTTGGGGTGGCTTTGAAATCACTATTATATGAACATAAAAAGACATCTCACTAGAAAATAAGGGGTTATTTAAAGACCCAGTGAAGTGTGCGCCGGTGCATGATCTGTTATACTAATACGTATAGTAATGACCAAAATCGTCCATTGGAACCCATATCAAAGATGTTGGAATAGCAACGAATTTGACGAGTTGGAATTTTCCGCTGGGAAATCCGCAGTCGTCCTCCGCCTTCGTGGGCGTGGCTTGCGATCTACTGCGTGACGTCAGAAGATGGGCTCAGCCGAAGTGTTTACATTCACCACCGTTCATTTTGTCTCTGTTTCAAAGTCGAATTTACCAACGTTTTTGAGCGAGTATTTTATTGGAAAGTGTTTCGCAGTCGACTGGAAGTGATTGCCAATCGAGGAAACCTGACAATGGAGGCGACAGTGAAGAAAAAGGGAGGAAAAACACACGGGAAGCGATGCATTGCCGCTGGCTGTGGTAATGTCAATTCTGCCGAAGTGGCGATGTTTCTGTTCCCAAAAGATGAAGGTGAGTGGCTGGTGTCATTGTTTCGTAGATTCGTAGATTGTTTATGAAAAATAAAGGCCACTGTGTTTGTGTTTACTAACAAGACTATCATGGCGGCGGCAGAGCTCAAGTCGAGTTTCTCCGCCTGGAGATATTCTCACTATTTCACTTTTGTCGAGCACAAAGAAAAGAACGTTTTAGTTAAATGTAAGTTGTGTCTTGGCGGGTCAAAGATCCTATCGACTGCCCAAAACAGCAATTAAAATCTGTTGAAACATCTGCAGAAACAACATGCTGGGACGAAGCTAGTAGCTAAGACCACAGACCCAGACTCATCCGACGCCACTCCACCTCCACCTAAGCAACAGCGGCTGGATTGGCACTTTGAAACATATCTTTGTGTTTGTGTTTGTATAGACCACATTGCTTAGCAGAGTTCAGTGATGCAAATGCATGTCAAGTTGATCAACAGGTTGTATTATTCTCCGATGCAATAACAGTACTGAAATGAAGGCTACAGTATAAGGGCATTAATGGGTGCCCTTTTTTAAGTAACTAAAAAGTTACTTTTCACAGTAACGCATTACTTTTTGGTGTAAGTAGTGAAGTAACTAGTAATTGTAACTAGTTACTGGTTTTCAGTAACTAGCACAACACTGCATGTGAACATGAATGTTGCATCATGCTATGAACAGATGAATGTATGATCAGGTGATGGCCAATCCTGTGTGTAGATCTACTCTAGATCTATGACAAAATATTGTCCTCAACTAAATTGACTTCCATGGCCACTTTCCTCATCTATCCTGTCCGAAAAGCTGTCAAAATCACTCATTTCTCTCGCACCAGTATCACTTTCCGAAGTCTCCGCCATGTTTACAATCACAACTGGGCCCATCTTGTGACGTCACAGCCGCTATCGTCTGCAGCAGCGGTAGGCTCAGACGGCCGTTCACGGGATGAAAAATTTGCGATGTTTATCTCGTCCCTCGCACTTCCTAAAAAATTATTTTAGCCATGAACAGGTACAATGATATGTAAGAAATGAAACTGCCATTTCATTTTGGCGCAAAAAAATGCACTTCACTGACACTTTAAGGCACCTACAACACACCTCTACATTATTTGGGATTAAGCTAGTGGTGGAATAGATCAAATAATATTCAGTATATCTAACTATTTTTTTCTTATTCCCACAGGCAAAGTATCAACGAAGCTTACATTATACAAATGTAGTGCAATATACAGACTGTTTAGCTTATGGTGATCAGCAGCACTATGAGCTCATTCTCTCAGTGTATCATCAGGAATACAGAGACACACACACATCATTTAAATAAGAGTTTTTAAATTCAATTATTGGTTAAGAATAAACATCTTAAAGTAAATAACAATAAACAATAGCCCTTAACCCTGTAAGGCCCCCGGTTGTAATTTTACAACATTACTTTAAGCTATCCAAAAAAGTCAGTAAATGTTTTTGTTTTTTTAAAAGACTACATTTACATAGTCAAAAGGTCCTTTTGTTCAGCCTCACAATGCTATTGGGTAGTAAATGTGTTTATAGGTCCTGCCCTCTGGCCATACATATAAGACTAACATTCTTGACAAATAGATCTCAATAGTCATCTTTTATGGTGTAAATGCCTTTTTATTAATAACATTTTTGAATGGAACATTCTCAACACAATGCATCAATCCAAATAAATATAACTTAAATATGTGGGAAAATACTGTGTTTGAAATGTATAATTGAAATGAGATGTTAGCTTTTTGTTTTGATCAGCCCGATCTCATCAGTCTGCGTACAAATGACACGACTTGGAAAAGTCGTGCAATAGATAACGCAGAAGTCCGATTTTGCGTGCATATGATACTCCCACGTCACGTTGGTTATGCACGTATCACGTATCGTAAATACGTGTATTTTCTACATATCTTTGCCATTTATTTAACCCTAACCCTAACCATAACCCAATAAGCTGCTGCACGTTTTTAAATACGTTTATTTTCTACATATCTTTGTCATTTATTTAACCCTAACCATAACCCAATAAGCTGCTGTGTCGTTTATTGCACCGCAAACATTAAAACTGTCATTTGAACGGCGATCAAGCCTGAAGCCACAGAGCTCTTTGTTTTAATGTTTGAGGTGCAATATCAGCGTATAATATGCACGCAAAATCGGACTTCTGCGTATCTATTGCACGACTTTTCCAAGTCGTGTCATTTGTACGCAGACTGATGAGATCGGGTTGATATATATATATTGTATTCCAGTCTCCCTTCAGATATGTTAAGTGGCATGTAATTCAACACAATGCTGCTCACCAACTTCAATGTGAAATTAAAAACCTCTGCATTTTCTATATAGATATTAACAGTACTTAATGTCAGCTTAGTAAAAAAAACAACATAAAAATTATTATGTACAATGGACTACGCTTAGCAAACAGACTAATTTCCACCACTCATGGACCACACCCACCTTTTCTCTTGAAATACTGGGTGTTTGGGGTGGCCAATAGGGTGGCCAGGATTCAGCTGGGGGTGGCCACGGCCACCCCCAGCCACCCCCCAGCTCCGCCACTGCTCTAGCGGAGAATACAGCATTGTAAATAACTCTTCCTCCACAGCGAAATCCAACGTCTGGGAGGCTTTTGGTGTCATCCTAGATGGAGAAAATAAACAACATCCCACGCTTTTTGAGCCAAATATACGCAACTGCGTGGTTGGTTTGCGGAACTAATTGGCAATATGTGCGGGTGGTGGGGCGGGTTCGGTATTGCACGTCCCGGGTATGGGGCGGGAGCGGGTCTTGAAAATCAGACCTGTGCAGGACTCTGGCGGGGATGCATTGTAGACAGGAATAAACGCAGATCATCCTCTGGCTGCAGCCTTGACCGGTACTTGCGTTTGATCAAAGTCAATGCGGAAAACACGCACTCACACAGGTAGGTGGAGGTGAAGGGAATGAGCACTTTTACAGCCTTTTTGGCGAGTTGGGGGAACTCGGTCTCCACAGACAGCCAAAAGTGTGCAAGTGACACCTTACTCATCTTTTTCTCGTTATTTTTTTCTCACGCTGCGCCTCCCCTGAAGCTCTCTGGCGCCCCCCCCAGGGAGGCGCGCCTCACACTTTGAAAACCGCTGGTTTAGATGAAAATAAGGAGCCACTCCCCACTCCCCTCTGAGAGATATTTGGTTAAAAAGAACAAAATGTTGCTCTAGGAGGAGATTCAGTTGATAAGGTGTGGGGGGGGGTTACCTTGGTTGGTTATTGGCTAATGGTTACACAAGCCAAAACACAGTGGCGAACCTTCAGGGCCTTCAAGGTATTCAGAGAATACCCTGGAACACTCAGATAAAACAAACAAAAATCGATTTAATTATATAAATAAAATGTAATAAAATGTATATAAATGAATAAATGAGAATCATATATGTGTTGTTGATCTGTAATATTGCAGTGTTACGTTGATTTGTTTGTCCTTCTCGGACCATGCACTACGCATTTCAGTGGTTTTGTGTTAGAAAAGAAAGCAACCAATCAGATCTTGTTCTGGGTCTCTGGGTAGAATATCCTTCAACCAAGGTATTCTATATCCTTGATAGAATGCCCTGGCCGTTGCACTGAATGAGAGCGTACGTTTGGACTGACAGTTTGATCAACCAATCATATATTGATTTGTAGCCAATGGGCGTATTCTTTCAGTTTCCCTCGGTTCCAGGGTACTCTCGAAGGCCCGCTAGTTAACTGGCTCGAGACAGAGGATCTAGATAAATGCGACGAAGCAATTCATGCCGTTTTATTGTTTTTAACGTTGAAATGACAAGTGCAACAGGTGAAGATGAAGTTGTTGCGGAATTGTTGTGAGTACCCTTTTCAAGACGACAATTCACTGAAAAGACGGACATTATAACGGCGGGGGGCGGCGGCGGGGGGTGTGTGTGTCTACAGAAGGTCCAGTTGTGATAGACACGGTTCGCCACTGCCAAAACATCGTTATGACATCATAAAGTGGCCAAAATCTGATCAGTTTATTTTCAGACAGGTTTTACTTTTTATATAAATGGATCAGGACAAAAACAGAGTGAATCTTTGTTCCTGAAACTTTCAGAGTCTCTTTACACAGAAGGGACACATGTTGATGTATAAAAGAAATGAAAAAGTGGATTTTGCATAATAAGTGACCTTTAATATGCAATTTGTGTCCCAATTCCACACTGCATATAGCCTATACTTATTCTTTGCAGATATGCAATATGTAGCTTGTTCACACTGAAAAAGTCCACCCATTATTTTCCATTCAAACACACACATGAACACTAGTTAACCATAATAATAACTCAACAAGATCCCAGGTATTTGAAAAGCTAAATTAAGCCAAATAGTCGTCAAGACATAGTTGAGATGAGATACAGGATGAACTTTAAAGCTCATCTCTGTGGAATTCAGAAGAAAATAAAGCATCACCTAAATCCAAAGCATAACCATTTTAAGTGCATGTTGAACACGGACCATTTGACATTCCTGCTGCCTAGTACTGGAGACTTTTTGTCATAAATATCTGAGGAGTAAGTACTGAAAAGGCCAAGTCAATTTTCACTTTTCACACACACTATTTTACATTTTCACACCACACTTTTCTTTGATTGGAAAAAGGTTGAAAATATCTTCATGTTTTACCTCAGATAGGACCAAATGAAGGAAATTCTGGAGAGCACACAACTGTCAAATAGTTTTGGCAAATTGTTAAAAAGTAAACAATAGTTTTGTACACAAAATGAATGCTGAACTTAACAGTGAGCAGTTTAACTTGCAACTGTGTCTTTGATCTAGTGTGTCTTCATGTAACTTGGCTACAAATCCATAGAGAAACACCTTTTTCTGCCTATTCATCAGCCGGCCAATCAGCCTGATCACCTGCAGCTGTGCAGGCAGCAGCTGCAGGTCCTCAGCTGCAGGTCCTCAGCAACACACAGTGTTATATTAACCCGCATTATTGTGTACTTATCCGTTATATGTCGTCTATAAGAATGTCGTATTATTATATGTTAGTAAATCCATACCCCCTCCCTTCCACACATTACAGACTTTTATTTTGAAGTCAAAATCAGCTCACATCCGGTAAACCTCATTGTGTTCAACTTGAGGGCACTTGGGAAAACAAAGCAGATTTTTGATTAATGTAGATTTCATGATGCATTATGAACTCCTTCATCCAAATTCGGAAATTGTAAGACTTCATGTTTTATTTAAAAGTGATTATAGATAATGCATGAATGGACAATCGATTTAAAATGTTAATCTAAATGTTTAAAATCTAATCTATAAACAAGAAATTGATGGAAAAGCAAATCAAATTTGGCTAAAAGCAGCATGCACTTTATATAAAAGGCCTCTTATTCAAAACTCAAAATGAATTTAGTATATTTAGTCTTTAAATGCGGTGCCATAACATGGGCACTTATAAGAATAATATAATAAATGATTGGCTCAATTATGTATGATCAATATTTTGGGAAATACTATCTGTTTTATTGCTAGGAGTGAGATGAGAAGATATTAAATTACATTTTGTGCCAAAGATGTACAGTCCAGTTCTTAAAACATGTAACGGCTGCTTCAGCTGTTTTTGTTTATTGTGTTGCCTCTAGTAGTGGAAAGTAACAAAGTACATTTACTCACGTACTGTCCTTGATTATCATTTTAAGTACTTGTACTTTACTCTAATATTTCCATTTAATGCTACTTTATACTTTTACTCCTCTACATTTAAAAGGGGAAATAATGTTATTTTACTCCATACATGTATTATTAATGTATTGGTTATTAAGCTTTAGTGACTTTTCAGATTAAGACGTTGCATTAAAAAAACAACTTCTTACTTTAGTAAGATTTTGAATGCAGGACTTGTAACAGAGTACTTTTACAATTTAGTATTGCCACTTTTACTTCAGTAAGAAATCTGAGTACTTCTTCCACCACTGGTTGCCTCTTCTTGACCATTGCCTTTCACACAATCACAAACCCTTTCTAACACTCAGCGTTTTTGCACTTTCCAGCAGAACTGGAGAGATGGATCAACCTACGCATGAACATATTTCATTTCAAAACCCTGCAGCAATCAAACCCAGCACCACATTGCCACATGGAGCTCTGAACTTGTAGTTGAATTTAATTAAATGTATTTTGTGAACAAATTTCACAAAACTGTATTAGGTTAGTTGAACATCTTTTTTTTGTATTCAAACTTAATATTATTGCTTTTAATTTAGCTAATCTGTTGACATAATACATTTAATTAAATTCAACGTTTCAGTTTTTTCAGTGCATGTGCTGTCTGGTTTATGCTGTCTGGTTTAAGGGAGTTATAGATTGCACCATGTGAGTGGTGTGATGTCAGAAACACAGCTCTGCCTCCCACTGTTCTAATGTGTATGAATTATTGCGTAGAATTTGCATAATGTTATGAAAATGAGACAGAATGAATAATGCATCGCAGGTCACCACTTGCGGTTCCATTTTCAATGCGCTTTTCATTTACTCACAGCCAAAGATCCCATTGAATATTTAGATTACTGTCACGGGGGCGAGTGCGAGGCGACGAGGAATTGGAATCTCAGAAAATTGAGCAGGAACAGTTTTGTGATGTATTGACCAAATGGAGGTACATGAGCATGGGACAGGTAGAATCAGGAATGCAGTTTATACAGGCAAACTTAACCACAGGTCTAAGACAAAAAGTCTTCAGTCTGGTCCTCAGGAGGAGGTCAGACAGGAACAGGTTGGGTGCTCTTCTTATTCCTCACTTCAAGCTCTTCTACATCTTAGTACCTCTCGCCTCAGATGCAATCGGAGGAGGCAAGGAAAGGCACAAAGAGAGTCGAGGCAAACAAACATTTCACAAAATGTCAATGATATGGATTCTCAGGAAGACCTGGAGGGAAAGTATTCAAATGTCCACTTGGACTGAATAAACTGGTTCAATTTGATGTCAAAGGTCAAAGTCACAGAGGCTTACGTCCAACCCATTGTTTGCGATTTCTCAGTAATGCCTTGAAATAATGTATCATTATTTGCTTCAAAAGTTCAACTTGATTAAAGGATGAAGTGATAATATGTTGGTGGTCAAAATAGTTACCCAAAACTGAAGAAAGTGATGACATGTTGACACACTCATGGATGTAAACGGCAACTTGACTGGTAGGGGGAGACATCCAAGCACAAGGCGGAATTTCATTTTGTGAAAACTTTAAAATGTTTGTCTGACTATTAATCTGTAAATAAAAAGTGACATGTGGCATACTGTATATTATATACACAGCAATACAGTGTTATCACTTCCTGTCTTTCCAAGCATTGAACAAATCATCGAGGACCTGACAGTTAATGAGGTACATCTTCGGTTTACATCCCATCAACTGGTAGCTCAATGAAGACACTTATAGCACGCTCTATGGCCAACCCTGTCTCCTAAAAATTACGTTCCCACAGAACTAAACTGCATTCTCAATTACGTTTAGCGAGAAACGTATTTTCTCCCACGTTACGTTTGTTATTATAGACTGATTCTATAATTTAGGGTGCATTTCACATCAACAAAACAGTACAAAAAAAGTGTTCTTTCTCAATAAAACAATCAGTGGTTCAAGTTAGTATATTCCTCAGTGTAACATATCCACTAGTTGCAAAGCTTAAACATTTTTTTATGTTATCTATTTTAGATATTTTAAATTTGAAAAAATTAGGTGCAACATAGTTGACAATGAAACTCAAACATTTGATGCAAATAACATAGTTGACTGGACACATTATTAACCATCAGCACTATGTTCATTTCAAGGCAGAAGTGCACAATTCCATTGATAATGATGTGTAATGATGTCTACATGTCATACAAATTGTCAACTAGGTTACCTGTCAACTAAGTTACTACAGTTATTACATTACTGGGTAACTTAGTTGACAGGTAACCTAGTTGACAATTTCCCTATTTTGACCCATCATTTCAATGGTAAGCCTTGCCTGGATGACCACATGTCATTTTCTTGAACAGGTTAACATCACATTTGAACATATAATTGAATTAAAATCATTAAACATTGTAAACCATAACAATGTACGTAACATTGTTGACGGTCAATTAATATACTCATTGACAATGTGCTATTATACATAAAATATTGTAAAACATTAGAGGACAATCACCACAGTGTGTTCAAAATGTCTGCCAAAGAGGAACATGGCATCATGTGATGCTGGTGACATGGTATTGGGACAAACCATTTTTGAGTTAAAGGGGGGAGTTCTGTTAGTAACATAGTTGACAGAACTTTTGCGGACATTCATATATTAAGATATTTAAATTATTTAAAGGAGGAAATCAATTTAAAAAATGTTATTATTCTTTAGTATTTAGACTTTTAAAATAAATGAATACTTTTTTTTATTTACTTTAATGGTTTTTATTCATTATTTTGAAACCAAGACACCCTCAACTGAAAAACGGACATAGCAAAAACTGACAATTTAAGAACATCATGACACATTTCAAGCTAAATAAACCATAGGATGCACATAATGTGTGTGTGATATTATAACATGCTTTCCAATAATAGGCAAAATATGATATTTTTGAAGAAAATAGTTAGAATAATTATAATTATCATCAATGGACATCAATGGACATGGAATGTACCCTAAATTGTAGAATCACTAAATACGTTTATTTTCTACATATCTTCTAGAAACATATTTTCTCCCACGTTACGTTTGTTATGAACGTATCTTAAATACGTTTATTTTCTACATATCTTTGCCATTTATTGTCTTGCTTATAATAATGATAATAGTCATTTATAAATATCATTTTAGAGCACACATTTGAAATCGAGAATTGGGCTCGATATATGGTTAAATTAAAATCAGTAGGCGAGGCTGTAATTTCGCCAGCTGTTACTCTCATGAGCGAGGCAGAAAATAATAGTTTTAACATGCCAAAAAGCTGCTGTGTCGTTTATTGCACCTCAAACATTAAAACAAATCCAGAGTTACGTGTTTCTGTACTTCCTCTAAGAAGAAAGGACAGTAAAAGAAGAGCTCTGTGGCTTCAGGCTTGATCGCCGTTCAAATGACAGCGTTGGTTTCCCCAAAAGTGGGGGGGGCTGTAAAGTGACGTAGATTTTACTCTCATCTATTATTCAAAACCATTCTATTTATTCTAACGTAAATTACATGCCAGTGTTTTATCTTTTTATTTAGCGATTTGTTTTTGCATGTTTAACTAGTGGGAATGTTTTCATGTTGAACCGGAAGTACGTCACTTCACTTTGTCTTCTTCGTCCCTTTAACGTTCCAGACAATGCATGGCTCAGCGTAACAGACTGAACAGCGAACCCAGGTGTGTCTACATTGGAATTACATCTTCATTACTGAAGGAAAAATACTTTACCTAGTGTTTGTTAACTGGGTTTTTAATGCAGCTGGCTTTTCTTAATGGTTACAATATTGCTATGAGTTATATCTGAAGCAAATTATGTTTCTGAAGATTTGTAGTCAATTCCACCCTTCAATGTAGCATAAATGTGAACTCTCATTACAGGAACAATACCGGAAACAGACGTAGGAAAGATCCTCAGCTCGCTAATTGGATGTTTTAGCCGCAATGCACGTAGGGATATGGTGTTAATGCGATGTGATATCCGAAAAAAAATTCAGAGTTTAGGATGGCTGAAGACACTACACTACCCATAATCCCCAGCTATCGTTTGGGACTACAGTCCCGTTGACAAACCCCGTGATTAATCTTCAAACTCTGGGATTGGATGTTGGAGTGGCTGTGCGCCAAGGTTACGCCGAGCGTCAAACAGCTCTTTGAAATGGAACGAAACCACGGCAGACTATCTAAACTGGACTCGAACACCCCCAGAACTACACATGCTGGCTATTGTGTTTCGCAACATGTTCTATGGCCCGTCTCTACTGGGAATTGTAGTTTTAAAAAACGTTTTCGTTTTTCCCAAAATTAGAAGTTGACAGTATTAAACTGTGTACAGCCCTGGAGGTTTAGGCGATAGGAAACAAATTGGTGTGTACACATTTAAAACATGTAATTAATAAATGGGTGAAAATAGCTTGTTTCCATAATGGGCAGCATTAATATATACCCACATGACAGCTCATTGTTACTTTGTAATTCTACTCCACTAAAATTCAGAGGTTAACCTGGTATTTTTACTCCACTACATTTATTTTAGTTACTTTGCAGATTCTGATTAATGATGTTAAATATAAACAACCCTTAAAGCAGACTTTAGTTACACCTGAGTAAAATTCAGGGAAAGGTGATTGTCAAGTGCCAACAATCAGGCGAGATATTAGTTGGTGCTTGAGAAGACTAAACATTTATCTGCAGATCTCTATAAAGTATATTCATTACTCGTTATTCTCTACTAATAGTTCATTAAAAACTGTATATAATGGCTATTTTGCACATCCCTTTCAAGATTTCAAGATTTATTGACATCATATACACAACTACGGTGTAGTTATGTAATGAATGAAAAACTTGGGTCGCAGGTTCCTCAACAGTGCATTACAAGACATCTATCAATATGTGTGTATACCTCCACCATTAAACTGTCATATTCTGCACATTTCTTATACTATCTACATACATAAGAGTATAATTAATGTGTATAATATCAGTTAAAATAAGTGCTTCAACATAGTTAACATTGCAGGAAAGCAATATATTAGACGTTAAGTACTTTGTCAGGCTTAATATTTATGTGTAGATACCCCCAAAGCTTTTTTCTTATTTAAAAGAAGACCTTAACCTAAAGTATTCTTTAATGTGTTAATTAGTTTGTCTGTTTTGCACATCCTCCTATTAATATCTTTGTACATCCGGCACTAAACTGTTTTATTGTAGAGATTACTTACATTATCTTCTTGATTTTTTATATTCTATATTTCTATCATTGACCTTCTACTTTCCCCCTATGAAAGTATGTACTCTTAATATTTTTTTCATCAAATAACATTATTCAACAAAAATAACATTATTCAACAAAAATAATTCAATAACGTGCTTTAACCACTAGGCGGTGCACACAAGGTACACACAGCATACTAATAATAACTTTGTATTATTAGTGTAGGACACTTGTGTATATAGTTTTCACATCATTTTACAGGATATTGCTAAACTTTTTCTCATGTTTTACTTCTACACATTAATATCTGATTTGTAAAACATGACAGACAGAAAGGTATATCCGTCATTTAATGGTAAGCTATTGAAATTTGGAATCCATAGATGTGTCTCCCATCACCCAAAACCCCTGACTATTCTCTCAACTCAGTATTTACATTCTTATATTCAAAGAAAATTAGTAATATCTTTAAAAACTACAAGTCCCTGTCTATCAGCTGTGCACCGTTATGGTGTAAATATAACCTATCTACCAATTGGATCAAATATAAAAGTCAGCCGAATTAATGTTGATACTGCAAGGAGACGTATTGTGTGAAAAGAAATGAAGATGTTGTTTAATTGTTAATATATTTACGATCCATGTCACGTATTCAGTTTCGGCGGCAGTTCTTCCAGTTTGTCCAGAAGTCTTCTCATCAGGGCTCTATAAATAGAGAACTACGGCAGATGTGTAATATTTAATGCAGCCGAACCGTGTATTACAATGCCGTTATGTGATGACTTCCAAAGAGAAAAGCAAGCACACTCGGAATAAAGTATTATTATTCATTTTTTAAATGTTTTCGGATTTCACATCGCATAAACACCATATCCCAACGTGCATTGCGGCTAAAACATCCAATCAGCGAGCTGAGGATCTTTCCTACGTCTGTTTCCGGTATTGTTCCTGTAATGAGAGTTCACATTTATGCTACATTGAAGGGTGGAATTGACTACACATCTTCAGAAACATAATTTGCTTCAGATATAACTCATAGCAATATTGTAACCATTAAGAAAAGCCAGCTGCATTAAAAACCCAGTTAACAAACACTAGGTAAAGTATTTTTCCTTCAGTAATGAAGATGTAATTCCAATGTAGACACACCTGGGGTCGCTGTTCAGTCTGTTACGCTGAGCCATGCATTGTCTGGAACGTAAAAGGACGAAGAAGACAAAGTGAAGTGACGTACTTCCGGTTCAACATGAAAACATTCCCACTAGTTAAACATGCAAAAACAAATCGCTAAATAAAACACTGGCATGTAATTTACGTTAGAATAAATAGAATGGTTTTGAATAATAGATGAGAGTAAAATCTACCTCACTTTACAGCCCCCCCCACTTTTGGGGAAACCAACGCTGTCATTTGAACGGCGATCCAGCCTGAAGCCACAGAGCTCTTCTTTTACTGTCCTTTCTTCTTAGAGGAAGTACAGAAACACGTAACTCTGGATTTGTTTTAATGTTTGAGGTGCAATAAACGACACAGCAGCTTTTTGGCATGTTAAAACTATTATTTTCTGCCTCGCTCATGAGAGTAACAGCTGGCAAAATTACAGCCTCGCCTACTGATTTTAATTTAACCATATATCGAGCCCAATTCTCGATTTCAAATGTGTGCTCTAAAATGATATTTATAAATGACTATTATCATTATTATAAGCAAGACAATAAATAACAAAGATATGTAGAAAATAAACGTATTTGAGATACGTTCATAACAAACGTAACGTGGGAGAAAATACGTTTCTCGCTAAACGTAATTGAGAATGCAGTTTAGTTCTGTGGGAACGTAATTTTTAGGAGACAGGGTTGCTATGGCGGTGCTTCAGCTGCAGTATGACGCTTCAGCAGGAAACACATTTGCAGTGCAGGAAAGCAATGATGTGTCATTCCACCCTGCTCCAGCATGAGGGATTTAGACTGCTTCTTATAAATATACATGTTAAAAGGGAGCTCTTTTGGTTGGTTGGTGTGAAAGACCACAGGTAAGGCATATATGGAAGCATACTTTTATCAGGGTGTTCAATAGGATGTTATGTTTCATCTTTCTGACTGGCCACATGCATACCCCTGATATTCTTGTTATTCCTCATCATGCACTAATATATATTCAGTGAGTCACTACCAGGCGTGTTGTCTGTGTGCCCTTTGCCTGTAAACAGGTAATCATTCTCTGCCCTCAGCTTGATAAAGGTGAGTGTTTCATCATCAGTCCCTGCTAAACACTGACAAAGTCAAACTGGTCTCAAAGGCCTCCAGCCACAATAGTTATATACTCAACTTTTAAAAAGGCATCAGACTATTTAATGGGCCGTTTACTACTTTATGACATTAAATGCAGCAAATGAATGCTGAATGGTAGAGAATGTTCTCGTTGATCATTTTAGGTTATCAGCTGTTAATGCAAAGATTATAGCAGTTGACCAGGGTGTACACATGCCGACATTCAAAGGTAAAAACATAGGTTAATTAAAGGTAAAATGTCATGACAGCCTTACAATGCTTAAATATGAATCTCAAATATCTGATACAACGTTTATAAACGAGACGTGCTTTTTTTATATGACACAGACAATGATCCGCAAAGGATACCCCTGTGCATCGTTGCTCATAGCTCCCCCTGCTTGAGATGCATTTCAGGGATTGAGATATCCTCAAGATGGAGACAATAGATATAACTTGAAGAAACGGGGGGGGCTTTATGAGTGGAAGAAGATTACAGGGGTTCAGCTACTCAAACATTGTAACAATCTGGATCAGCCATCGATGAAGGGGGTCCAAAGGGGGTCCGATCTGATCCTGGCGTTGACAAATCCGAGAAACAAGTGATTGTCCAGGAAATGTATGAGTGGTTTGGTGGTGAAGTATTAAATGCATATTTGAATTGGCCATCAGGTGTAAAACATTTTTTGTCTAATTAAGAGTTAAGAGGGATATAGTGTTTAGCCCGAGCCGCCATCAAACCCTTAATAAGCCCCACCCAGATGTTACTGTCATGTTTACTGATGTGTTGAATCCTCTTTATGTCATTTTTCTCTTTTAGGATTTCTTCATTGTTCAACATTCAGGAGGATTTGACCAGGATCTGAATACTCTGCAGAGGTCTATGTGTAAAAAAAAAAGGTTATTTTAAAGCTGTTTCACATAAAAATCTGTGTTTCTATTCGGTTGCTGCTGAAATGTGTTCAGCTTGTTTGTCCAATAACTTAAGATCCAGACGGCCCATTAAAGGCAACCAACTGCAACAGATTGTTTCTTTAATTACAGATTGTTCAATGTTTGAGAATTGTTTGAAACATTCGGGATAGTACACAACTTATCAAACTATATTTCATAGGTCTTATATATTTTTTGAGATTTGTTTTGCTTACATTTTACATTTCTTTAATCTCAGGAATGGGTTTAAAATTCTTTTTGTGTTGGATAGTGAAGTTATGTACCCAGAGCACATGCCTGGAAGTAATCACAGCCTCATTTATCAACGATACGCTTGTTAGACAGCACATAGTCTTTACTGCTTCAGGTGACGTGAAAAAAGTAATTAAGTAGCTTTGCTTGCTTGATTTATTCCACAGAAAATGAAAATGTTCTACCTTCAGCATGTGGTCTCAACTTCTGAGCATTCAACAAAAATCCTAAATGTAAGCATTTTCCATTTCCTCGTAGTCCTTTGTCCATCTACTGAGAAAGCACCATACTAGGTGGAACTTGAACCCAGTAGGCTACAACAAAAGCACTGTTGACTGCTTTTTGGGGGTTTCCCTCTCCTGTAGTGTGTTCTGTAGGTTTGTGTGCATCTAAATGGTCTGCAAAGGCTAACATCCCTGTGTTCCCTCTTGAGGGAGTTTCTCTCCAAACTCAGAAAAATGCAGAAGTTGAGCCAACTTCTAAAATTACTTGGAAACTGTTGCCTAATAAAAAAAAAAGCTTAACGGTTTTTACAGTGAACACACTCCCACTACCCCATTTTCCTCTTCAATGTCCCATCAACTAATAGTATTAATAACGGTTTGTGCAGACATAAGAAAGACCCTCAGGGCAGGGAGGCAGTTGAAACGGGACTTCAGGATCCCAAAGTTCATCCCGTCCATTCATTTATCAAGGACACATCAAACGCCTGTTGTGTTGTCTGTGTGCCGGACATGGCAGCACTGTGTACCTTGCTAGTCTGTGTGTCAGTAGAAGTAGATCCAAATGTTTTAGTTAAAAAACTGACCTTTAAAATTGAACATAATTTAATTAATTATTAGTCTTTATTTAATGGTGCCTTTTTAATTTTGAGTAAACACTTTAAATTGTTTAGTAAAACCACTTTGGATATATTTTCCTTTTATTTGTTTTTGAATTCAACAAGCAATGTCTTGTATTAAAACAGTCCTGTACTGAAAGCAGCAGAAGTAATTACACTTTAATTTCGTTTCATTTAAGATGCAAGTAATATTCCGACATCGTCTTGCATGTTTTAGGAGACATCGTGATGTGTCATCTTCCTCACAATGCGTATCATTTCAGACTCTATACACAGTGGTGGCAAATATAACGTACCAAACAAGAGAATAACTGATGCAAACAAGATAAGCTCTGTGCAACAACGTTATATCTTGAGCAAACACAAAAGCCTTTTTCGTACAAGATAACTTATTGACACAACAATAACAAACAAGACAGTCATTTGATAGAAGATAATTATCTTTTGGAATTTGGGGACTCCATACTAATTCCTTCTTTGTTGCTTTGGGACATATCTGTCGTCGTTTTACTTTCTTACCTATTTAAAATAAAAATATTCTGCTGTTTATGAGCTAGGATTGTAGAGTCATTCCATATTAATACACAGAGCTTTATGCCTGTAGCTCTCAATTTAATCATTTTGTGCAACTCCAACTTTATCTTCCTTCCTCTCAGTGGTGTTTTGTCTCCCTTCTGCCCTCTCCATCTCTTGTGCAAAATCAATCTGAACAGCTTCAGCTTACTGGCTGTGTTGCCCTCTGCTCTGCCAGATGTGGCCCAGCACAACATAACATCCACAGCTTGGTCTAGTTCAGAAAAAGCTATCTGTTCCTTCCAGGGGACTCAGATCATGTGCTGGCGAGCTGCTTACTCTATAATGAGTGGATGTGTCGCAGTCATGAAGCCCAGAGTCATTGTCTCTCCATTCCTCTGCTCCGGCGCAGCCTGGTGTCATGCTCACTCTCTTTGACTTTGGAATTATGGCACGGATTTAGACTTAGCTGGCAGGAGGGGGTGCTGGATAAGACGGATTTATTTCACCTCATCTGGAAAATGTCTCCTCTGCCATACGACCACTTCAGTGACTCTTTATCCTGCCAGTGGGGGAGTGGACATTACGCTCCTCCACTGAGCCGTGGCACAAATGGCTTGTTTTTTGTTGTTGTTGCTCAGCTCTGTTTGGGGGCATATTGTCACCACCACTTGTTACACTGAAATGTCAAAAAGCTTAGCCCCAGGACACGTTCAAATCCATCACCCCATGCGTTCTTCTCAGGGAAAGAGCAGCACTGTGCCAACGAACAGATCAGGAAGGGGACAAGGTTCCTTGGGTCATAAGCTTTTCAGAATGTGTATACAGTATATATGCACATTCACCCAAATGCACTTTTTCAAGATAATCTACAAATTTGATGCATAAATATTACCCTCCTCAAAGTAATAGTCTATGAAGAGGCTCATGCCGTATACAGAGCTAAAGCATAGACATAAAAGTTAAAACACTTTTATAGAGCTTATTTCCTATCGTTATTCAAGAGTGCATTTTCAATTTGAGAGCTTGAATCATTGATTTCATGTTCAAATTTTGTAAAGCTATTCCTCAAAACTATGCCCTCACACTCAAGCAGCGCCTTCTTCAGCCTAGATTTGCTCTGCCTTTTCTCAAACTGGATGTTAACATTGTTGCTTGCACAGCGCTCAGCCCTTCTCCTCTCTGCTTCTGTGCATGAATGAAACTAAAGCTCTCCAACTTTTGAACGGCTCTTGTTGGAAGAGATCTGGACCTGGGCCAGTTGAAGAGTCCAGACCTCCTTCTCAACACTTGCACTTATTTCGTAGCAGTACAGTTCTACCAGGTTGAGAAGAAGTTGCTGGAGGCAGAAAGAGTACGATGCAAAATAACTTTATTTTCTCAAAGACAGAAAACAAAGCTTCCCCCGGGATCATACTATTGAACAAACGTTGTATTAGCACTTTTAAGGGCCAAAGCCTCCTTGTTTCTCATTGGTTGACCTTGGTGAAGGACGATGAACCACCTCCCCTATTCTTTGTTGTAACCCTTTTTCTCGCATACATTTCCGTACACGTTTCCGTACACGTGCCCATGGTCGCGTTTCCTGCATTACATTGACCGACACTTGTTAGCCTTCTAGCAAGTGAGAGAAAGTTTGACCTTTGTCCTATCGCATCTTCGTACCCCATTAACTTCAGAGAATGAGAAGAATAGTTTACCTAAACCTACGACAGGTGGCCTTTTCGTTTCACCTTGACACTCTTAATTCAACAGTTTGTGAGGCCTTGTTTTTTTTAAACTATTCACACACTATATGTTCTTAATATGAATAACCATAACGAACTCCTTTACTACTACATTGTATAACATGATAAATAATGCAACATATCCTCGTACAACACTCTCTGATTGTTTATGCAATAACTCTTGCAATTATCCCGAGTTCCAATGCACGGTAGTTAGCTTTGTAGCGATAAAGACCACATACTAAAGACTGTATCATTACTGGACTTAACATTTGAACTCCTCTACATTTATTGAATACCCTTAGTTACTTTACAGATTTGGATTAATAATGTGAAATATAATCAACACTTAAATAAGACTTTAGTTGCACCTGATACTTCTACTTTTACTCAAGTACAAGTTCTGAGTACCGCAAAAATGGTAAATGGAAGCATTTATAAAAGCATTTCCAATCTTTGTGACCCTTCAAAGCGCTTTTAAATATAAGAACAGCCTTCACCCATTCACACAGATTCATACTGAGGTGCCAGCTGCTCAGGGGAAAACACACTCACACACCATTGATCAGGCCATTGGGAGCGATTCGGAGTTAAGTATCTTGCCCAAGGACTCATCTACATGATGACTGGCCACTGACCTTCTGATTTAGCTCCACCTTTACCAGCTGTGATGAACGCTTTAATGCATGGAAAATAATAATCCAGTCATATGATATATAGGATTCTAGAATGGGACATTACACACAATACCTTCTTTTACTTTTTATTTAAGTATTTTTTTATGCTAACGCTTTTGTACTTTTACTTAAGTAAGATTTTGTGTGCAGGACTTTAACTTTGAACAGAGTGTGTTTAGACTGTAGTAGTTCTGAGTATTTTTTCCACGTCTATGGGCCTTGGATGTAAATCATGAGGTACAGATTTGATTAGAGCACACCACAGTAACAGCCTCAGTCTTTCATCTACAGAAATCAGTGCTTAAAATTGGTAATGAAGGGATAATTTAAGCGTGCACCGGACTCTAAATGGGCCTGTTTGGGTCATGATTTGATTAGCATAAATCTCTTAGCGAACATGACTTCATGAAGCACAGAACAGTCATCAGGCTTCAGCTCAGTCGTGCTGAATCCACACCACAGTGTTTCGCTCGAGTGCTCCTGAGCCGGCAGAAGCTCTAATCCCTTAGTTAACCACCTCTTTGTTTCACCGGCCATGAGGTCCTCGTTTGTTCAAAGTACTGTTTCATTTTCTCCCGCTCGCTTCAGGTGCTTTTCTGAACACTTTAGTTTCCTGTGTGTTTTAGCGGCTGGCTGCTGATAAAAATGAAGCTCTTTTAATTGATCGCTCACAGGGGGATTGTGGGAGAAGTTTCCCTCCATATCAAGGTTGAGTCACTCAGTCCTATTCTTCATATCTGCTTCACCTGGCTTTCAGTTGCAAAGATCTTGACAGTCAGAGGATTATAAATAACCCCCCGCTTCTGCAGTTTTGCGTGTTGAGAGCATCCTGGTGCTTGAAAGATGAGAGCGAGGCTTTTTATGGCTAAATACTTTTTCACCGCAGTGATATTTATGTGACTGTTGAATATGTTTCCAGACTTTATGCTCTAAACGTTTCAAACCTTGTGTTGCAACATTTGTTAGGAATACAATTCACCTTTCAATGGTTCCTGGACTAATGTTTTTAAGCATGTGCACCCATTTTTTTGTTTCTGTTATCACATATGGACTATATATCTTCAAGAAAAGCAAGGCGAACTTATTTGATAATTGGCCACTCAAGTGGGGGTCCATTTCTACAAGGTAACTTCAAATGTATATTGCTTTAGTTCGAATACAGGGAGTCAAATGCATGGAGCAAAAGGCATCTGTTGCTGCTGTTACACAGTTTTTAGACCCAGAGGCACCCAGCCTGTTCTCTTTATACATCTGATGAGTGACTGACTGACAGTTCAACCAGCGATAATGTGCATTACTGCCACCTAGAGGTAACTTATAGACAGAAAAAAGGAAACCTATTGAAAACAAAAATGATTAAGGGCAGGCTCTATGTGTCTGGACCAAATTACAATAATTAAGTAAATTGCAGCTTAAGTTTTGGGTGAAAATTATCCCATATGCTGCCTTTACTCCCCCATTTTATTTTTACAACTCTAAAGCTAACGTGCATTTTGCAGAATTCTGTGATCTTAAAAAGAATAAATGGCAAAGGAAAGCCTAAAGCTCTTCCTTAAACAGAATGTATCACAGTAATCCTGAGAAACAAAAGGAAACATCACAGCAGCACAAAATCACAAAAGCACCTTAAGCGAAATGGGGGCAGTTGTTATTTTGCTTATACAGGAAGAGGAATGTGCATTCATTTAAAAAATAAAGTAAAAAGGCAATACTTTCATACAGTTGAATTACACATGGTGAAGAAGATGAAGATGTTAGGATGTATGTGGGCTGAATAGCATTACCGACAACACTTCCCTGAGCTGGTTTGTTTGACACAAGATAAGTAGCATCTGTTTCACTGAGAGTCCTCCAGCTGTTTACAAGGGAACTCCATTCATGCTCATTCAGCAGTTAGCTGGGGGTGAAAGATGAGCAGGAAGTAGGAGTGCAGATTTAGCATGCTAGGTTATTATGTCCATTCCTCTAAGGACAAGACAACATACCCAACTGCTTTGTTCCAACAGTAAACTAACATACCAAAGTGAAGCTTTTTTTCTCATTCTGAATTCCCTCCCAATCGGTGCTGAAGGGCTTATCACTTAGCCAAGCAATTCATTCCATTTATTTTAACTGATGTTTATCAAAGCAACTTAAAATAAATGCAATAAATTATGAAAATACAAATTCAGAACAGCAAGAATCCTGCAAGTACATACGCTTCAAATTTGCCAAACCATTTTAAGTGATGGTGCTTTTGCTTCAAGTAAGCCAATCTTTTTAAACATAAATTAGATGGGGTTTTCTTTCTTTCTTTGATTGGCTAAGGTCTGGTCAAAACAGAAGGGTTTTCAGTCTACAACAGAAGATGTGGGCACTTTCTGCTGTCCCGATATCAACTGGAGACTCAATCCACCATTTTGTTACCAGGATAGCGAACAGGCATTTCGACAAACCCTATAGCTAATCAGTGGCGAACCGTGTCTATCACAACTGGACCTTAGACACCCCCCGGATTCGAAAATGTGGGTGTTCTAGTTAGACGGACGTCACGGAGGCAGTCACTTTGCCTTTTTTTATAATGTCCATCTTTTCACTGAACGATCGTCTTGAAAAGGGTACTAACAACAATTCCGCAACAACATCATCTTCACCTGTTGCCATTTCAACGTTAAAAACAATAACACTTTAAATTAATTGCTACGTCGCATTTATCTAGATCCTCTGTCTCGAGCCAGTGAACTACCGGGCCTTCGAGAGTACCCTGGAACCGAGGGAAACTCTGAAAGAATACGCCCATTGGCTACAAATCAATATATGATTGGTTGATCAAACTGTCAGTCCAAACGTACGCTCTCATTCAGTGCAACGGCCAGGGCATTCTATCAAGGATATAGAATACCTTGGTTGAAGGATATTCTACCCAGAGACCCAGAACAAGATCTGATTGGTTGCATTTTTTTCTAACACAAAAGCATTCAAATGCGTAGTGCATGGTCCGAGAAGGACAAACAAATCAACGTAACACTGTAATATTACAGATCAGCAACACAGATACGATTCTCATTTATTCATTTTATTTACATTTTATTACATTTTATTAAATGTTATTTATATAATTAATTCGATTTTTTGTTTGTTTTATCTGAGTGTTCCAGGGTATTCTCTGAATACCTTGAAGGCCCTGACGGTTCACCACTGTAGCTAATACATTAAAAGTTGCACATACTGAACAAAAATCTGTATTTTTTCAACTGTTGTTTAACTTTGAATAGCAATTGCTAAAGAAAATACGTAGTGCATGTATCATACAAAATGTAAAGATAATAGTAAACCAAGGGTAAAGAGACACAGAAGCTTGAACTGCTGCTAGCTTGGATGTGACGTCAAGCAACAGTCACTATACCTGTTGCATATCTTTACCACCAGCCAGAATTGTTTCTACGTTTTTTTAAGGAAGTCATTTCTCATTTTGGTCAAGATAAGCCAAATTGAAGCAACAGTAGAGACAGTATAGTTAATAAAGTCTTTCAGGTCATGAAGCAGATTAGCTAGCTTGCTGTGGATAAACCAGGCTACCTACCTGTGAAAGAGTAATTACATTATATAGATCTAATGATTCAAATTGTAAGCTGTGAGACAATGCAACTGCAATGCCTTGTCTTATGTCCGTTTTTAACGTTCTGCAATGTTCTCCAAATATTTTGCTACCAAGCCTCAAGTGAGTCAACTTTCACAACAGTCAAGTCAAAGTTAAGTCTGCCACTCAGTCCCAATCTTTTTATCTCATTTCCAGAAAGGAGCTATTTCCCATCAATATTGAACTTTGTCTTTGATAAAACAACAATCTAGGCCTCACTGGGGCAAACTCATGTATAGTACCAGTTACATTGAACCTGGGGGTTTGGGATGACAAGGTTGTCAACAAACATTTAGTTCTCAGGAAAGTAAACATCCGAGGAGGTTGAGTAAGCTGTAGCAGCGATCCCAGGGTTTCCAGTTCAAAACCACTCACACAAAGCTGATAGATGAATGAAGCCTGGAGAATAGGCTCTCTCCACCAAATGACTTATTTATACATGCCATATGGTTTCTCAGTGTTGTGTGTATTTGCTTTGTTGCCTCTGAAGAGGAATCAAATGTGCAAGTGACATCCTGTGTGCGAAAGATAGAGTCAAGCGTTCCCTTCCTCTCGACTAATGTTATTAGCAGACCTGTCTGGGGAGCATGACACACTTCTCACAACACAGGCCCAGTTTTATCAATCAGGGCTTAGCTGGATCCCCAAATGACACAAAGTCTGCCTAAAGTTTACCAGTCCTCTGCTAAAACACAAGAACAAAGCTCTCTACTCTACTTACACTTTTCTCTGCTGCGGAGCATAAGAGCGCAGAGTTATTCCGAGGTATCCTGGTGAGAGATGTTTATTTGGATTATCACATCTCAAGAGGAAGCATGCCTCTCTCAATCAATTTAGAATTTGCCCTATAGGCCAGAAATCCTTTGCAGAGTGGATAAGTTAATTAAGAACATTGAAGGGATGATAACGGCCTTGTGTTCTGCTCCTGCTGTACAATAATTGCATTTCATACTCAGTATTTGTAGCAGGGGTCATTGTGTATCGGAGACCGCACTCTATGAAGTTAAAAAACACCTCATGATTGTAAGAGCCAGAGTGGAACAGAGCCAATTGACTGACAAATCTCTCTGAAGGAGATGGGCCTAAATTATTTATTAACTATGACTATGATTTTTTCTGAAGGAAATGACATTAGAAAAGCTAATGTACTGTCAATCCTGTCAGTATGAAATAATATTGGCTAACAAAAATCCCACATTGATTTTAGAGTTGCATTATTTATTCATATGAAACAGCCAGTGTCCATGCAAATATAAAATCATTTTCATTTGAATATTTTATTCAAACCCGTAAGGTTAAAATTGTGTTATAGGTTTAATTTAAAAGTCTAATTTAATGTATCCTAGAGTCTCTCCTTAAAACATGAACACTTTTTAGACTGAAATCTACAGTGGCCGACAGGTGCAAACACGCTCCAATGGCCCGAAACATTTCCATTTGGAGAAAAGGCTGCACTTTAAATAACAAGGCAAATAGCTCAAAACACAACACAAACCAGGGGACTATAAAAAGTGATGCACACAGCTGGGACCGGCACGCTTGTTGACATTCAGGGATGAAGGTGCTGGAGGGGCTGCTCTTGTCCCATCTCAGACCGCAGGTGAGATCATTTCTAGACCCTCTGCAATTTGCCTACCAGCCTCAACTGGGGGTGGACGATGCCATTATTTACCTGCTGCAGCGTGCTCACTCATACCTGGACGGATCGGGTTGCACTGTGAGAATCACCTTTTTGATTTAACCAGAGAGATGGTCATTGACTTCAGGAGGAAGAGGACGTCTCCTCTGCCCCTGTGCAATCTTGTGAGATGATGTTGCTGTTGTGGAGGACTACAAATACCTGGGAGTGCACTTAGACAACAGACTGAACTGGAGGATCAACACTGACGCCGTGTACAAGAAGGGGATGAGCAGACTCTATTTTCTGAGGAAGCTGAGATCCTTCAACGTGTGCAGCAAGATGCTGGAGATCTTCCACCAGGGGGGGGGGGATTGAAGCTGGACCCCTTTGAAGCTGTCGTGGAGAGGAGGACAGTGAACAGGCTGTTGTCCATCATGGATAACCCCACCCCCCTCTCCACCTGCAGCTGGACAGACAGATAACTCCAACCCCCCCTCTCCACCTGCAGCTGGACTATCTATCTATCTATCTATCTATCTATCTATCTATCTATCCATCTATCCATCTATCCATCCATCTATCTATCTATCCATCTATCTATCTATCTATCCATCTATCCATCTATCCATCTATCTATCTATCTATCCATCTATCCATCTATCTATCCATCTATCTATCTATCTAATAACCTCTTCCAGAGAATTCATTCAGACTGAAATTGATATATAAGCTTGCTCGATATCGTCTCTTATGTAAATGTTAATATTAAAGAGTACACCAAACACTTGCTGAGCTTCAAGTTATCTGAACTTCCTGATCGATCTCAGCTGAAGGGGGTAGCAGCAGTGGTCAAGATGTTCTGTTCTGTTGGATTCACAATAACAGAGAGAGACTGGGGCCAAAACAGCAGAAAAGATCACTCAGTATACATCGATCCTTATATAGTGTGGCTCTGAATGATTAACCAATAGCAGTGTGAAGGGATGAAGCTGTTCACTTTAAAACAGAGCTAGCCCCAACCCTAGAAACATTACAAGATTTAGATACCAACACTACTTTTACACCTTTATTTACCTCTTTTGAAGCCCTTTTTAGTTGATTGTTTGGGGTTTCTGATCCATAACATCGGCTCATATATTGAGCTTGAATAAAAGCAGATTTGGCAGAAAACATAAAAAATAAATCAAGCAGAGCAAACGCCCTCCTGAGGATCAATAGGTTGCCGTTATTTGTCTTTACTGGTAAATTCTCATTACTCTGTTGTGTGTATTCCTGACACTGTACTTGCATGCACTTTAATTGCTATATCACTACTAAATAAAATTATAATTAATACAAAATTATATTTAAAAAAGCAGATTTGGGGGAAAATACCTTTTACAAGTTGGAAGGGTCCATTGCAGGTTGGCATATTGTGTTAATCTGACATGCTAGATCACATCATAAGGTCATTTCACTGAAGGGATGGGAACATGAAGAGTCTAAGTTTTACAGTTTTGGGTTGATAATGAAATCTAAGACACAAATCTAAAACTAAGCCTAACTTTTTCATCATTAGATTTATACTGTGAAGATTCATTATGCCATCCATAATATAAATACAAGTCTGGAGCAAAGACCAAAGGTACCAAAGTGGACATTTGTACAAAACGGTTTTTACATTGACTAACACAAGATATTCACTTTTAGTATAGAGTAATGTAAGCATTACAAAGGAAATAAGAAAATGACCAACCCAGTGTAATTGCTCCAGATAGCTTGGCAGGTCCTTCAAGCATTAAGTCTGGAAAGTGTTCTTGCTGCCAGGATATTGTGTATGAAATGTTTCATGAGCTGCTCGGGCTACATTATAGGGGATTGGGTATCTCATTCCTTTGGGTTACTGCTTGTGTTGGGCTGGAAGGAAATGAGAAGTTGGACATAAAGGCTAAACAACGACTTTACAAGTGATTTGACAGACAATTACCCTCAGGAAAAGCAGAGGTTAAAGCTATCATAAAATACTTTATGCACAGAACCTGACAGGAATACTAGGTTAGGTTATAAGTGACACAGAAAGACATCTCTATAGTAAAAAAAAACATGTGAGCATTGGTCAAATAGGGAAAGAGCCCATGGAAAAGTTAGTCTTTACCTGTCTGAGAAAAGAGATTCTCTATTAAACACTATATCATTGCCAAGCCCCTGACTGGACTATGGACACACTGCCAGCAACATATATGTATCAAACATGTATTGACATTTTGCAACAGGTATGATGAGAAAGGAAGAAAATCAATAACAGGAACTGATCAAAAACACAATATTAAATCGGGGAATAGTAATAGAAGAGAGAACTTAGTTGTGGTTTTCTCCTAAGCTCCATTTCAAGGGACAGTAATGCATAACCAAGCTCCAGAAATAAAAAAAAAGGTTGTTCAGCATCAGGTCATATTTAGATAGAGACCCTGGAATTTGCAAAGATCTCACAAGATGGTTAAGGTTGGGCATTGAATTCAAATATGTGAATGGAAACGCATCAAGCAGACCATATTTGATTGAATATATAAATGATTGGTGTACAGTCTGAGGGTCTGTATGGCATACATAAAAAGAGCTGCACAGAGAGTTTTGAGACAACTGATTATGCCCGTATAACAAGGGGAAATATTTGATGTGTTGTGTGCAGTTATGACAGGTTAAGTATCTTTGGGATCATATGTTTGAATTAGAATTTAAAATGTTCTCTTGTGGGTTAGAGCTATGCAATTATTCAGCTCAGATGTAACATGATGCATCCAGTCCTCCAAACTTTATACACTTTGTGAAAATTGAGCGCCAGTCGCCCTCTTGTGTCACTGAAAGGTACTTTTTATTAAGGCAGAGCAAGCTGTTCGTTCTATCTGATAATTGTACATGAAGACCAGAGGAGGGAAGTAACTAAGTATATTTACTCAAGTACTGTTTTGAAGTGCTTGTACTTAACTTGCGTATTTCCATTTTATGCTACTTTTTACTTCTACTCCACTACATTTAAAAGGGAAATAATGTAATTTTACTCCACTGCGTTTATTTAACAGCTTTCGCTTCTTTTAACAAAACCCATCCCTAAAAATGTAAATAGTGGACACTAAAGAAAAAAGGTATTTAATGTTTTTACAACAGTCAATGCCACTTGATGCAACAGCATTCTCTAGAAATGTCACATAAATAAATATAATTATATACACACATAAAGGAAATATTTCTGCCCAATGAGTACAAGTACATTTTGATGATAATACTTTATAACTTTTGCTTAAGTAAGATTTTAAGTGCAAGACTTTTACTTGTAATTAAGTATTTTGAAGTATATTGGTACTTTTACTTTCAAGTAAAGCATCTGAATACTTCTTCCACCGCTGATGAAGACACAAACACATCTATACCTTCCTTTAAAATGAAGGTACCACATTTCAAATATAATGTTGTCCATTACAAGAGCACCACAAACTGCAGCCTCCAAAGTGACATTAGACTCAAATCAACCCCTCGGTTATAATGTGAAAAAGTCAGATTGCAATAAACACGCTGACACAGCGCTGCCTGTTATAAAACATTTCACGTTCAGAGTCATATTCGTCTCTGCCACACTTGTCCCAGGGATTTAGAGAAAACAAACAAGCACAGATTCAGCTAATTCCTTGGCAACGGAAGAAAAAGTGTATACTTTTTTTGCAATCCAGCAGTACTTAGGGAAAGCAACAATAAGACTAGGGAAGATAATATAGTGTAGAAGAAAAGTAGAGTACATTATACCAGATGGAAAAACAGAGAAAAGCTTACGTTTATGTTAATCATTCATGTTAACATTATGCATCAACATTTTAATATGTTTTAATATTCTTTTAGTATACATTTTAATATTTGGGTGGGGGTTTTTTCTTTCATTTCATTTGACCAGACTCTTCACTTTGGAAAGTGTTAAAAGAATCAGCATTTCATCAAGTTAAATATTAAAATGGGCGTAAAACTTCGGCTCTATTTTAAATCAAAACTCACATATCCATGTGTTCATCAAAATATTTGTGGTTGATTTTCTTCTTCTTTTCTTGATGTGACACCTATGTGGTCATTGGTCTGTGCGTAGTGCATTCAAAAGAGAGGCGTCAGAAGCTCAAGGTGAAAAATGAGGTTGATAACTTCTGTTAAGTCTCCCTCTGACGCGTCCATGAGGACTCTTAGGTCTATATATTTTTTATTATATTTGATCTAATTCTTTTTGGGTGTTTCACAACCTTTAGGGATTCCAACACTAAATACCCATAGCAGATTTTGTTATGCAAATTCCTGTATTTTTTATAAATTGAAATGCCACTGCAATTACACCAACAGAACTAAATGTACAGCTTACGGCACAAACTAGAGCTGCTCAATTAATTGTCATTTTAATCGCAATTACGATTTTGGCTTGCAACGATTATGAAAACAACATTTTTCTCTTCTTTTTTTTTTTATTGGTTTTCCAGTTGAATTATACTTAAAGTTCAGGGTAATCAACTGTTAAAAACATACTGTTCACATTTTGTTTTTCAATAAATGGATGTTTTCAAAGTAAATGGATAATCGTTTTTAATAATCGTGATATCAATTATTGACCAAAATAATCAAGATTGTGATTTTTGCCATAATCGAGCAGCCCTAGCACAAACTTAATGTCACTTGAAGAATATCTCTTGTAACTTTCTAGATTTTCCTTCATTTAACATGAGTATCCTGTTTGATACGTCTGAATCCTCTCCAATACTGGCGAAAACTATTAAACACTATTAACATCAATGAGTTACCCTGTTGTGCTGCGGGACATGTTCTCATAGCCACAGACCAACCACAAATACTCATGAGAGCACGATGTGGATTAATCCGCTGTTGAAAATAGTCCCTAACAAATGCACTATTTCTTCCTGTTCGGGCTAAAATACAGTCTTTATCTGTTTACGTTAATTGATAAACCTTATTTTTTAGATAAAACTATATATTGCTCTATATAGACTCCTGCATTTATTTGTTCAATTAAAAGATTCTCTGCAACATTTGGCTTATTGTATTTATTTTTTATTTTGACAGTTATATAGTTTACTTCATCCGCATTACTTGCACATTGGTCTTGAAGGATAATCCTGCACTATATATTTTATTGTACTGTGTTTCTTCTTGCACTATTTTAATGTTTTTTAAATGTGTTTTATTGTTTTATGTCATATATATTTATGTTGCAATGCTGGAGGAGCATGGGACTTTACATTACCAGAACTAAACTGTAGCTACTGTGCATATGACAATAAAGCTTTTAAATCTTGAATATGTCTGAGCTGTTTCTAAATATTCATACCTGCCTCAGGTTAGGAAAGTTAGAGTGGATTGAAAGCACATGAAAATGTATGAAAGGAACATTTTGGATTTTTGATCCTTTCATGTGATTTGCTGACAGTAAGAAACATTTAAAAGAAACGTTTTGTCCTTTAACTAACAATGATTTTGAGAAGAAAAAGTTCTCCTCACCTTCAGGTTCGTTTGACCAACATTTCCTTCTTATCACAAGAGTGCAATAGCTGAATCCACTTACCACTTAAAGCCAGAAGCCTCTCTGATCCTCTTCCTCCACCATGCTGCCTTTTTCACCTGAGGGGAGTCATTCAGAGGATCCACATAATCACAACTCAAACACCATGTGTCATTTTCAGCAGCACTATGGAAATGATCACTGCTTCCCCCACACTGAGTGCTGCTGGCATTTACCATTACAGCCTGCTGTTGGTTTAGTACTTCAAAGCTAATTCACTTTCCACTGTGTCTCTAATGAGGCAAACTTAGGCCCCATTTACACAGGAACGCAAACGCAAACGCAAACGAAACGCAAACGAACCGAATTCGATATCAAAAAAGTCTTCCGTTCACACGGATACGGCTCAATAAACGTGTCCCTTCATACGAGACCGCTCGACCCGCTGGAGACGCTGTAGTACATATGCCGGGCCTGTAAGTGGCGCTGTACTTCCGCCACAAAATACACCAAAAGCAGCGAAGAAGACACCCAAGCATGGTTGCCATGGCTGCCTGGTTGCCCTTCTGTTTATTCTCCGCGGTGGATTTAGCAACATGTAGTCCATGTAGTTCTCATGTCCACTTGTTGCTGATGGTTGTGGTAGAGGAGCTGTAGATTTTGCACTAACATCTGTAGCATGGTCAGTAGCAGTAGCAGTAGCTACTGACAGTAGATACTGAACATGCTACAGCAGTGAGCAGCAGAGGTGGGGAGAGGCGGGGCTATGGCTTCATCGTTATCAGGAAAATGATCGCATAGAACGTACACACGGAGCCGTTTGGCCCCCCAGAGTGTTCCGTCCGCAGATCTATCCACCTTGGGACCCGTTATCGTTTTAGGGGTCAGTTTCCGCGGTTCCGTTACGGCCTCGTGTGAACGAACGGGCTATACGAAAGAGAAAAGTAGCGGATACAACCCATTTCGTTCCCGTGTAAACAGCACCTTAGTGTTACTTTATGTTAGTATAGCACCAGCCGTCTATGTCATGGTGGTTTGCCAACACAGTCTCACTCCCTGAACGTCCAGGAGCGACGCTTGGTCAGGGTTCTATGGCGTGCAGTTGTGACGCGCCGAGTCTCCTTCAGCTTCATAAACGGACGCAAAGTGCTTTCAACTGATTGCAATGTATTCCCATCGGCGGCGGTATTTGACGCTCAGGGAAGCACCGCATCGGTCCATGTCGGCGACATTTACAGGCAATGTGAGCGTCCATTCCCATTCGATAACGGAGGATTTTACACCCGGAAGTAAGTATTCTCTTTACTGTCGATTGATTTTACAGTGATATCTGCACTACTCATCAACTCAAAAACCCCAGATTATCCTTGTTAATTACACAACATTGATTGGTTTAAATTGTATACAATGCTTTTGTATTTTTCCCCTTCGATTCGGAGAAACAAATATTTTTTCGGAGTTTAGGATGGCAGAAGACACTACACTACCCAGAATCCTCAGCTATCGTTTGGGACTACAACATGTGCTTTGCTTCACAAACCCCGTGATTAGTCCTCAAGCTCTGTGATTGGTTGACCTCCAACTGCATTCCATATGAAAAAAAACGTTTCGTAAAAGATAAAATCATACTTTATTCAGCAGTGCTTGCTTTACTCTTTGAAAGTCATCACATGAATGCATTATAATAAATGGTTCGGCTGCATTAAATATTACACATCTGTCGTAGTTCTTTATTTATCTACAGAGATCGGGCCTCAGAATAGACCGGAAACTATTCTTTTACCGTTCTGTTTTAATTTCACAATAAAGTTAGTAGTAATATTTAGTTTTGATATTATTGTTTTTTATTAACTACTAAACCGCTGGGTCATGTTAACACCATCTTTTCTGTGTTGCTGTGGGTTTTTTCCATCGCTTTTGTGTTACAAATATCAAAACAATAACAAAATATATCCGTCGTAAACTAAACCGGAAACAGCAGTATTTTTTATTTTGTTAACACTGTAAACTTGACAGCTTTTTAACCCAAACCACCTACTGGTTAAAGCACGTTATTACACGTTTAGAGTCATTGCAATGCAGGTAGATTGTGTTGCTTTTTAATGACTGTTTAAAATGCCTTTTTCTTAATGTCTTTCATTTTTGTAAAGCACTTTTGAATGTGTTATATTTTATGAAAACATTTAAATATTAAGAGTACATACAAAATAGGAGGAAAGTAGAAGGTCAATGATAGAAATATAGAATAGAAAATTCAAGAAGATACTGTAAATGATATCTAGAATAAAACAGTTTAGTGCCGGATGTACAAAGATATTAATAGGAGGATGTGCAAAACAGACAAACTAATGAGGCTTTATTTAAACATTAAATAATACTTTAGGTTAAGGTCTTCTTTTAAATACATGTAAGCAAAAAGCTTTGGGGGTATCTGATAAATATTAAGCCTGACAAAGTACTTAACGTTTAATATATTGCATGGTTTGTTTTGGGACTTGACAATCAACATTCCTGCAATGTTAACTATGTTGAAGCACTTATTTTAACCGATATTATACATATTTATTATACTCTTATAAGATGTATGTAGATAGAATAAGAAATGTGCAGAATATGACAGTTTAATGGTGGAGGTATGTTACAATAGTTGTTATGTGTTTCCACACGGACCCGGTTGAGGGGAACACACACCAAAAGCAGGCATGCTGATGAAGCCAGAGTGTAAATGTTATGCTATGTTCTATGTAAAAGTTTAATAAAGTGTAAGCAGCTAAAAGTGCTTCAACCGTCCATTCTTGTAATATGAGGGGCAAGAAGGAAACATGGTGGCAGCGGAAATTGGAAACTTAGAAGTAAGAGAGAGCAGTACAAAAGAAGAAAAAGAAAACAAACTTTTGCTGTGCAGCTAACCAGCTAGCCTGTAGCTAATAACAAGCAGTGTGCTGGGGAAGACGCTCGTCGGTCGGCCATGGAAGGTTTGAAACCCCCATCAACATTGTGTTTGGACTCTGGCAATCTTGCAAAGTCATGGAAATCATGGAAAGAGGAGTTTACACTTTACTTGGAGCTTTCTTTGCCAGAGGCAGAAGAACCAATGAAGGTGAAATTGTTCTACTACCTGATTGGAGAGACTGGTAGAGAACTTTGTGAAACTCTGATGAGTGATGTGACTACAGCCAGGAGGACAGTGAAGAACATCATTGAAAAATTCGATGGACATTGCAACCCCAAGGTAAATGAAACAGTGGAGAGATATCGTTTTTTCGTGAGAAATCAAGGACAGGATGAAAACATTGATACATATGTCACTGATCTAAGAATGTTAGCCAGCACATGCAACTTTGGACAAATAAGAGACTCACTCATACGTGATAGAATAGTATGTGGCATTATGGATTCAGGACTGAGAGAGAGATTGCTCAGGGAGGACAACCTGACATTGGACAACTGCCTACAGTTGTGCAGGGCTACAGAACTGTCACGTGAAAATAGTAGAACCCTTGCAAGACATACAGTGGAGGAGGTGCACATGATGAAACAGACAGCATGGCAGGATAAGAACACAAACACAGTTTCATGCAAATTCTGTGGTATTACACATGAAAGGGACAAGAACAAGTGTCCAGCCTTTGGAAAGCGCTGCAAAAAATGTGGTAAAGAAAATCATTTTGCTGTCAAATGTAAAACCACACAGGATAAAGACAAGAGAGAGAAGACAAGTACACCAAGTGACTGAACAGGACAGTGAGGAATATGAGGACGTCTTGAGTGTCACCACTACAGAGATACTGACAGTGACTGGTAAAGAGGCCGGGGATGACAAAGCCAAGAACAGCCAGCTTTTCGCAGGGATGCTAATCGGCAAGGAGCTGGTGAAGTTTCAGATAGACTGTGGAGCTAGCTGTAATGTCATCCCTGTGAATCTATTGAGTCCTGAAACTCAGCTGGAGAGCACTAAGACAGTGCTGGTAATGTACAACAAGACCAGGCTGCATCCACTAGGCAAATGCAAGGTGAAGGTGAGAAACCCAAGGAACCAAAAACAGTACCGCCTGGAGTTTGAGGTGGTGAATGAGGACTGTAGACTACCACTGTTGGGAAAGAAGGCAAGCGAAGCCATGAAACTCATTAAAGTACAGTATGAGAACATACTAGCTATTGACAGTATTGTCACTGAAGTGAAATCAGCCCACGGTGGTCTACACATGCAACAAATACAGAAGGAGTACAGTGATGTGTTCACAGGTGACGGCTGCCTGGAAGGAGAGTACAAGATCGAGATCGACGAGAGGGTGGAGCCGGTGAAACTTCCCAAACGACGAGTCCCGGTTGCCATGATGACTCCTCTCAAGTTAGAGCTGCAGGATCTACAAAGGAGAGAGATCATCACACCTGTGGAGAAAAGCACAGACTGGATAAGTAGTCTTGTCACAGTGCAGAAACCTAATGGCAAGCCAAGAATATGTATTGATCCAAGACCACTGAACAAGGCTCTAAAGCGGAGCCATTTCCCACTTCCTACCATTGATGACATCCTTCCAGACCTGTCGAGAGCGAAGGTGTTCACAGTCTGTGATGTCAAACATGGCTTTTGGCATGTGAAATTGGAGGAGGAGTCAAGCTATCTAACAACATTTGCTACACCGTTTGGCAGATTTAGGTGGCTCAAGATGCCTATGGGAATCAGCCCAGCACCTGAGATTTTCCAGCGGATGCTGACTCAAGCACTGGAGGGTCTGCCAGGCATCTACATCATAGCTGATGACGTATTGATCACAGGAGAAGGTGACACACAAGAAAAGGCCTTCAAAGACCATGATGATAAATTGAGACAGTTTCTAAGCAGATGCAGAGAAAAGAATATCAAACTGAATGCAGAGAAATTCAGGTTGAGGCAGCAGGAGGTGCCATATATTGGACACCTGCTGACAGCAGATGGACTGAAAATTGACCCCGAGAAGATCAGGGCAGTGAGAGACATGCCAAGACCAACTGACGTGAAGGGTGTACAGAGACTGATGGGCATGGTAAATTATCTCTCTAAATTCTACAAACACCTGTCAGATGACTGTGAGATTGTGAGACAGCTCACACACAAGGAAAATATGTGGGAATGGACAGAAATGCACGAAGAAGCATTCAGCAGGCTCAAGGACAATATAGCCAAAACACCAGTACTGAAGTACTATGACCCACAAGAGGAACTGACATTGCAGTGTGATGCTTCAGAAACGGGGCTGGGAGCAGCACTGACTCAAAAAGGGAAACCTGTAGCATTCGGGAGCAGAGCACTGACACCAACCGAAAGGGGCTATGCCCAAATAGAAAAAGAATGTTTAGCTATTGTCTATGGCATGGAAAAGTTCCATCAATACACTTATGGCCGGAAAGTGACAGTACAGAGTGACCATAAGCCGTTGGAGAACATTGTCAAGAAGCCACTGTTAAGTGCACCAAAGAGACTCCAACGTATGTTGCTCAGACTTCAGAGATATGATTTGGATGTGATTTATGTCCCAGGTCGTGACATGTTACTTGCAGATACATTGAGTAGAGCATACTTACCAGAGAGCTCATCTGCAGGAACAGTGGAAGTTGAGATTGAGACGGTCAATATGGTGGCCTACTTGCCTATCTCTGAAGAGAGACTGAGCACAATCCGCTCTGCTACACAAGGAGACAAAACGCTACAGACACTTAGCAACACCATTCAGAAGGGATGGCCTAAACATAAGAAAGACACACCGATAGATATTATGCACTACTACTCATTCCAGGAGGAACTGAGTATACAGGATGACATCATCTTCAGAGGGGAGAGAGCTGTCATCCCATATTCACTACAAAGGGACATCACCCGCCGGATCCACTCCTCTCACCTGGGTGTGGAGGCATGCCTCAGGCGTGCGAGAGAATGTGTCTACTGGCCGGGAATGAATGAACAGATAAAAACATTCATAGTGAAATGTGACATTTGCAGATCAGTTGACACGAAACAACAAAAAGAGACACTACATCCACATGAGGTACCAGGCAGACCATGGGCCAAGGTTGGTACAGATTTGTTTACCTTTAACGATAAGAACTACCTCATTACAGTGGACTACTATTCCAACTTTTGGGAAGTTGACTACCTACCTGATACAAAGTCAAGTACTGTAATTAGGAAGCTGAAAGCTCACTTTTCCCGTCAGGGGATTCCGCTTATTCTTTTTTCAGACAATGGGCCCCAGTATTCGTCCCAAGAGTTCCAGCGTTTCAGTCGGCTGTGGGAGTTCGAGCACAAAACGTCGTCTCCTGGATACCCACAGAGCAACGGGAAGGCCGAGTCTGCTGTGAAAACTGCAAAACGACTGATGCTGAAAGCTAAGGCAGCGGGACAGGACCCGTACCTGGCTATGTTGGATCACCGCAACACACCTACTCAAGGACTGACTACAAGCCCGGCTCAGGGACTGCTTAGCAGGAGGACCAGAACTCTACTACCTACTCGGGACAGTCTCCTACAACCCGAGGTGAAACAGACAACACAAGAGCGGATTGACAGGCAGGAGAAGCAAGCCACATACTACAACAGGACAGCTAAGGACATGGACATGCTCAAACAGGGAGACCGGGTTAGAGTTCAGCCTTACGAACCACACACGATCTGGAGGACGGCTACTGTGGTGGAGCCTGTTGACCACAGGTCCTACACGGTGCAGCTGGAGAATGGAGGTGTTCTAAGGAGGAATCGACGTCACCTGAGACGGGACCAGGGCACAGTACCGAGTGTGACAGCCCGTACGGTGACTGTTGACACTCACACGACTCCAGAAACTGTTACAACCCCTGACAGAGTCATGTGTGACACACAACAGACTGTGACTACCAGAGCTGGCCGACCAGTTGTTAGGCCACAGTACTTGCAGGACTATGCACACTGATATGGGGTCACTGATGTGATGTGACTCAAGGTCTTTGGGGGGACTGAGGGCAAACACAGAACTTTGGGGGGGATTTAAAAGAAAAAAAAAATGTTGAGTGAAAATTGTATTTTAAAATTTGTATTTAAAAAAAAATAATAAGTGATTTTGTACCTACACTTAAAAAGAAAAAGAAAAAGGATGTTACAATAGTTGTTATGTGTTTCCACACGGACCCGGTTGAGGGGAACACACACCAGAGCAGGCATGCTGATGAAGCCAGAGTGTAAATGTTATGCTACGTTCTATGTAAAAGTTTAATAAAGTGTAAGCAGCTAAAAGTGCTTCAACCGTCCATTCTTGTAATATGAGGGGCAAGAAGGAAACAAGGTACACACATATTGATAGATGTCTTGTTGAGGAACCTATGACCCAAGTTTGTCATCATTGCATAACTACACCGTAGTTGTGTATAAAACCACCAGACTCAGGGACAGCTTCATCCCACAGGCCATAAGACTATTAAACACCTGAACTTTGAAACAACATCCATAACATTCATCTGGCTGCTACTTAGAAATTATTTGTCAAATATATCATATTCCAATCACTTGTATAAAGACTCTTATTGCACTATTTCACTTTTTACTATTTTACTATTTTTATTTTTGTACTTACATGCACTATTTTTTCTGTTTATCTGTTTTATTGTGTTGCACTGTTGGAGGAGCCTGTGACCTAAGGGGGGGGGGGGGGGGGGGGGGGGGGGGGGGGGGGGGGGGGGGGGGGGGGGGGGGGGGGGATGGGATTCATTCCATTTCAAAGTGCTGTTTGACGCTCCGTGTAAACTTCGCGCACAGCCACTCCAACATCCAATCACAGAGCTTGAGGACTAATCACGGGGTTTGTGAAGCAAAGCACATGTTGTAGTCCCAAACGAAAGCTGAGGATTCTGGGTAGTGTAGTGTCTTCTGCCATCCTAAACTCCGAAAAAATATTTGTTTCTCCGAATCGAAGGGGAAAAATACAAAAGCATTGTACACAATTTAAACCAATCAATGTTGTGTAATTAACAAGGAT
Source organism: Dissostichus eleginoides (assembly GCA_031216635.1). Lineage (NCBI taxonomy): Eukaryota > Metazoa > Chordata > Actinopteri > Perciformes > Nototheniidae > Dissostichus > Dissostichus eleginoides. The sequence continues at coordinate 21,569,782 of CM062286.1, read as the reverse complement.
AATCTGGTGTTTTTGAGTTGATGAGTAGTGCAGATATCACTGTAAAATCAATCGACAGTAAAGAGAATACTTACTTCCGGGTGTAAAATCCTCCGTTATCCAATGGGAATGGACGCTCACATTGCCTTTAAGTGCCACCGACATAGACTGATGCGGTGCTTCCCTGAGCGTCCAAAACCGCCGCCGATGGGAATACATTGCAATCAGTTGAAAGCTCTTTGCGTCCGTTTATGAAGCTGAAGGAGACTCGGCGCGTCACAACTGCACGCCATAGGACCCTGACCAAGCGTCGCTCCTGGACGTTCAGGGAGTGAGACTGTGTTGGATTTGCTGCTAACACAAAATGAATATATTTTATATACATTACAGTGGAGGAAATAAGTATTTGATCCCTTGCTGATTTTGTAAGTTTGCCCACTTACAAAGAAATGAACAGCCTATAATTTTAATGGTAGGTTTATTTTAACAGTGAAAGTAAGAATATCAATAAAGAAAATCCAGAAATTGACATTATATAAAAGACAAAAATGTATTTGCAATAAACTGTGGGAAATAAGTATTTGATCCCCTTGCAAAACATGTCTTAGTTCTTGGTGGAGAAACCCTTGTTGGACACACAGAGGTCAGACTCTTCTTGTAGTTGGTCTCCAGGTTTGTGCACATCTCAGGAAGGATTGTGGTCAACTCCTCTCTGAAGATCCTCTCCAAATCCTTCAGGTTTTGAGGCTGATGCTTGGCATCTGGAAGCTTCAGCTCCCTCCACAGATGTTCTATGGGATTAAAGTCCGGAGACTGGCTAGGCCCCTCCATCACCTGAATGTGCTTCTTCTTTAGCCACTCCTGTGCCGCTTGGCCGTATGTTCAGGGTCATTGTCCTGCTGGAAGACCCCCTCCATGACCCATTTTCAGTGTCCTGGCTGAGGGAAGGAGGCTATCGGCCAAGATTTTACGGTATCCTCTCCTCGATGCAGGGAAGTGGTCCTGTCCCCTTAGCAGAGAAACACCCCCAAAGTAGAATGTTTCCACCGCCATGCTTGACGATGGGGATGGTGTTCTGGGGTTATAGTCAGCATCTCTCTTCCTCTAACACGGCGTGTCGAGTTGATGCCAAAGATCTCGATGTTGGTCTCATCTGACCACATCCTCTTCTCCCAAGCCTTCTCTGAATCCTTCAGAGGTTCATTGTCAAACTTCAGACGGCCTCTCATGTTCTTCTTGAGCAGGGGACCTTCAGGTGCTGCAGGATTTGATCCATTATGGTGTAGTGTGTTACCAATAGTTTTCTTGGTGACTGTGGTCCCAGCTGCCTTGAGATCATTAACAAGTTCCTCCTGTGTAGTTCCTAGCTGACCCCTCACCTTATCATGATCATCTATACCCCACGGGGCGAGATCTTATTTGGAGCCCCAGACCGAGGACAATTGATGCTCATTTTGAGTTTCTTCTATTTTCAAATAATCGCACCAAGTTGATCAACTTGTGACCTGTATAAAAGACACCAGTCTTTTATGCAGGTCACAAATTGATATTAGGAGTACTTTTTTAAAGGAAGAGGACTTATGTAACCGGTCTGTGCAGCCATAATTATTGTTTGTTGCAAGGGATCAAATACTTATTTCCCACAGTTAAATGCAAATTCTTTTTTCTTCAATTTCTGGATATTCTTTTTGATATTCTGTCTCTCATTACTCAAATAAACCTACCATTAAAATTATAGACTGTTAATTTCTTTGTAAGTGGGTAAACTTACAAAATCTGCAAGGGATCAAATACTTATTTCCTCCACTGTATACACAAACAGTAAAGTACAGTGTTTATGAGATCACTGTTGTCCACTTCCTTTAATTTTAAAGAGCACAAATTACAACTATAAGTACTATGTCCGACACAAAAGTAAATAAAGACAACCTTGAGAATATAACAAGTGAGTATTATTGTTATTATTATTATGATGAGAAGAGAGCAAAAGGAGCCACATTAAAAATTAAAATCAATCAATATTATTAATGAATTAATCAGTAGAATAAAGGTTAAGTGAATTCCTTAAATAAAATGTGTTATTGGTTATAAAGTAACCAAACTTAGACAACCAAGCCTGTGAAAGCCTACTGAAAAAACCCTTGTTTTTGTATTCATTATCAGTCTTAAGTAGCTTTTCAATTTTTGTATTAATGTAATATTCAATAAAAACTATACTGCTACTTCGATATAGTACTTAATTATTACATATAGTGTGAATAGCCTAAAACCACATCCACTGATGCTTTGGTTCAAAGTTCACGAAGAGCCCCGAACTGCGCATGCGTCTAATATGGTGGCACTGTCTGCATCAGCTGGGGAAGTTGTGTGCATTATTATCTTGGGGAAGTTGTGTGCATTATTATCTTAGCAAAGTTTTAGATAGAGCAATGGGTTGTTAACTCTGAGGGATTATAAACTGTACACAGAGAGTGTATCGTACAGCAGCTGAAGGAACATCATGACAACTAACGAGGATCAGGAGGTAGGAGTGATGATGCAGTGCGAGGCTAGCTGTTGCTGCTAGCGGCTAACTGCTAACTACATGACACGAGCGTCACTGCTAGCATATGAGTTTGTGTTGACGGGCTTATTCTACATCTTTTCTGCTTGTTACATAGAAAACACGTCCACTTGTGAGATTGTATTCAGTATGCGGGAACTCAGGCCACAGTGTCAAAGGGTTTTCTAGCTGTTGAACCTTGAGAAGCGTCGTTTATGAATGAGAAAATGTCACTCCTAACGCCATTCAAATGTGTGTTAACTGTAGGGAGGAGTGCATGCCACATAATAAACCATTAGTCAAGACCCTTTGTAAATACAATACGTGTTATAATGTAACCGTGTATACACAACATATATTGCCATAAGTGGCAAGTTAGTAAGTGGCTAAAATATTGAATTGAGTTATAACCAGGTGATGCATTAAAGTGTTCATGCATGGTTGTTGAAAACAATAATCTCGTGAGGGACTTGAGTCTTTCTTACCTGCTTACCCTGTAATGTGTAATTTGCAGAGGTGGGAGAAGTACTCAGATCTTGTACTTAAGTACAACTAGAAGTACCAGAGTGTAGGAATACTCTGTTACAAGTAAAAGTACTGCATTCAAAATATTACTCAAGTAAAAGTAGACAAGTATTGGCATCAACATATACTTAAAGTAAAAGTAGTCATTGTGCAGATTGGTCCATTTCAGAATAATATATATGATATGTTTTATAATGATTGATCATTAAAGTGTTCTCAAAGCTGGTAAAGGTGCAGCTAGTTGTAATGACTTTGTATACTGCAGGGTAGCTTGTGAATTTACTCCAGGTGGAACTAAAGTCTGATTTAACACTTGATTATATTTCACATCATTCATCCAGATCTGGAGTAACTAAAGGTATTAAATACATGTAGTGGACTAAAGGTACACCATTTACCTCTGAACTGTAGTGGAGTAGAAGTACAACGTAGCAGAACATTGAAATACTCGTAGAGTACAAGTCAAGTACCTCACAATTGTACTTAAGTACAGTACTTGAGTAAATGGCTTAGTTACTTTACACCACTGGTCATTTGTCATATTACTAAATGCTATTTGGTGTGCAGTGACACGCTGCTGCTCATGTAATCCCCTCCTCGATCTGACCTCTCCCCTGTACCCCCCCCCCTCTTCTACCCACAGATGGAGCTGGAGGCTCTTCTCTCAATCTATGAAGGGGATGAGTGTTTTAAGGAAATCAGTTCAAGTTCCTTCCAGTTTAGGGTGAGTACTGTCCAGTCCTGCTTTGAAAAAAGACCATATCATGTGCCTCCCCAACACCCTGTTTCAACAGGATGTACCTGTACATCACATTAAAGCAAGATCTTTTAATATGCCCTTTCACTTGTAATTCATGACCTTAAACAAAGAGTTTTTGATCTTGTTATTGGTCAACACCAGATAGGAGACCTTGATGACACCAAAGCGTTCATCCTGGACGTCACATGGCCTGAGACGTACCCTGAGACGTCCCCCGAGATCTCCCTCGATTCCTTTTTCAACAACAAGATGTAAGATGCAAGCACTGTGCTTTAATATTATTATTATTATTATTATTATGAATTAGTTGAAATTAGAAGCACTGATTTCAGAATAAAAAATGACTGTCACTGACATCTCACTGAGCGCCTTTTGCCTTTTGCATGGTTTTAAACTCCACAACAGTTTACAGATAAAGTTTTAAGGACCAGTAATATTGTATTTGGATGTAGCCACATAATTTAAGGTTTTTATATTATTTTATTTTTGATTAGATCAATTTGACTTGGAAAAAATATAAAGGATTAATTATGATTTAGGAAAAACTGGGGCATACTGGAGAGAATCAGAAATACTGCCATAAGCCATTGACACAAAAACAAGGTTTTAAAATATTTCTAATATTTAGTTAATTTAAATTTTATTTTTATTTGTAAATTGTATTTTTCAGAATGAAATAAATTGTAATTCCTTTTAGATTTCATACTGGGGTAAACTCTCAAATTTAAATATATTGAGTCTGCTTTTCTAGGACAATTACTTTGTGTTATAGGTTTGTTTTTTCATTCCTTTTTTGGATTTGCTCTCAGCTCTGCAGAGACGAAGCAGCTGATCCTGTCAAAGCTGGAGGAGCAGGTGGAGGCTAACCTGGGCACGGCCATGATGTACACTCTGTTTGAGTGGGCCAAGGAGAACAAGGTGGAACTCATGGAGAACCACAAGCCTGTCGTCATTGCTGTGGTCAGTATATCACATTCACTGGATACTTCATCCCAGAGAGTATTTGTCCGTCAAACACTGTTAGCATTGTATGGCATCTTCTTCCTTGGATTGATCATTTTTTGTTGATGCAGACAACATCCGGCGGTGACGGGAACACAGCCAAGAAGAAGGAGAGGAAGGAGCAGCTGACTAAATCCCAGAAGAGGAAGATTGTCAACAAAACAGGTACATCACTTTAAGTTTCCACAGTGAAGTAGTATTGCATATAAGAGGATATATATTTTTTGTTTTAATCTGCTGCATCATGCATTGGACCGCTTGATACACATTTCTTAAACATTCAGGATCTCCAGTGGAAAATAAAGGCAGTAGTGATTGTGTTTTTAGTCAGAATAACAGTGCATATTATAATGATTTCTACTTTCAGATCACAAAGGGGTATTGCCAAGAGGATGGGACTGGATCGACGTTATCAAAGTAGGTGCAATTTATATTCTGTCCACAAGGGGGTGCACTAAGTTATTATTATCCTTTGTGAACCTGTCATTAATTTTTATTTTTCTCCGTCATCCTCTCTTCTTGATGATCCAGCATGTAAGTAAAAACTTTAAACCAGAACCTTTTTGAAATCCTTCACACGGTGCCAGGTCTTATTGTTGTCTTGTGTTTTTCTGTTGCAGTTGAGTAGAACAGGAGGGAGAGATGACGAGTAGCAGTGATCTGGTGCTGCTTTGTGCAAGGAAGTGCAGTGAAGTGTGAACTCCCTGCAGCCTGTGGATGCTGCTGCTCCTGTCTAGATGCCTTTACATCCTTCATCTTCAACATTTAACATGGCTGCTGTCGCCCTGACAACCAAAGCAGGCTGGGTAACGGTTTAAGACACACACTTCCAGCTTCACTGAGACTTTGCACTGGGAAATATTTGAAGCCCTTGCTGTGTTTAATGTTTTTGTTGGACGCAGCCAGGTAAAGAGCAACACATCACCAGGCTTTGTGCCTCTTCCACAGTTTGCACTCAAATATTCTGCTGAGTCATCCATCAGGGCGGAGTGTGCTTCAGATACTCACTGCCATGTTTTCAGGCTGCCAAGCACAGGAGCGTAAAGTGTGGCATTGTGGTTCCAGGTAGATGTGTCAAAGTGCAGGTACATTTTTAGCAACACTTAAATGTCACCGTTTTCTTATTTGAGAGATGTTACTTTCCCCCTATGAATTGAAAAACTTCATTTTTATATATATATAAATAAAACCAAGTTTGGTCTACTATTGGTCTTATAATGTTGTTTACTGTTGTGGGGTGGGGCTATATGTCAGATGTAAGAGTGCTTGGTTTGTGTGAATAACTAGTTTTATCTTGCAGCAATGTTGTTTTTTGAACATCGCATGTTTTAAGGAGCTTCAAACTCTCCTACATTGATGTAAGACATGGCAAAGCTCAACATCAACTCCATCAAAAGTTTGGATTGATATTTTGCAACACAATTCACCTTTTTGTTGTATTAAATATACAACAGTTGTGACTTTTCTCAGGCTTCATATGGACTAAATTGCTTTAATTGTGAAGTTACAACAGATACAAAGGAAGTGGTGTGATTATGCCTTCAAAATAAAACAAAATCTGATGCTTCCACTGAGGACGTCAAAGTCATGTGCTCTGTAAGAGTGGTATTTTGAGTCAGTGGCGAGCCATGACTTTTATACCTAGGCCCTCTGACCCCCACTCCTTCCCTCGAAAAGCAAAAAGTTGGTACATCACAGCCTTTATATATATATATATATATACAGTCTATGGTCACAGCGTATACTTCAGCGGAATATCAAAACAACGGCCCGGGGTGCAAAACGCATCAATGACAGCGACCCTCTACGACACAAAACAACACCTGTAAATAACCCAATTTGTGTTCTTTGAAATTGAAAAGGATATTGCATTGTGTTTGTTACTTTCGTTGCAGTTCTATGTGTTAAGTGTAATTTGGCATGCTTTTATTTTGAAGGCGAGTTTACGCTGTTGACAGGAAGTTGTTGTTGCTATGGAAACAAGAAAAGCTTCACAGCGGGCGGAACTTGTCATAAAGTCCGCGATAATAAAACCCACCCATTTAGAGGGAAGATATGATTGGTCAATTGTACTGTCATTTGACATTACTCTCTCGTTCAGTTACTATAGCGGGCCCTCTGTGAGTTTACAGCAGGACCACCAATCAGCTCCTGTCTTCACTTCGCAGACGAGCTTCTTTCATTTAACCCTTCACATTCAAACAGAAACTGAATAGGCAGATTCGAAGGATTTATTTCCCCTCAGAGAGGGCCTAGAGGGCCATGACGGCTCGCCACTGTTGAGTATAATAATAGATTTATTTTGTTAGCGCTTTTACAGGTGCTCAATCTCGCTTTACAAAGATAGTGAAAAGAAAAGAACAACAAATAAATATAGTTACATTTTAAATCAAGCAATACAAAAACAATCATAAAAGCCAGATTGAAGAGGTGAGTTTTTGTACGTTTTTTGAAGGTGGTGAGGTCAGTGCAGTCTCTGATGGGTTGTGGGAGTGAGTTCCAGAGGGAGGGGGCAGCGATGGAGAAGGCTCTGTCCCCCCAGGTCCGGTGCTTGATGCGGGTGGGGATGGATAGGAGGTTGGCTTCTGATGAGCGGAGGCAGCGGGAAGGGGTGTGGTGGTGCAGCAGGTCTGTGAGGTAGGGGGGGGCCTGATTGTTGAGGGCTTTGTGCGTTATGAGCAGGACTTTGAAGTCGATTCTTTGACGGATGGGGAGCCAGTGTAGGTTCTGGAGGACGGGATCTGAAATCTGTAATGATCTGAAAACGTGTGAAAAATCTAAATTTGGTCGAGAAACATTAAGGCTGCCTCTGATAATGTTTAGAAGGCTACTTTCAATTCAGTAGGCAAGGCAAGGCAATTATATAGCACCTGTCAGCACACACACACACACACACACACACAAAAAGGTGTTTTGATAACGTTGTCCCCATGGTAACCTTTGATCTCTGGGCTTACACACACAGGCGTTTGTAAACATTCCTTCACTACTACTTACATTTCATATCTTTAACTCCCTCAGCCTACTTTCAGCTACAGAAACCATTCAAATATCAAACTATTCAGCATTTTCAGCACATGATGGGAAACTTTCAACTTTTTCAAAATATGTTATACTTTTTAAAATATTCAGCTTTTTAAACTCTTTTTTTAACGTGGAACTCAATGGGAGGAACCTTCAAATCCTCTTTTAACTATACACCTTGCGCCAAATGCTACTCTTTCACATACTTTCAGCTAGGGACTTCATTCCAACTTTTTGAATATCTTTTACACTTTTTGAGATATTTCACTTAGTTTGGAGCTTGGTAAAGAGGCTTTCTTCAGATTTTAACATTAGTGTGTATTGAGCAGCACGTTAAGTCTAGAGTGCTCTGATCTCAAAACAAAGTGGAGGACAGCTTGAAATTCGCCCAAAAAAATGTTTTCAACTTGCCATAATTCCCAAACCCTACACTCCTGAGACATAATTTTTCATGAAAAACGTAGGAAAACCTCTCCTAGGTTGGAAAATAAAAAAGAATTAAGAAAAAATATTAAACAAAATGCCTCTTGAGGGCATGAAGAGACAAAAACTTGTCAAAAATTCCACCTACTCCCATGTAAACTATTTCCGGATCTTTCTTCAGAACAGAGAGAAGTACACTTTAGACAAACTGCTCCCATCTTCACATTTACCACACAAAACCCAAAAAAAACACATCAGTTCATTGGGGTTCCCTGATGCTCACGGTCTGTTCATTTTTTGATAGGAGCCATAGTTTTTGAACAGGTGGCAAAATTGTCAGATATAATCCTCAATGCATTCTTAATGGGACTCAGTGCTGCAGGTGGTAACCATGGTGTTGCTGGGCAGATAGTTTTCCAGTACCTCTTCAATCAAATAACACAAAGGAAAAACCCAAGAAGTTTGACTTTTTTTTGAAAATGATCAACCAATGGTTTGTTGAATAATTTAGATTGTTTTTGTTTCCCCAACAAAAACCAATAATCATTCATTTTATATGAATTGCATTGAAATCTGAGACGCAGGTGATGATACACATGTCTGTAACCATGCTGCCACTTTGAGTTTCACGCCATGCCTGCCTGAATATACTCTATGCAAGTACTACGGTATATTGAATATATATATATATATATTATAATATATATAATATTATATTATATAATATATATATATATATAGCACTATTATAATATATATAATTATCAGATAACTATCAGATAAAGTTAAGATTACAGAGTATAATATATAAAATATATATAATACTCTGTAATCTTAACTATATCTGATAGCTCAAGCCCTCCTTTAAAACAACAGAGAGGATGAATGTCTTGTTTATCAGAAAATAGTACTGTTGAGTACATTTTAGGTTTGTACGTTTACGTCCATGTGAAAGATAAACATGATAAGTAATGTCCCTGTCCATTAAACACCTGTTGTTCCCATAACCAGGAAAAGAGTGATGGTACTTTTCCCAATAAATCATGTGGCTAAGACTAGGCTCATCACTTTGAAGCATTCCTAAATTAAATCTGTGCAAAAGTTAAAGTTTATTGAACAAAATAACACAAACAATAACCAAAGCAGGACTATACGGTCAACAGAAAAGAGCAAGTTCAGCCCGTTGGTCATCCACACACCAGTAGCCACTGTCTGTGTTTAAATGGATGTCATTTAAGACCTTAACAAGAGCAGTCTCAGTGCTGTGGTTTGGTCGAAAGCCCGACTGAAACACATCAAAACTGTCAGTTAAAAACATGAAATTACTCAACTGTTGAAAAACAAATTTTTCAATCAATTTGCTTAAAAAGGGAAGGTTTGATATTGGCCTGTAATTATTCATTACGGTTATGGTTATTAGAAGCACTAACTGCTTGTCTAATTTTCATGATTTTGTCAGTGAAGAAGGAGGCAAAGTCATTGCAGGCCCTGGTGGATAGAAATTCAGAATCTACCGACACTGGGGGGTTTGTTAGTCTGTCGACGGTAGCAAACAAGGCACGTGAGTTGTTTTATTTTTGGTAATCATGTCAGAGAAGAACGACTGTCGTGCCTTTTTTATTTCCTGGTTATAGACGCAGAGTCTCTCTTTATATATTTCAAAGTGAACCTGGAGATTTGTTTTTCTCCACCTGCGTTCAGCTTTTCTGCACTCAGTTGTTGCTGTTCTCACGTCATGGTTTTTCTCCATGGAGATATTTTCTTGCTAGATACTTCCTTTTTTTGAATGGGAGCAATGGTATCCATGACATTTGTTATCTTCTAATTAAAATGATCTACTAGCTCATTTACTGAGTAGTTAGGATGGGCAGTTGAGGGAGAAAAAATCTGAGCAAACATTTCCTGAGCATTTTCAGTTAAGTGACGTCTAGCGGTTACCTCTTTCTTAACAGTTGTTTGGACGGGAATAGAGCTCTCAAAGAAAACACAGGAATGGTCGGAGAGCGCTACATCAGTCACCACAAGCTTAGAGATGTTCAGACCCTTTGATACAATTAAGTCCAGGGTGTGCCCCTTATTGTGCGTGGGCTCCGTAACATGCTGAGTCAGTTCATAATTATCGATAACACAAAACAGTTCTTTAGCCCCCTCTGTCCTGAGGGTTGTCAACATGGATATTAAAATCACCAACGATGACTAGACGGTCAAAGTCAATACACACTATGGACAGCAACTCGGTAAAATCATCAAAAAAGCTTGCACAGTATTTGGGTGGTCTATAGATGTTTAGGAAAAGAGCTCGAGAGGAGCATTTCAGCTGAAGGGCCACATATTCAAAAGAAGCAAAGTTTCCAAACATAGTCTGCTTGCATTGAAATAAATCATTAAACAAAATAGCTACTCCACCCCCTTTCTTATGCAGTCTTGCCTGACTCATAGAACTAAAGTTGGGAGGGGTTGATTCTATAAGAACAGCTGTGCTGTTGTTTTGGTCTAACCAAGTTTCAGTTAAAAACATAAAATCCAGATTGTGCTTGGTGATAAAATCATTGATTAAAAATGATTTACCTGCTAAAGACCTGACATTTAATAAAGCCAGTTTAAGTGTGTTTGATGTACTATCACTCTGATTGTTTGTGATAGACCGTGGAGTACGTGGAATCACTGTTAAATTCGATAAATTTAAACAGATGCTTTTGGATTTTCTGTTTTTAACCTGAGTCATCAACCTTCTGTGTATGTTGGTTATAACAGAAATGGGTCGCTGCACTGGTATAGAAGCCTCTGGTCGTTGGGTGGCGCCAGAGAGCGAGATGGCAGGTGTCAGTGGCATCAGTGAAGAAAAGTTGCTGGTAGAAAAGTTTCTAGTAGTCACAGTGTTATTGTGCATGACCCTATCCAGTTCTGCTGTGGTACTGAATTGTCATGTCTGTTTAGCAGTGTAGACAGCATACATTTTTTTAGCAGCCAGAGCACGGCTACCCAGTACATATGGAAGACAGCACTGAAACCGCAACCCAGTCTCACGGCATTTCGTGTTATGGTCACGACATTTAATCTATTGATTCGTGTTCACCAACACGATTTTCCCTTTTTTTTCGTGTCACACAGAACGATTTTAAAAGCAATGTATTTCTATTGGTAGTATGTTTCGTGCCTGCACCACGTCTTTTTGTCCGGTCGGCTCTTGGTAGACCGGAAGCTGTGTGGTTAATAAAAACATGTTCTTACTCAATATCAAGCCACGATTATTGTTTTTATTTTAAATCGTATAATGTCTGACTTTTTTTGCCGTCCGTGAGGAAAAGAAATGGGCTCAGAGCCTCAGAATACTGAAATCTGTATTTTTTAAATCTTTTTTTCCTTCTAATTTGTTATTCTTTTCTAAATAACACACTGTTATTTACTCAACAATAACACACAATTATCCTTGTTTTTATTTATTTGTTTATTTCTATAATCTCAGGCTTTTTTGACATCCGACAGGAACTGAATTTCAAAATAAAATAACCGGAAACAGACGTAGGCCTATAAGGGACATTTCGAGCATCATTGCGATAGATACACACCCATTGAACTGATTACCCAAGATCCTCAGCTATGGTTTAAGCTCGGTGATTGGATTGGTTAGCCGCAATGCACGTTGGGATATGGTGTTAATGCGATATGAAATCCGAAAAACTTTTTTTTAAAAAAGAAAATAATACTTTTTCTGAGTGTGCTTGCCTTTCTCTTTGGAAGTCATCACATAACGGCATTGTAATACACGGTTCGGCTGCATTACATATTACACATCTGCCGTAGTTCTTTATTTATAGAGCCCTGATTAGAAGACTTCTAGACAAACTGGAAGAAATGCCACCGAAACTGAATATGTGACGTGGATCATAAATATATCGGCAATTAAACCAACATCTTCCATTTCTCTTCACACAATACGTCTCCTTGCAGTATCAACACTAATTCGGCTGACTTTTATATTTGATCCAATTGGTAAATAGGTTATATTTACACCATAACGGTGCACAGCTGATATAAAAGGACTTGTAGTTTTTAAAGATATTACTGATTTTCTTTGAATATAAGAATGTAAATACTGAGTTGAAAGAATAGTCAGGGGTTTTGGGTGATGGGAGACACATCTATGGAATCACAATTTCAATAGCTTACCATTAAATGACGGATATACCTTTCTGTCTGTGATGTTTTACAAATCAGATATTAATGTGTAGAAGTAAAACATGAGAAATAGTTTAGCAATATCCTGTAAAATTATGTGAAAACATGAATAAAACTACACATCTTCAGATGTTATACATACATAAGTGTCCTACACTAATAATAAAAAGTTATTATGGTATGCTGTCTGTACCTTGTGTGCACCGCCTAGTGGTTAAAGCACGTTATTGAATTGTTTTTTTAATATGTCATATTTGATGAAAAACATATTAAGAGTACATACTTTCATAGGGGGAAAGTAGAAGGTCAATGATAGAAATATAGAATATAAAAAATCAAGAAGATACTGTGTGATCTCTACAATAAAACAGTTTAGTGCCGGATGTCCAAAGATATTAACAGGAGGATGTGCAAAACAGAAAAACGAATTGGGCTTTATTTAAACATTAAAGAATACTTTAGGTTAAGGTCTTCTTTTAAATAAGAAAAAAGCTTTGGGGGTATCTACAGATAAATATTAAGCCTGACAAAGTACTTAACGTCTAATATATTGCTTTCCTGCAATGTTAACTATGTTGAAGCACTTATTTTAACTGATATTATACATATTAATTATACTCTTATAAGATGTATGTAGTATAAGAAATGTGCAGAATATGACAGTTTAATGGTGGAGGTATACACACATATTGATAGATGTCTTGTAATGCACTGTTGAGGAACCTGCGACCCAAGTTTTTCATTCATTGCATAACTACAATGTAGTTGTGTATATGATATGTCAATAAACCTTAGCAAATCTTGAAATCTTGAAAGGGATGTGCAAAATAGCCATTATGTAAAGTCTTTATTTAACTATTAGTAGAGAATAACGAGTAATGAATATACTTTATAGAGATCTGCAGATAAATGTTTAGTCTTCTCAAGCGCCAACTATCAAATATCTCGCCTGATTGTTGGCACTTGACAATCACCTTTCCCTGAATTTTACTCAGGTGTAACTAAAGTCTGATTTAAGGGTTGTTTATATTTCACATCATTAATCAGAATCTGCAAAGTAACTAAAATAAATGTAGTGGAGTAAAAATACCAGGTTAACCTCTGAATTGTAGTGGAGTAGAATTACAAAGGGGGGGGAGTCCAGTTTTGGATAGTCCGCCATGGTTTCGTTCCATTTCAAAGAGCTGTTTGACGCTTGGCGTAACCTTGGCGCACTGCCACTCCAACATCCAATCCCAGAGCTTGAAGATTAATCACGGGGTTTGTAGTCCCAAACGATAGCTGGGGATTATGGGTAGTGTAGTGTCTTCGGCCATCCTAAACTCCTAAATGTTTTTCGGTTTTCATATCGCATTAACACCATATCCCAACGTGCATTGCGGCTAAAACATCCAATCACCGAGCTTAAACCATAGCTGAGGATCTTGGGTAATCAGTTCAGTGGGTGTGTATCGCAATGATGCTCGAAATGTCCCTTATAGGCCTACGTCTGTTTCCGGTTATTTTATTTTGAAATTCAGTTCCTGTCGGATGCCAAAAAGCCAGAGATTATAGAATTAAACAAATAAATAAAAACAAGGATAATTGTGTGTTATTGTTGAGTAAATAACAGTGTGTTATTTAGAAAAGAATAACAAATTAGAGGGAAAAAAAGATTTAAAAAATACAGATTTCAGTATTCTGAGGCTCTGAGCCCCATTTCTTTTCCTCACGGACGGCAAAAAAAGTCAGACATTATACGATTTAAAATAAAAACAATAATCGTGGCTTGATATTGAGTAAGAACATGTTTTTATGAACCACACAGCTTCCGGTCTTCCAAGACCCGACCGGACAAAAAGACGTGGTGTAGGCACGAAACATACTACCAATAGAAATACATTGCTTTTAAAATCGTTCTGTGTGACACGAAAAAAAGGGGGAAATCGTGTTGGTGAACACGAATCAATAGATTAAATGTCATGACTATAACACGAAATGCTGTGAGACTGGGTTGGAAAACATCCATCCATCCATCCATCCATCCATCCATCCATCCATCCATCCTGATGATTCTCTCAAATACTAGTTTCATGAAAGTACAACCGAAAATAAACAGATACACAGAATTAATAATATTATAATAAGCAAAAATGTAAAAGTTAAGTAAATAAAAAAAACATGTTTAAGTAGTCTTTTCATATTTTCTAAAATGTATTTTAATAAGGTAATGAGGACATTTGTATTTGAGTCATTTGTATTTCTAAAATTCTACGGACCACTAAGGTGCTGTTTACACGGGAACGAAACGGGTTGTATCCGCTACTTTTCTCTTTCGTATAGCCCGTTCGTTCACACGAGGCCGTAACGGAACCGCGAAAACGGAACCGCGAAAACGGAACCCTAAAACGATAACGGGTCCCAAGGTGGATAGATCTGCGGACGGAACGCTCTGGGGGGCCAAACGGCTCCGTGTGTACGTCCTATGCGATCATTTTCCTGATAACGATGAAGCCATAGCCCCGCCTCTCCCCACCTCTGCTGCTCACTGCTGTAGCATGGTCAGTATCTACTGTCAGTAGCTACTGCTACTGCTACTGACCATGCTACAGATGTTAGTGCAAAATCTACAGCTCCTCTACCACAACCATCAGCAACAAGTGGACATGGAGAACTACATGAACTACCTGTTGCTAAATCCACCGCGGAGAATAAACAGAAGGGCAACCAGGCAGCCATGGCAACCATGGCAACCATGCTCGGGGTCTTCTTCGCTGCTTTTGGTGTATTTTGTGGCGGAAGTACAGCGCCACTTACAGGCCCGGCATATGTACTACAGCGTCTCCAGCGGGTCGAGCGGTCTCGTATGAAGGGACACGTTGATTGTATTGGATTAGTTTTGTTTCATAAAGATAAAGGAACACTTTCTCAGAATCAAGCAAAACTAAGAGTTTAAAGGTCCCATGTTATGGCCATTTCCACTGATCATAATTCCATTGTTGAGGTATACTAAAATAGATTTATACTGTGCATTTTTCCAAACTCACATTGGTTTCGCATACAGCATCTCTGTAAAGTATGTGTATTCAGCAGTATTCACTCTCTCCACTAAACGGCTCGTTGCAGCTCTTGCCCCCCCCCTCCCTGTGAGCACAGTGTGCTCTGATTGGTCGGGATGTTGTGAATCGCGCTGAGCTCCGTGGAGGTGTGGTTTCCTTGTTTAGCGATACACAGCGAAACACAGCCAAACTCATCCTGAGCACACACAGACTCACAGCCGAAGTAAAAACAATAAGTGTGGCTTGATATTGAGTAAGAAAAAGGTTGATAAACGCTGTGAGAATGGGTCTGCAGAGAGAATTTCGCCGCGATCCCAACTGTCTGTTATCAGCCTGCAGCCAGGGATGAGAAATCAGCAGAGCTGCCTGCACTGAGTGTGTGTGTGAGGAAGTCCGTGGATTGGTCAATTTGGACCAATCAGCAGAGGCTTAACGTAACGGCTCCGCGGACGTAACGTAACGGCTCCACGGATTGGTCCATTTGGTTCCGGGTACGAGCTGACGTCAGCTCGTACCCGGAACCAAACGGACCCATCCGTGGAGCAAAGAAAGAAACTGAGAAATCTCCAACGAGGCGTTTTGGGGAGGAATTTTCTATGTTAGAGTTTTACTCGTTACAGGGTGTACTTTGAGGGTTTGTGACTCTGCAGACCGTTTACATGCATAAAAACCTACATAACACACAAGGTGAAGGGTAATAACCAGAAAAGCATGACATGGGACCTTTAAGAGAAAAAAAAACTGAGTCAAGCTAAATACATTTAATTTCAAAAATAAAACTATAAGTTGCAAACAAATCATTTGTGTAATCATGTAAACTATAAGTCTTTTTTCTTTGTTTTAACATATCTTTTTGTTTGCAGTTCTCTTTGCTTCTTTCTCAATGATCAGGCTTTTGCTCTCGCTGCAGCTCTTCTCGTTTGCGCTCCCTCATTTTTTGTTTTCGATTCTGACACGAACGTCCCAGGTAGGCGGGACTTTTAGGGGTGCGTCCCCATTGGCTACTCAGTTTTTGACAGCCCAGTCCTCCAGCGATTGTACAGTGCAGCTGTGGTGCGGTTATTGAGCGTGGATTGAACACCCCCAGAAGAACCAGCATTTCAATTATTATAATACTACAAGCAGGGGTGAAAGTGGTTTGAATTTCTTGCAGGTACTATAATGCTACCCCGACCTTCATTTCCCCATAATGACACTTGGTCATTATGGGGAAAAGAACACCCTTCATGCAGATCTAGATCCCTCCGCTTCGCGTCGGGCTCCTGATCAGCCTGTCGGGTGTTCTTTTCCCCATAATGACCGCGTCGCTGCACATTATCCCTTACATAAAATATTGTGTTCTGAGTAAGACTCCTCAGGGTGCATCTGAGATTAGAGGGGTGCACCAGTAGTAGGGTTACGTTGTTTTTGGCGATCGTTGACGGGGGGGGGGATATTTATGTTATCCCCCACTGTCCACACGCCGAGCGCGCCGCGAAAAGTCCCGCCCTCCCTGGTCGTCGCAGCTGTGCGTGGACGTCGCCCCGCGCGCGGGAGAATGAGATTAAAACAACCCTCAGCCCGACATTAATCAAGACGGAACCAAACAATGTTCCCCGGCCCGGCTGTCACATTGATACATCATTGTGGCCGTTGAGCCAAAAAGTTTGGCCACCCCTGTTGTAGGACATTAACGATAAAACAGAATATTGTTGTTCTATTTTTAGACATCTCGCGATCGACTGGGAATCTCCCCGACTGGTCGGGCACCCCTTATAGAGATATACAGTTTGCTAGTTAGCTAACTTATTATATTCATCATGGCCAGGTTCATGTCCATTCTCTGGGCTAAATAAGCATCATCACCTGTGTCATCTGTGGGCGTTGTTTTTCTAATTTTAAGCACATTCTGAGTTTCTTCATCTCTCTCCTTTCTCTTAAACATCTGAAGAATCGTCGTTTGCATTTTGGCTTTAATTACCACGTAGCCTAATTTTCGAGCTGTCACTCCATTCTTTTCTCCTGCCGCTGTTCTGATCAAGTGGGAAAAAGCAAATATTGCTCTGATTGGGTCTGGGCAACAAACGAATTTGCATAATTTCCCAGCAAGCATTGGGCTCATATAACCTTACAGAATCAAACAGGCTGGAATCAGCGTAAAAAAGATGTAGAGAAATAAAAAATGCATTTTTTGGAACATTTCAATAAGGACACATTATAATAACACATAAAAAAAATAGACGATATCACAACCATAAGTGTAACAGACATCAAGAGATATTGGTATATATACCCCTCATCAAAACCGGTATTGTAGCCAACATGAGACGGTTGGACAAGTGAAATGCGGATTGCGACTAGATGCGCTTGTGACAGACGCTCAAATTCCACGGGTGGAGCTTGAGCTAGAGCTGTCAATTCTTCCCGGTCCTCCGGACCGCCTGGAAATCTCTTTCCGGTACTAAGGACCGGGTAGGACCGGCACACTTTCAACCATGATTAGGTGACATTATTGTGGCACATCAGTAAAGCCTTACATATAAATATATAAGGTGGCAGACATCATTGAATGAATTTTAACTGAACAATAACTGAATGAGTTTGTTTCACTCTTAGACCAGCAGGGGTACCAAATCTATGCAGACTGCTGCAATGAGTACATTAATTAACTATCATCGATGTTTGTCTGAATGAATATGATACTATTAACAATCATATTATTCCTATCAGCTGTCAATCACTGTTATGATTCACATATTCATTTATTATTGAATAAACTATATATTTTTGGAGGAGTTAATGATGATTGTTCCTCAAGATGCTTGCTCACCCTCCTTCAAATTTGAAAGACAAGTAATTATATCATGTATCAAAATTCAAAAGATCCAAAGGAACAGTTCAGCGCCCCACAACTTTACTGCAAACAGTTACAACCTTGACTTTACATCAGAAAGAACAAACATTAAAGAAGTGACTAACTGCATCAGTTAGGGTTAAAAAACGTGTATTCAGCTAAAACATATACATCGCTGCAGTTATTATCCAGTGGAAAGTCCTTACCTACTGGCCTAGTTCAATCAAAGTGGTTACTTTTTTTTGGCTGGGCAGTGTAGTTTTACACACCGTCTTTTTTGACTTTCTCAGGACTTAAAACTGTTTTTTGGGGGCAGACACCCACAAAGAAAAAAAATATATACACACATACAAGGTCATCATCTTAACCGTTTGTTATGCTCATCGAGTCATCCGTGAGCAGAGCATCAAGTTGGCATGCGTGCCTATTACAGCTGAATGCAGCGATTACCATTCTGTTCAGCCAAACCCTCACAAACTGATTAAGATCCAAAGCTTTAGTGCGTTTTGATTCAATGCTGAGCACAGCCAAACTTGACAGTCTCTTCTCTGTCATTGTAGACCGCAAATACCTCATTCCTTCTGGCGTCTACTACTTGGATTCGAATGCTTCTCGTTTTGCGCCGTCCCCCGTTCAAATGAAATCGCCGCCAATCATATTATTTCCAAGCTCGCGCCAGAGAGCTCTCTAAAGCTCTCCCTCCCGCGGCCGCTTACACAGTAAATACGTTTTTTGGGAGTTTGATTTATTTTAAATTAACACAAATACAAAATTAAAACCTATAATTGCAGACTAAAACCATTATTTCAAAAAAAGAACTATTTCACATAAACCTCTGGTTTTTAGGGGCTGGGGCAGTTCAACTTGATTTTGGGGGAGGGGGGGTGCACCATAGTTTATGGGCGCTGTACGCAATATAGGCGTAGTTCTGTTATTATAAGATAATGAGATGTACTTTGTTGATCCAAAATCGGGAAATTGTGTTGTTATAGGGAGGGGTTACGAGACTCGCGTCTTGTGCTGCATTCACTTGCACTCGGACATTAGAGATTTTCTCTCATAAATGTCCGATGAGCCACAACTTTTCTTTCAAAACAAAGATGCCACCCCGGTAGATCCGCCCCTGAATAAATAACAGTATACAGTTTATATTTTGTATCACCTTTAGCTTGAAAATACATAGATGTGTTTTTTTTATCTATAAAATAAATAGATAGACAGACAGACACTTTATCGATCCCAAATTGGGAAATTATTTTACAGCAGCAGTTTGTTCAGGTATTAAAATATTTAAAGTTGGAATAAAGTATAAACTACACAACACAAGTATAACGCACAGCGATCCATAAGAGAAGTCCGATGTGTTCATGAAACTCCTCAGGAGGCACCAACACAAACGTGGCCGAGTGGACTCCGGAGTTTGCTGCATGAGTTGCACTGTATGATCTGTGGTGTAGTGGGCTGTCACTCAAAAACTGAGTAGCCAATGGGGACGCACCCCTGAAAGTCCCGCCTACCTTGGACGTTTGTGTCAGAATCGAAAACAAAAAATGAGGGAGCGCAAACGAGAAGAGCTGCAGCGAGAGCAAAAGTCTGATCATTGAGAAAGAAGCAAAGAGAACTGCAAACAAAAATATATGTTAAAACAAAGAAAAAAGACTTATAGTTTACATGATTACACAAATTTTTTGTTTGCAACTTATAGTTTAATTTTTTTAATTACATTTATTTTGCTTGACTCAGTTTTTTTTTTCTCTTAAACTCTTAGTTTTGCTTGATTCTGAGAAAGTGTTGCTTTATCTTTATGAAACAAAACTAATCCCATATTTATTGAGCTGTATCCGTGTGAACGGAAGACTTTTTTGATATCTAATTCGATTCGTTTGCGTTTCGTTTGCGTTCCCGTGTAAATGGGGCCTAAAACTCCTGGTAGCTGAACATACCTTCTAAAAGACACAATAGGAAGGAGGACATGTGGTATTGATTACAGCTACAGATTATTTTCAATATACAATGTCTGTGCTGACCAATGTTAGTGCTTCCTTTTATAATTCTGCCACATTTCCAATGGAACAGCTAAACCGTGTGTATAAACTACAACATTAGATTCACATCTGAAAATAATGGGAGCCAAATTCCATTTGGATAAGCAAATATAACTTATTAACATAAATCATTTCTTATTTGAAGAATTCGAAGTCCCTCTTTTTAGACGTTTTACTTTTTAAGTTTGTCACCGGAAGTTGCTACTTTTACTCTTTAGCTTTAGCTTGACAGTTAGCCGTCTTATCGGTCGGTTGTAGCAGAATATGGACCTATAATAGAGACAGGTTTTTTTCCCCAAAAAAGGAAAAAGTAAGTTCATTTTAAGCAATAAGTTATATGGTTTTAATCATGAATAATATTCAACTATGTTGGTTTTTCTTTTAAAGTTAATTTTATTGGGGCTTTTGCTATCAATTAACTGACTCAACATAGTTCACTGCAGCAACTAGGTGTTTTGTTCTACTTTCTATATGAATATATGGTTTAATTTCGAGCTTTTATGTATCTCTTAAGTAGCCTACTGTGATATGTTACACGTCCTGTCTTGCAGGAGGTCAGAAAAGCTGTAAGACTTCCAGCTTTGAACAATGGCCCACCAGCTCTAGTCCAGGTAATCTGACACAGAGCACCAGATCCTGTACTGCAGTACAACTGAAAATACTATAGTCTTAAAATACTCCAAGTAAAAGTCCTGATTTCAAAATGTTACTCAAGTATTAGCATCAAAATGTAATTAAACTCCAAAAATTAAAAGTACTCATTCTGCACAATGGCCATTTTAGTGAGTACAGAAGTATTATTATGAGCCAAATTACAGTACCCAAAAGTAAAAGTATATAGAATGTCTCTTTCAAAGTATTTACAACGATTCATATTATCCTGTTTGTATCACTTGTACAAGCATTTCAATCTTCTACTTTGTCAAAGTGGAGCCAATTTTACTTTGTAAAATACATCATCTATATGTTGTAAAGTACTGTATTACACTTATGCATATAGTGGGTTTTTATGTGTAAAAAGTAACCAGTAAATAAGAGTGTTAAATAAATATAGTGGAATCAAAAGTAAAATGTTGCATAGTAGCATGTGGAAATACTCAAGTAAAGTACAATTATGTCAAAATAATAGTTAAGTATGCAGACAGAACTATGTGAGAATTGCAGTGAAGTAATTCTTTCTAATTATTCTGTAAAATGCACTGCTGTTCCGGTACACCTAATGTTAACGGCACTTGAGAAGGCAGGTGGCAGGATTCAGGAGCAAGATAGGAGCCTTCTTCATGTATAATGCTGCTTCGGAGGCTAAATAATAAAGGTCTCTGTTCAACAAAGATACACTTATTGTAGACAGTTTTAAATATATTTAGCATTGTGTAAAATATTGTAAGTCAGCAGCTTCAGTAGAATACAAAACATCTGTATCAGACTTCTAGAAACCTAAAACGTTATAGAGCTTCCATACTAAATCCCCAGTACTATCTAATTTGATTAAAAAAAACTGTTAATAGACCTTTACATACCCTTAGATAATGTGCTTGTTTCTCAGCAGGCAAACAAGGAAGATGACACCAGACTGAAGGATACTACAAATCACCTCAAAGTAAGTTCCACAGGCCAACAACTCCGAAGCAGTAAAGGTTTATTGAGTGAATAAATCCCAATGATTTTACCACTGATTTATCCTGTCCATCTCCACCCTCAACTACTCTGCAGCAAACAGGCACAACCCCAAAAGATCCCTACCTAG
Source organism: Dissostichus eleginoides (assembly GCA_031216635.1). NCBI lineage: Eukaryota > Metazoa > Chordata > Actinopteri > Perciformes > Nototheniidae > Dissostichus > Dissostichus eleginoides. Next base: position 21,547,685 of record CM062286.1, on the reverse strand, counting down.
AGGACAGAATAACTGATATTCTGAACCAAGGTCCTTTTTTCAAGGTACTTTATTTATAAAATATTCCGTCCTTAAAATGAATGAATTAAGACCTAGATTTATATATATATATTGCAATACCTTTGATGTTCATCATGTAGATCTAATGTTTTGCTGCCAATGCCTTGCAAGACCTGCATAATTATGGGAAAACAATTGAGGATTCAACAAACTTCCTAAGGAGCCTGCAGGCACTCGGAGAAGATGAGGAGGAAGAGGAAATACAGGGGAAGGACAACGGTACCAAGGAGGACAGAGACAGGGACAGTGGGACATTTCTGTCAGTTAGGCCAAACAGAGAGGAAGTGGACAAACAAAGTGAATACAAACTGCCAGAGACAAAGTGGTTGTGTGATACGACGACCATACGACAATGAGGTTCAGAGACAGGAAGAGCCTACATCTCGTGTTGAAGAGAAGAGATTCATGGTCTACATATGCGGTGGATACGAAGGTAAGATCGAACAAATGGGACATACCGTGGACGTTATGATTTCCTGAAAATAGTTCCTTTATGAAATTGCTCACAACAAGTGTGTGGATTATCTTGAGTAACCATGTACTGATTCATGACATTGCTGTTGAGTTTCCAATAAATGTTTGGCATTGGAGCATCACAAGACGAGAACAATCTAGTTCTGATATATTCAAGCTTGCAGCCAATATCTTAACTAGGCAACTGACACCAAATTAAACTAAATTGATAAAAAATTACTTCCAGAGCCACAGAGATATGTCACTACACTTTTCTCTTTGTTCATATGTGTTTGATTCAGACACAGTTGCAGAGAGGAGTGTTCTCATGGAGAACGTTTATCCCAGGCTGTATCTGTACTGTAAGCAGAGGGGCTACGACTTCAGGATGGTGGACCTCCGCGGGGGGGTCTGTGCACCTGTGGCTGAATGCCATGACACTGTAGAGCTGCATGTGGAGAATATAGAGATGTCAGGAAACCCCTGGTCCAAACTTCATTGTAAGATATCTTCCTGTTGTAATGAAATAAAACTGCATGTGTTCAGACACTGTATGCATGATTCTCTGTTCTGTTGGCCAGTTGTTTGTTGGACAGAAGCACGAGGCCCGGAACCTTCCCTCTACCATCCCTAGAGAAGCGTTTGAGGCCATAGTGAGAGTGTTGGACAATGAAAGACAGCAGAACAAACCAGCAGAGGAGCTTCCTGTCTCAGTCTCTCCGTCCTGCTTCCCTACACACTGCAGCTCTGGCAGTTCCATCCAGGATTTCACTTACAGGAGTCATACAGGCTACAATATCAGGACAGCTGAGCCAGAGCTGCCACAACCCACTGTCAGGAGGAGAGGAAACCAGGCTCAGCCCTGAGGGTGCAGAGAACCAGGGGGGCAGAGATATAGCATCACTCCAGATGTGGTACAAGCTGGACGAGAAGTGCCTTCCTCCTGTCTATCGCTTCCTTCCTATCAGGTGAAAACAAACTTGCTGGTTTCATTCATTCTCATTGTCGATTTGTGGTCAGACAGAATAAGTCAAAAACAATCAAATCTATTACCAGTACATTTTGTTCAGACATTCTTCATCCCCAGAGGATAAACCCATAACAAACTGGTGATACTCAGACATTTTCTCTACTGTCACCATAAGGTTGACGTTGTAGTTCTGAGTGAAATATCTGAGCAAGTAATTGATTGATTGGCACGACATTTCGTACAGATATTCATGATCCACAGAGGATACACCCTAATGACCTTGTTGATCCCTTGGCTTTAATTTAATCTGGTCAAATGTCTCAACATCTACAAGATGGATTCACACAAAAACAGTTAGAGAGATTCATGGTTCCACGAGGAATAATCCCAATGACTTTATCATAATAATAAGTTATCTTTGGCTAAGTAATTTAATAGAGACGTTCATGTTCCCAACAGAATGAACTGAGCGATGGTAGACTTTTTACTTGGTGTGTGTTAGCATTGTCACTGTTAGTAGCTCAAAACAAAGCTATCAAATAAGTACAGTTTTACAGAGCTGCCAGGAGGACTTTGGTCTTTAATTCTGTTTCCATAATATGGATCTGATATTGTTGGGAATCAGCATGGATAACCAAAAACTAAAAGATTAAGCCATAAATGATTTATTGTAGACGAAAGCTCATGCCTATAACCCCCTCTATCGACTTGTCACAACAATCAATAAGGTTCAACATCGGGAAAACATGAACATAAGTTTAACAGTCCTGTTGATTATCTCTTGGTGACATTCAGCTCCCCCCACCCTGACCTGCTGACCCTGGACCCGGAGCAGAGGAGGCGGAGCAGAGAGGGCTGGGGGGCTACCTGCTGCACACTGAGGGGGATTCTACAACGCAGCACGGTGGGGGCACTGGGACAAGAAGAGGCATCACTGCTGCTCAGGACCGGTACGATTAACAACAATAGACTGTTATTCTGTTCAGCTATCATATGTCAGAGGTTCACAAGAAGGGCAGGCTTGGAAAAATGTACAGAAACCCACCTGTAACTTTAGAAGACTGATACAGAACAGCTCTTATTTCTAGAAGTACATGCTAACTTCCAAATGTTGATAAATGTCTAACGTTCAGTGGTGGAATGTAACAAAGTATATTAAGTACTGTACTTAAGTACTATTTTTACATACTTGCCCTTTACTTGAGTATGTTCATGTAATGCTACATATACCTTTACTCCACTACATATTGGAGGTGTGTATTGTACTACTTACTCTACTACATTTATCAAACACTCATAGTTACTAGCGACTGTGTGCATATGAAAACACATGATGTAATGCAATACTTTAATTTTTAATATACAGAGTATTAAAACAAATATAAACTTGGCTCCAGATTGACAAACTACAACATTGAAATGATTTGACACATATTTGCTACTGATAAAAACTGAATAATACTTTTTCTACAAAACAAAAAAACATAGCCATTCTGCATGCTGAGTACTTTTAGTTTTTAAGTACATTCAACTCATATTTCTGTCTTCTACTTAAGTAATAGTTTAAATTCAGGATTTTTATTTGTAATGGAGTATTTTAAGAGCATAGTAATTCTACTTTTACTCAAGTCAAGAATCTAGTACTTTTTCCACCACTGCTAACGTTGAACTTTCTAATGTCATAATAATGGCTAATGGCACAAACTTCCGAAGCTTTTTTTCTTTATAGTTCTTGATTGGGAGGTAGAGACAGGGGTGCAGTCTGTAGACGGGGCCCCCCCTCATCCCGGACCTGAAGAATGACCCTGTCTCCCAGGACACCGACCTCCTGAAGGCTCAGCTGGATCCAGACCTCAACACAGCACACCAGCACTTCATGGACCGGCTCCATAAAAAGGTATTTTCACTGTTACTGGATATAAACTCTACAGAGAGGCAAATGAGATGTAACTTTTTGCAGTAAAAAAATAGTTGTATAGGTGTAACAGAAAAACATCTTTACTTCAAGCCTCTGAGACAGTGTTGGTTAGTAGTAGTGTTGAAGAACCGGGACCCTGCAAATTAGCATGTGCTACAGCTAATTAACCAATTAGCTATGTAGCTGCAGACCTACAGTATGTTATCGGTGTTTCCCCTGTTGGACAAAGATGGCAACAGTACACACATCCTTGAAACAGGTAGAAGTACAGATACTCATGTTTAAAAATAAGTAAATGCAAATACATTTTTATCATTTAGTTTCTTCTCCCTTTATGACACCGAGTGTCTGGTGTGTAAAGGCATCCTGATACTGTAGATTAGCACTGAGGTGCTGATTGGCTCAAACTCTTCTTCATCAGAGCGCCATATTTCAACCCCCCCAATTGCTCTGCTTTTGTGTGGCTCATTCAGTGAGCACTGTAGTTGATCCCCCAGTGAAACGGAGGCTCATCTGCCTGTATTCCTTCTGCTATCTGCTTGAGAGCAGTGTAACTGCGTATTCCTAGTGATGCATCCAGGTGTGTGTGTGTGTGTGTGTCCCCCCCCCGTGATGGGAGAGGTTAGGAAGACATCAAACTGTAAAATAAGCAAACATTTACCAGCTGTGATGAACACATAAAGGCATGAATAAGCATAATAACATAATTGAATGACTCTGATCTCTCATAATTGGCCATTATGCATTACGAGTATTTTACTTTTGTCCTTCTAGTATATTTTGATTCCGACACTTTTGTAGTTTTACTTAAGTAAGATTTTGAATGCAGGTATTCTACTTTTAACATACCTTTTACAATTAAGTAATGCTTCTTCCATCACTGCACTTCATTTGAATGTGACCACATTATTGCACACAAATACACCCTCCCTTGCTGTGATTGGTTGACGCTAATTCTAATCATAGACATCCAATCTTAATACAGTATGCCCATTGACCAATCAGATCACTGTGAAAATGAAGACGACAGCAACGTATTCACACCCATAGTTGACATCCAAGGGGCAAACTCTGAAAAGTGAAGCTAAAGTATAAATGCCCAAAATGTAAATTCATTCTTATAGCCAAAACGGGGAAACTTCATTTGAAATCTGAGAAAAAATGACTTAATTGTCAGTTTTTTTAATAACTTTAGTAAACACTTTTCACTTTCCAAATGATTTTATGTTCTCAATAGCTTGTTTTAACTTTTCTTGAATACAACATGATTTTCATCTGTGAAATACAGGGAGGCTGGAAAGTCTGCCATCATAGGGATACTTCACAACACACACCGGTGGAAAGTCACTGAGTACATTAACTCAAGTCCTGTACTTACGTGCACTTGTAGTATTTTAATTCTATACTACTTTATACTTCTACTCTGCAACATTTGGAAGCAAATGTTGTACTTTTCTACATTATATTTATTTAACAGATTTATTTACTAGTGTCTTTATAAATACCTTTACTTGAAATTGAGTATTTTTACAGTGGGATATTAGTAACACCTAATATTAGAGAGATTAAAACTAATCTCCATATCAATCGATGGCTTCCATGTGTGACATGAGGTTGTTGATGATGATGATGACCGTACTTCAGAATCCCTACATACATTTATTCTTCGCATAGATTTAGTCAAAATGCATGTTACGTTCACATCAGTTGAACACAATTTAACAAAACAACATTTCAAACTTGTTGATAAAGTTATTTTCACTGTTTCTATCATGTGTTCTACCATATCAACCTTCACAAAAGCAATTTCAGCAGAACCCTACTGTGATATCTGTCTGCTGGGTGTTGTTGCGGAGCTCATCTGATCCTTTGGGATCTGGACTCTGGCTCCATCAAACCCCCCCCCCCACAGAGAGCCGCTCCTGTGCAGCAGCAAGGCTCCAGACCTGCAGCCTGATGTGGAAACACACCGAGAGACACCATGTGAGCCAGCTGGTCCTTCTCTATCCAACACAGATCTGTCCTCATCCTTTTCTCCATGATGATCTGACTCTTAAAATGTGCTTTTCACTGTGTGTGTTTAGCTGATGCACAAATCCAAACCACTTTACAGAATAGTGTATTCTGATTCACATCCGTTCCAGAAAATGAGTACCTTTATTAGTCTAGGACGGTTGGCGAGAAAATAGTACCAAACCCTATTGAAAAGAGATATAAAAAATGTGGGGTTTGGTTCTGCTATTTAGGTGTTTGTTAAATTTGTATTTCAGCATAACAAACCTTGTGCTTCATCTCCTGTATGAATTGCATCATACAAAAATTACTATAATTATTATAACCGAAGGAGTATTAATGTTGATGTGTTCTATGGCAAGGTATTGAACCCCAAATTGCTCCTGACACAGCCATCAGTTTTTAAAAGTCTATGTGTGTGATTGAGATAATTATCAGTTTTCCCCTTGTGTGACAGCCCCAGTCATACGTGCATGAATATGTGTGAAAAGGTGAAGGTTGACATGTAGTGTAAAGCATTTTAAGTAGGCAGAAGACAATAAAGGTGCTATCTAAAAGTAAATCCATTAAGAGGGTTCCTCACTTTGGAGGGTTATCCTAAAATGAGTGTATTAGTATATTCTGTTGTTATATTGAGGGGAAAGTGCAACACACAGATACAGAACCACCTGTGAATGTAGCCACACTACAGGAAAGGGAAAACCAAAAAAAGCACAATATGGTCCCTTTAATTCATTTTGCTATAAAGAAACAATATATGATGAAAGATCAGATAATATCTGATTGGATGTTAGCACGTGTCTGGTTTGCCCTGCAGTTCCTTATAGCTGATTTTCTTGCCATAGTAATGCCTTGGGACATTCGAACAGAGAGCAAGTCTGCGATGAAGAGGAGAACGGAGAGAGAGAAACTGAGAGAGAAAGAGGCCAAAAGGAGGCTGGAGGTAGAGAAGTACAACTCTATAGACCAATACCTCCTCAGTGGAGATGAACAGGTACACAGTAAACGAGCAATGTGCAGTACAACGGGAGAAACACACACCAAATCCACATTTCATTGACAAGGAATAGTTTTGTGTTTTTTGAGGGAAATAAAGTGCAAACGTGTTCCAACTATGACAACACGTTTTAAGTAGTTTGAGGTTTATTCATTTTTATAATATTGGCAGCATTGCTGGCAGAATCATATTGCTGTATAAACACTTTAGGATTATTGTCTTTATTGCATGAAGTTTCATGACATTTTTCAGTAGTTGCTGAATAACTGACATTCCACACCTTTGTTCTGCAGGTGGTGGTGTGCTTCTATTTTGCTCACCACCTCAATGTGTTCAGCATGGCTTCTCAGGAACACCTCCACGCCCTGGAGGATGAGACCTCTCTGCTGAGCCTCCACCCGACAGCCCTCACCTCCACAGGCAGCCACCTGGTGACCAGCAGCTACACCCAGGAGCAGAGGGGCCCCCACCTCTGCCTGTGGGACCTGCACAGAGGAACGGTTGGCGCTTTGCTCCCATTAGGACTAAGGGTGCGCGTGGGTGTGTTGATGTGCAGGAAGTCGGAGCGGTACGGAGGAGGGAGGCTGTGGATAGCCTTAAAGGTGAGGAGCAGAATGTCAGGGTTCTGGTGATGATGCGGGCAGCAGAGTTCTGGACCAGTTGAAGTTTGTGGATGGACTTGAGAGGGAGACCACAGAGAAGAGAGTGGCAGTAGTGGATGTGTGGAGTGACCAGGGTGTGAACAAGGATGGAGGTGCTGTCCGCTGTGAGGGGGGGCGGAGGCGGGGGAAGTTTTGTGTGCTGTCGAGGATGACACCCAGACTCTTAACCAGAGGGGAGGGTGAGACTGAAATGGAGAAAGTGTCAGGTTTGGTTAGGGTGGATTGGGTCCCAATGAGGACATAGGCCTGTTATTCCCTGCAATGCTGCTGAACAGTTGAGATTAAACATCGAACACGGCCAACTAACTTCAAACTGTCAGAATTGTACAAGTAGTTTTTTTACTTTTAACAGCAAAACAAGCAGGTTCTCTTCAGATCCTTAGAATTCTTTGGCCATACACATACTAAGCTGTGTTCATTAGATGACTTGTGCTGCTTATGATTTACTAAAAATAATGGAGGTTATTCTTACATTTAAAATCTTGGGGTTGTGTTTTTCTTTAGAGTTATTTTAATTCATTTAACACTTTAGTTGGTAATATAGTGCATATGAGCAATATATTACAATGTTATCAACTTATGGCTGAACAATAAAGGGAGGGTTTTAGGTTCATCGAGCCCTGCCGTCAGTCTTCAAAATAAACACTGTTGTCTGACATGATCATGAGCAAAAAGCTAATCGTGCTAGCATTGGGCTGCATTAGCTTTTTGCTGGCATAAACAATCAAATAGTGATTTCTGCACTCAGCTTTGAATGTGAAGATGTGAAAATACTTCCACCTTCTTCATAATTGCCGTTTTCCCCATTGCTCTGACAGACTGAAGGTGTGGGACCCCTTCAAGGGAAACTACAGGAGCATCTGTGGCTATGGAAACCTGACGATTGATGTCTCCAGTAAGCTTTACGTGACAGAGGGAGGATCTAGAGCCATCCTGCTGTCAGGTGGGCTGATAATAAAAGCTCCTATAGATAAAAATAATGAAGTATTTATAAGGTCTCCAGTCATGTGACTGATGTGTGTGTTTGTTGTCACACTATGGTGCTAAAAACTAACTGTTTCCTCAAGGCTCTTTCACATTAAGGTGTCGTATTACAGCATGTTTTCACACTTTCAAGCAAGTGCAATCAGTGCAGTTCACCAACATTTGAAATCAAAGATGAATGGTAAGAGCTCAAGTGACTTCTAAATGTATGACCATTTGTGTGAACTGACTCTTTAGAGCTAAAAGGATTACAAAAATAGTTACAAAGAAAGTATTCATTTCTCTCTGATTCTTATTAAGAGAGCTCTGGCCAACATTTATCTACACTTCTGATCTGATTAGAAATTGGTAAAGGGACCCTATTATGCTTTTATAATGTTATTACGACAGCTCTAAACATTTGGACATTACATTTGCAATGTAATGTCCAATCACAACAGATTACTACAGATTACCAGCTAACCAATCAGAGCAGACTGGGCTCTGGTTTCAGACAGAGGGTGAAAAGAGGTGCTGCAGCACAGGCAGTATGAGAAAAATAAAGAGCCTTTTGAACATCAAGGCATGGAGACATGTCCCAGTAGAGACACTACATACTGATATACACCTGAACATCAGCAGGAGAGGACTCTTTAAAGTAGAGACACTACATACTGATATACACCTGAACATCAGCAGGAGAGGACTCTTTAAAGTAGAGACACTACATACTGATATACACCTGAACATCAGCAGGAGAGAACTCTTTAAAGTAGAGACACTACATACTGATATACACCTGAACATCAGCAGGAGAGGACTCTTTAAAGTAGAGACACTACATACTGATATACACCTGAACATCAGCAGGAGAGGACTCTTTAAAGTAGAGACACTACATACTGATATACACCTGAACATCAGCAGGAGAGGACTCTTTAAAGTAGAGACACTACATACTGATATACACCTGAACATCAGCAGGAGAGGACTCTTTAAAGTAGAGACACTACATACTGATATACACCTGAACATCAGCAGGATATGGCCTCTTTAAACCCCTGTACAGTTGTCAGGAACAGGGATTAGCTACAGAGACAAAAAAATTTTTTTGTGTGACACTGAAAATATTTAATGTTAGCTTTTAAGTTTTGTATTTGAAACATGTATACAGTCAATCATTTTAGCATTAGGGGTTTTTTCATCCAGCCTTAAGTGGCCAATGGAGTCATGCAGTTATGGTACTTCACCGTTGGATTCATTTTTTAGCACCGGAGCTAGTCACTATAAAAATGACACTATAACATTTTAACATATCACCTCAAAAATGTGATGCTAATAATTCAGCCTATTTTCTGATGCTTTAACAACAGGACAGCTGAGCCTGTGGGACCTGCAGGCCGGCAGCGTCCTGTCGGTGCTCTCACTGGATGCACATGTCCGCATTATCAGGCTCATTCCTGGACGCCAGACTAACATCCTGCTGGGCCTCAGCCACAGCCCAGCCCTCCTCAGCGTCAGGGTCACATCCAGGACTGTCAGATCAGCTGTCTCTCATGATGAAGACCTGTTCGGAGAGTCCAGCAGCAGCGAGGAAGAGGAGGGGGACGCATGAACATTCTGCATTTCACAGTTCTTTCTTCATAACGATACAAAGGTATTTTTGGGCCAGTGGATGTCACCTGACCTGCAAAGTTCTATCTCATCTACAACAATGATATCCAGGCACCGTCAATATATTAGCAGGAGCTTTAGATACGGGACCTGGGATTGTTGTTACAAAGGAATGGTTGTAACAGCATGTGAGTCATGTGATCACCTTCAAGTAAGACCACTTCCCTTCTGATCTAGCATGTGACATTTTGTAGCTGAGCAAAGAAGTTTACCAGAAGTCGTATCCTTTTCCATTCAGTCTATATTATGATTGGTACTAATACTGTTGAAATTAGTAACTATACTTATTAAATAAGTGAGTAATCTCTTATCTCTCTCTCTGGTAAACTGCAGTGGTAACCTTTAACAAAGTACATTTACTGAAGTGCAATTCTGAGGTACTTGTACTTTTACCTGAGTATTTTCATTGTATGCTACTTTATACTTCTACTCCACTAGATTTTAGAAGCCAATGGTGTACATTTTACTCCACTAGATTTTTCAGCAGGAGTTACTTTACAGATTCATATTATTAGCTAATACACAATATAAATCAACTACAAAATAAAAATGATGTATGACATCAAATGATAGGTTAAAATATCCCACAGCAGCAAAGTAATATAGATTAGCTCCACCATTCCAGGTTTGATGAACACGTGATTATATCAATTATCATGATCCAGTAATTAAATATATGATTCTGAAATGGGCAATTCATCATAAAGAATTATTTTACTTTTGGTACTTAAAGATATTGTGATGCAAATATTTTGGACTTTAACTTGCAACAGAGTACTGCTGCTTTTACCACGGTATACAATCCGAGTACTTCTTCCACCACTGGTAAAATGTGCATTTCATCCATTCTCAGTTAAAATTGCCATCCTGATAGCTAGCTAAACAATAGGGACAGGGTGAGATAAAGATATTTTGGAATTGTGTTGCTATAAATTTTTTTTAATATAATTTGATATCGATTAATTATGTGATATAGTTGGCGGATTTCGAAAAATTTGTATTTGTATTTAACAAATGAATATGCTTTAAGCCAAAATTCCAAAGCCCCCTCACAAAGATGCAGTGAGTGTTCAGTGCTGAGACAAAAAGCGTGACAACCACCTCTTGACTTTTTAAAGTGTCCACCAAAAAGTCCCCTTGGTTCAGACAGTGTGAACGTTTTTAGCCTCTGAATCAGAGTACGTTAAAATCTATGTGAAACTATGTCAAGTTAGTAAGAGGCTTTTGGCAGTAATTACATTTGTAAGAAACATGTACTTGTTTATTAAAGCTTTTTAAAAAAGGTTAGGAGCAGCGGTTCAAATATTTACATAACACTGAAACATTTCATATGTTTAAGGACCCTATGGTATAATACATCTGGTTAGAGTTCTTCAACATTATGCAGTGAGACTAGAAGAACTAGAAGAGGTGACTGAAGAACTCAGATGTTATACTTAAGCAAAAGTAGAAGTACCAGAGTGTGGGAATACTCTAATAATAAATATATTACAAGTAAAAGTCCTGCATTCAAAATGTTACTCAAGTAAAAGTAAAACAAGTATTAGCATCAAAATATAGTTAAAGTAACAAAAGTAAAAGTAGTCATTGTGCAGATTGGTCCATTTCAGAATAATATATATGATATGTTTTATAATGATTGATCATTAAAGTGTTCTCAAAGCTGGTAAAGGTGCAGCTAGTTTGAATGACTTTGTATACTGCAGGGTAGCTTGTGAATTTACTCCAGGTGGAACTAAAGTCTGATTTAACACTTGATTATATTTCACATCATTCATCCAGATCTGCAAAGTAACTGAAGCTATTAAAAACATGCTGTGGAGACTAAACATTAACATGATAACATTTCCACTCTCATGCCAGCATGTCAACATGTCAGGCAGTGCTTCATGATGAAGGACAGAAGAAGACTGAATAGTAACAGCATGACTATACTTTGTTTTAATGAATATAAAAAGACATTTACACAATAGTGATAGTGAACCAGTGAAAACAATATGACGTCCTATTCCAGTGTCCCATCAACAATCATCTCCTCACTTAAATATCAATCTCTTGTAAACATATAACATGTGTAAGTTATCCTCTACCGGTGATTATTGTATAGAGACAGACACTGATTTCAAATAATTGCTTGCAAATAGGGAAATTAAAATAAAAAAGAATAGCTTGTTTGGCCAGAAATGATGATCATTAGCAGGCACACCTTATTTTTAATGAGGACCTCGTCCACAATTAAATGTGATAGTGAACCAAAACATGCTTTCATTTCTTTCTTGGGAGTCAAAATAAAGTCTCACAAAACCACAGGTGAGGAAGATGGCAGCTTCAGGTTGTCTACAGACTGCAGTAGTCAGAGCCAGCGGACCAATCAGCACCAGCTCATCACAACGTGTCCTTGATTAATGAGCAGGGGGGGGGTCACTACCTGGACCTGCGGTCTTTTCTGTTTTTGTCTAGGCTTTTGTCCATGGTCTTTTCGTTGTCCCCTCTGCACTTGGGGCAGTACCATTTGCCCTTGGGCTTGTAGGTCAGGCCCACACAGGAGAAGTGGAACCACTCGATGGGGCACTGGTCGTTGTCGCAGCCGATCATCTCCCCGTATGACACCTGCTCACAGAGGCAGTAGGTGGGCTCGTTGGGGTCGATGGCGAAGTCCACCGGGGACGCGTCTCGCTCCTGTTTGGACTTGCGCTTTTTCTTCTTGGCAGACTTGGACTTCTTCTCTCGGGGCGGGGGGATGGACAGCTCCTCCACCTGGTCGTCCACCAGAGAGCCGTTGGCTGACGGGTGGCTGGAGTCCCGGCTCTCGCTGTTGCGCTGGCGTCGAGGGCGGCGTGCCGAGGTGCGTTCAGGGGCCGGCAGCTCTTGTATGCTGGTACGGCGCTCTGTGGGGAGCCGCTCCGCCTCGCTGGGCTCCTGCAGGCAGAGGGAGTGGGAGTCCATCTGGCGGGAGCGGTTCTCCACCAGCTCCGTCATCTGGGTCACCACGTGGATCTTCTCGTCGCCCAGCTCCTGGCTGCTGATGAGCGCTCGCTGCAGCTGGACCTGCAGCCGCTTCCTCTGAGCGCCATCCTGCTCATGTTTGTACTTCTCAAACACTTCATCCACCTCCCTGAGGACCTCTAGAGAAGGGCATAAAGACAACGAGTTTCATGATTAATGACAGAATACAGAGAGGAGATACTAAACGCATTTTAGTTTGGAAACTTGAAGCTTCTGGTCACAATTACTGAAAACTGACTTGTCATAGTAAACGTTGACAATAAAAATATGTGGATGACAATGAGGGTGTACTCTGATTAAACATTTCAATAATGAAATGTCAAAGATATTGACTGGGTCATTAAGATACAGTATCTCCATTTAGTCGACCAGAGCATTGACTCGTTTTTTTCCCCTTCCCTACTATAAAATGTCCCGCTTTATAACAAGTAGGCCTATATCAGCCACGTGAGTTTATTTCTTTAAATCGTGCTGCATGTTTCTGCATACAATGCAAACTTTTGTTGAGGTGAAATTAAGTTGCACATATGAAGCAGCTGACCCTAGAGGAGGGGGAATATATTGACTATTTACAGATTCTTTCTGATGGATGAAAGGATCCACAAACAGATGCTACAGTGTCTGCAGAACAAAAAAGAAAAAGGTAAAGATAAGGGGAACTAACAGGATAGTATCAGACTGAGATTTGGACACAGCAACATTAATAATACACATTTCATGTTGGAGAAATATTCAACATATTATTTGATTAGTCTCATGAAAAGGAGGACATATTCTGTAAGCATGAAGAACAAATAGTGAAGAGACAAGTCATGATAACACGATTATTGACAAAAAGGTGAGGCCACTGTCTAGACTAGAGTATATTAGAGTTGAGAGACTATGTGGAGGGGAGGACATGGCTATTTGGATTTATGGTAGCAACTGGACAAATTATAGGACTTTTTAAATGTTGCATTGAGGAAGACTTTTTCCTGAAAGGAGGAAGAGGGCTGAGCTGCAGTGAGTCCCGCCCACAGGAAGTGACGCAGTCCGATGTTTAGAGGGGTTGCCTAGAAGAGAAGCTCTCCGGCTGTGAGACTTTCACTCGACGGACGGAGCACAGTGGAAACACTACGAGCTCTGAGAATATGTACACTCCCTAAAAAACAATCCAAATGTAATGCCTCGATGTTTCTATCGGTGTTTGTTACTATCCGTCGATAATGTCGAGGAAATTAGCGGTACAAGTCTGCGTGTTTGCCGCCGCGTCAACAAACAGCATCCAATGGTTGTTGGTACATTTAAAAAACGGCAGTGTATGCTCACCATGGAGCAGGGGTTCACACCTGAATGAACACAGTTTATTATCTTCTGCTCATCTCCACTCTGGGCTTCGGCGCACATTAAACACACCAAGCAGCGTTTCATTCCTAAATGACCGGGTTTATTCATTGTTTAGCCTGCTTTCACATAATAATCATCCGCGGAAACACCGTGGTGGGCGGCAGTGTATACCTACTGAAAAAGTTGAGATTTTATTACTTCACAGTGCTAGTATTTGGATTATATTATTGCCGAATTTGCTATTGGACCCCAATTATTCAATACAGATCTCGTACTAAGTCAAATTGCATGTACACCTTTACTGAGAGGAGGAAATATCAAATTTAACAATTTTCTCATTGAGTTTGGTGTCACACAAAACAACACGAAGAGTATCCGGGATATGCTAACTGACGGCTGGCTGACTCGTTTTAATTTACAATTGGCTCGTCAGTGTGTTATCCTTATTTCCACTGGGCATATTACTGTGTTTCGCAGTATCGTCAGAAACGAACAAGCGGTTCTCGGTTTTTGCAAAAAGGGAACATTCGGCTCGCGCCTGCTCCACCATTTCAGCACAAGCTCTCAGACTGCAGTTAATGTTGACCAAATGTATACACGAACATTTGATGATGGATAGAAACATATAATCACAATACCTTGATACTTTGCATCAATTTCCCGGAGCAGAGAAACATTTCTTTGTATGTCCAAAGGCAGGGACTCCACACATTCCAGATAATCCTCCACATAGTTGACCAGTTGTTGCGACTTGTCGGCATTTGGATAATGATGGCCCAACATCGTCTCGACGATGCATAGAGGCACTAAAAGATTACGGAGGAATTGTGAAGAATATACTGTTAAAATCAAATGCTTGGCGACTTTGCAGCTTGTAGGGCAGTCCCAGGCAGCAGTTCACTTCAAACAAAACTAGAGCCACTGCGCATGCGGGAGTATTTTCCTTTTATGGTATTGTACAGTTTCCTCTCATTTATCGTCATCGAAGGCGGGCCCAAGTGTGGATGCAGCATCGGGATTGGCGCAGAGAGAACTCATTATCATAAGATTTTCCCGGGAAATTAAACCAATGGGGAAATTGAAAACAGAGAGCTGCTTTAGTTTTAAACCACGGTTCAGACGGTGACTATTCCCACTAGTATTTATTGTCATCATGTGTTTTATATATCCAGTCGGAATCTAAAATATAAACCTGTGTTACTTCACTTTTTACATGTATATATATATGTTCCTTTTAAACACAAACTATAACAACAATAAACCCTCTATATGTTTAAATACGTATTCAATTATCGATTTAATATTACATTCTCATAACATTGAGGGATTCTAATAAATTAGAGGAGTGAATTGAAAGAAGCAGAGGCTGAGATATTCTGTTTATTGGTTACGCTCCATAAAAACCTTCAATCTACACTTACTATAATTCAACAGTATGGTGCCTTTCGTAGTTACTACCTGCCTCCTAAATGTCTTAAAGGTCACCTATTGTGCAAAATCCACTTGTTCATGTCTTTTCTACATAAACATGTGTCCCCTCTGTGTAAAGAGATTCTGAAAGTTTCAGGAACAAAGATTCTCTCTCTTTTTGTCCTGATCCATTTATATAAAAACCTGTCTGAAAATGAGCTGATCAGATATTGGCCACTTTATGATGTCATAACGATTTTTTTGGCCTGTGTAACCATTAGCCAATAACCCCCCCACCTTATCACCTGAATCTCCTCCTAGAGCACCATTGTGTTCTTTTTACCCAAATATCTCTCATGCCCCTTTCACACCAACGTGGTTCCAGGGCCGGTTCGGAGCTAGAGCCGGTTTTTCCTGTTCACACCGCAGCGGAGCCGGCTCTAAGCACCAAAAAATTGTCAGTCTAAGCAAGATCCGCATACGTCGGGATCAACCTGAGCAATAACAGTTTATGGCGAGTACGGCAAAGGAAAGTTGTAACAAGCAGTAGCGCTGAGCAAAGTGACCAGAACGCAACCACACACTTATAAAAAAAAACACACTTTTATAAAGTCAGGCAACACTAACCAGGCTTAGTTTGATTCTGTTTATTTGTACCTTACTTTGACCATCCGTTCGCTGTTATTGATCATTGTGGAGAGCAGGCAGACGTTTTGTTTTGTATTATAGCAGCTATCGGATGGAATCAATACATGGGCTGCACAGGTTGTCATATCCGACTATCACAAGTAGAATCATAATGAAAAATACGCCGGTAAAATGTGCCTGTAGAGAATGGCGTATGCCACAATAGGATAGCAACAAGTAGTCAAGTTAGTCAGTTTAGCTTCGGTTGCTATGCTAACATCTCCCATTTTATACCAGAGAAACTTTCATAACAGCGTTGTGATGCCAAACAGCGGGCAGCACTGCAGCGGTCGGTAAATGCAGCTGAAACACATTAATAAACAATGAACCACGGCACTCTGGAGAAAAGTATAAGGGTTGAGAAGTAGTTATTTAATTTAATCTGGCTTCGTATGATTAAAAGCAACACGATCATCGACCCAACGCCGTTGGGGAGAAAACCAGCGACGTAAACGGTGACGTCATGACGCAGCAGCGGCAGCACCAGTCGGGCTCTGGGCGGTGTGAACAAAACGGTGGCTGAAAAGAAAAAACGATCCGAACCAGAAGAGCGCAAGCACGGAGCTAGAACGGGAACCGCGTTGGTGTGAAAGGGGCATCAGAGGGGCGTGGGGAGTGGCACCTTATTTTCATCTAAAGTAACAGACACAGAATCAGCACTTCTGAAACGGTGCTGAAACAGAGGGGTTTATGGGATGCTACAATGCATAAAATAAATCCCTTAACTCCAGTGAGAATTTAGATTTGGTGATGTCTGTATGTAAGTTGTATCTTGTGATCTGCTGAAAATGCAACTATGAACAATAAAACCAAAAGCTTGTCTGAGCACATTCAAAGCATTCGTCTGCTCAGTCACGAGGTTCAGGTGAGGTTCAGTGCATGTGAGTATTTTGGAAACGTCTCATTTCCTCTTTCTGTGTCCATCACATGATGTCAGGAAATGTCCTCTGTGGTCTGTATATTAAGCAATATTAAGCCTAATCATATTACTACATTATACAGTATGTTGGCTACCTGTAACTGCCAATGTATTGCATTTATTGTCCACTTGTACTGCCTCCAGGCCTGTTAAAAATGGGCCTTATGTATAAGGAGTCATTTAAATTGCAGTACTTTAAATGTATTTTGATAGGTAATACACAATAATTGTATCTAAAAAACATTTAAATGCAGAACTTGTACTTGTAACAGAGTATTTTACACTGTTTATGTCATAGAAATATTCCTGCATGTGATACTAATACAGCTACTATTAATACTGATACTATAATTGTTACTTTAACTAATAGTGTACTACGACCATCACAAATACTGCTACAATAAAACTACTTTCACAGGTATGTCAGTTCCACTAGGCTACAATTACAAACTACTAAAGTACTGCAACTGTTACTATTAACTGCTATTACTACTACCAGAATTACAATCATAACACTACTTCCCTTAGGCCTGTTATACTCAGTGGTGGAAAAAGTATTATTTTACTTGAATAAAAGTAGCAATACTCGATAGTAAAAATACTCTGATACAAGTAAAAGTCCTACATGCAAATTGTACTTAAGAAGTACAAAAGTATTGGCATCAAAATATACTTAAAGTATACCAAAAGCAGCAAAAGTACTTGGGTAGCGTAATGGCCCTTTTTAGAATCATATTTGCAGTTTTTACTGCCGCAGATATTTATTTAATGCATTATTGATGCATTTATGTGTTCATTACAGCTCGTAAAGGTGGAGCTCATTTATATTACTTTATATACTGCTGCTGGATATCTTAACCTGTCAAATGTCAAATTGTATTTAATAATTGATTTACTTTTTGTATTCAGCAGTTGAAGTGTGTTCCCATACATTTGACAGAGGAACCTGAAGCCACAGTGTTGTTTCAGTATGATGTAGGTTCAGAGGTGGGAAGAAACTAAGTACATTTACTCAAGTACTGTACTTAATACCTTTAGTTACTTTGCAGATCTGGATGAATGATGTGAAATATAATCAAGTGTTAAATCAGACTTTAGTTCCACCTGGAGTAAATTCACAAGCTACCCTGCAGTATACAAAGTCATTACAACTAGCTGCACCTTTACCAGCTTTGAGAACACTTTAATGATCAATCATTATAAAACATATCATATATATTATTCTGAAATGGATCTGCACAATGACTACTTTTACTGTCGCTACTTTAACTATATTTTGATGGTAATACTTGAGTACTTTCTGCGGGTTTCGTTTCACTCGAATGGAAAACAGAGTGTAACCCCTCAGCAGAGACTCCCCGCCCCCCCCCCCCCACGCAGTCACATTACTTTCGTTTCCTGAATATTGCTAAAAGTTGTCAAAAGTAAAAGCAGCATCAGCAGCTAAGAATCTAGACCAGCGCTTCCGGTTAGTGCTTTCAAAATAAATCCCTATTTCGCCCTGTACTGCCTACTCTCACACTCATATACACGAACTGTTAGAAGGTAAAATCCTGGTTTAGAAAAGGACATTACGAATCTATATGTCAATAAAATAACGTGAGATTTGTAGAGAATGTGAATGTGTCCTTTAATTAAAACATAAAGGTACAATCATTGAAATCACCTTTATGCACTCGGAACAATTATCAAAGCCCCGTAAAATATTACTGAACTTGCAATGTACAGTTTGAAAGCATTTGTTCAATATAAGGTTCTTAGAAGGTACAATTAAGTGGATACTTGTTGTTTTACTTTGACCAATTTAAGGTGTTTATACCCCTTTTGCACCTTAATCCATGCATTGAAAACCTTTTCATATATTACAATATTTTAGAAGTTTAGAAAAACCTACCTGAACACAGAATAAGAATACATAACGATTGGGGCATTATTTTATAAAAAGATTTCACACCACCAGATTAAAACAATTTCTTAAAAATCAGAAGAATAATAAGAATTACTTAGGAACCCCCAAAGTTTGGTGTTGAATCCCAAAAAACATTATTGTTTTAAATCAAAAATATAATTGACTGAATTATTATTAAATTCATTAGTGATACAATGTCTTTCAGTCCGTGGTCCCCGTTTATTAAATGTAAGTTTTTTCTTAGAGAGATGGATTCTTTTACTTTGTATTGAAACAGTTTCCGGTGTGTGTATGTGTGCTGTGAGCATGTATTTATGTGCGGAGACGCAGCGCGGTGCCGCACATTGCGCTCAGCTCAGGACGGAACAGCAGAGACCAGATCGCACCAACAGAACCTGTCACCATGAAGAGGGCTGCTGTGTTCACCTTTGTAGTCTGCTGGGCTGTCTCAGGTAACACTCTTTATATAACTTAATCAGAATAAAAATAAGAGTAAATCAATATTAATGAAGTGTGTTGTAATGCATATGTGGGTTGCAGCACGCAGTGACCTGAGTCAATACTTCGGTGTTCTACTTTATAGCAGCCATTATGTTGGACTATTGTTTTTATCACACCATGAGAGTGTTTTGACGATTTCTTTATTTGGAGTGGCATATATCCCGACCACGGATAAGCGGGAGAAGATGGAGATGGTATTTATAATTTCTGAGACCTCTCTGTGACTTCCTGCATTGTTTAGGGAACAGAGATTTCCGCAGTCTTTCGTTCGGGTCTGAGTCACATGTCAGCTGGCAGAGCAGGGCTGTTTTTTTCAGAAGTATCAATCTGCGATCTGTTTGGAGCCCAACGCCAGGATATTAGCATTTGAGTTTATTTTGATGGGGTCTACCAATAAAATGCAATTAAGTCAAATCATTTAAAAATATTAAACCATATGGTCTAGAAATGTGTTTTTCGATAAGAAATATCCCTTTTGTTCACTTAATGCTCATAAGTGACTTGAGCTCATATTTATTATTGTATGCCTGCTTGAATCTATATTCATCATCAATGTTCAAGCTACGCACAATTATTATAATGAAAGTTAAAATCTAACACTTTTTAAAGGCATCGATCTGTGTTTCCTAGTCTCCTGTTCTATCTGAATCCTAAAATTGGACAATTCAATGACCACGGCCTGACCCTGCAGAGCAGATGTGTCCTCATCGCAACGTGTTATTAGTGTGTAGTGTTCTTGTGTTCTTAATTCTGGCGATACCAGTTGTTGTCAAATGTCAGTCTGCTGGTTTTAGTATGTTTGTTTAAAGAAATAAGCTGCAGTTCAAAGATCAGTAGTTCTACTCAACAACCATTACAGCTGCACTAATAGATATTCATTTGGGTTTAATTTACCCACTTATCACTTCCTGCTCAGCAACAAACAGCACAGAGACGAAGTTCACAAGTAGCTGGTGAAAAATATGTTGCAGCTAAAGAGGCAAGGGTTCTTCTTACGAGTTGGTGGAGACCAAAATAAAGCTAAAATGAGAACATTGGACTAATTTAGTGGCTTGACTTCAAATGATTTATTATGTTGCTCTGAGCCTGCTAGATGTGCAAATAGGTCTTTGCTAGCTTAACCTAGCCAAGCCATACTAATTTGTATTAAAGCTTAAAGCATGTTGGATAGATGATGTGTTTTCAGCTTATTCTTAGCTTATATAAAATAATAAATGAATGACCATTGACGTTTGTTTGTCTCTGCTTTTTTGTCTGAAGCGCTGTCATTGGCTGAAGTTGGAATTAATCCCATACCGGCAGCAACTGTGTCCCATCCACATGAGTTTAGTAACACAAGCACCACAACAATCACCAAAACCAACAACCACCAAAAAACCAATCACCACACCAACAACAACCAAAAAACCAATCACCACACCAACAACCACCAAAAAACCAATCACCACACCAACAACCACACCAACAACAACCAAAAAACCAATCACCACACCAACAACCACCAAAAAACCAATCACCACACAAGCCACCACACCAGCCACCACACCAACCACCAAAAACCAATCACCACACCAACAACCACCAAAAAACCAATCACCACACCAGCCACCACACCAGCCACCACACCAACAACCACCAAAAAACCAATCACCACACCAACAACCACCAAAAAACCGATCACCACACCAACACCACCAAAAAGCCAACCACCACGACTACCACCCCAGCTCCTCCTAAACCCACTCCTCCCCCCACCAACTTGACTGTAGGCAACTACAGCCTGAAAGACAAATCTGGCATTCCTGAGAGCTCAGATGGCAGTACTGATCCGACTGGCTACACCAAAGGTACAGTTCATTCACCATAGACACAACAAGAGCCCCGGAGTACACTGAAAAAACTGAAACGTTGACTTTAATTACATTTATTATGTCAACAAATTTGACATAATACATTTAAGTGACATAATTGATTTGAATCGTGATTAAAGCACTGAAGCTTTTGAGCAGACTGTACCAGTGAAAGCAATAATATTAAGTAGTACCTATTTAAACGTAATATTATTGCTTTCAACTAACCTCATACAGTTATGTGAAATCTGTTGACGTAATACATTTCATCTAAGTCAACATTTCAGTTTTTTCAATGTAGTTAGTTTAAAGACCTCATTTTCTTTTAGTAGATTGTAATTGTTCTACATGCAATCAAGATTTTTTAAGCCATTTAAGAATTTGTCAACATGGATAGAAGTTTCTTCCTGATCCTCTGACTCAGCGTTTAGCGATGAAATTGTCAGCATCTTATTTTCAGGAGTTAAGAAAATGTTGTCATGAAAATGTTTTGATTTCCTCATTGTGGTGCAATTGAGGAAAGGTTAGATGTGACTCATCTTTGTGTCATATGACAATTGTTAATTCAACACGACAATGCAAGGTTGTTTCTCTAAAGATAACTCTAGTTCATCTGGAAAACTCCCCCACAAGGTGCTCCTTCCATTGCCTGATTTTTCTCTTGTTTATCTTTCAGGCCAATGGAACCTTCATCGTTCAACCAAAAATGACCGAAGCAAGTGGAAGTTGTTCAGCAAAATACGCAACCCTTAACCTTACCTTCACAGAGGGCTTCATCTACTTCAGGTTCAACAAGGTACTTTAGTGGATTTGGACAAATTTAGTGGATTTGTCATAAATATTGAAGTATAATGCTATGAGCTGCCAATATGGAGGAAAAATATGCTGTAATTGAATTTGTTCACACTGATTTGGCAAGCTTACTTAAAATCTTCAGCATATAAATAGTGTTTAATCTTTGATGAATAACAAGTGGATTCACAGG